>JARHVA010001801.1:215000-385000 GCA_037957365.1 Torreya grandis
CTAACTTACAATATGTAAGCTTTATTAAATTATCTTCATGCACTTAAGAGGATGGTTAGGGGTCATTAATGTAACAACATTAGGCCTACAAGGTTTTATGTTGGCTCTAGAGTCTGACAACGAATCTATAGAATTAAATAGGGTAGCTATGGACTTTAATAGTCTAACTATAGACTTCAGTAGGGAAGATATGAACTATAATAGTCAAGCTACGAACTTCAATAGTGATGCTCCAAACATGCATAGAATAATTTTAAATGGATATAGGTAGGTAAAAAAAGTTATAAGGATGTTTTGAAGGATAATAAAAGTTTAACTGACCATGATAGAAAGGTCAAGAATAAGGAGTGTTAAAATATTTTATTCTGCCTTCCTACCTATCCACCTAGCAAGCTGTGAACTATGATAGTTGTAACCAAACAAATTTAATGCACAATTCAATTTTGAAATCAACCAACCATTTAGAGTTGTTTGGGGGGAAATAGTGGTTGGTGAGAATCCCAAAAATAGAAGACAAAAAGAGAAAAGTAAAATGTAAGTATGCAAAATATATGTTAGCATAGAAGTAGATGAAAGAAATAAGGAGAGGAATGGGCAGGGAATATTGACATAGCATAAGTCAGAAAGAGAACAACTAAGAGAGAATATATCCTGGAGAAAATAGGTAGAGAGGAGTAGAGTGATAACCTACACAAATAGATAAATAGAATAATAGAATAGAGGATAATAATATCTTATTGACAACAGCTATAGATTAAAAATGTTAACATTGAAAGAATAAATTACATATTTCTAATCATATACAATAGTAGGGTAATCATGCAATAGAGAAACATAGTAGAGGTTTTTGTAAAAGTTTATAAATAATTGTAGATGTAGGTATTTATTTGTAATAGTTGTTTTTATAATAATTTAATATATGAATGTGTGTGTGTTTTATTTATATAACTTTTCCCTCCCCTATTTCATCTTTTCTATCATGCTCATTTTGTGCATTTCCAACACTTGTGTTGAGCTTTGGGATTAGTCCAAAGATTTTAGTTTTTTATTTTTCCCTTGTCCACTTGGGCCTGCATTCTATTTTTGACCAACACCATATGCTTGATAACCTCATCTCTACCAATTAATTAATTATTCCATATATGTTGATCCATGATTAGTATATAAATTTCATGACTAATTTATCAACATGAATATTTTAACTTTCCCAATAGAACTTGATTGGCATACTTGATGTTATTTTATGATTTATCAAATCAAATAGTCTATTTATATTTGAAATAGAAATGTTATGTGCTATAAATTTAAATGTAAATTTTTTTACACAATAGCAAGGTAAACTATAAATAAACACGAAAAAAAAGGAGTAAAAAAGAGGTAGTCTACCTTGCAAAACCCCATTGGGGGAAAATTCTAAAAGAGTGAGTTCTTGCATCCTCTTCAATCCATATCATGTTATAGGTCTTATAATGATATAGGTTCACTAAAGTCTCCACGTCTCCATGAACATCAATCACCAATAAAACATGCCCAAACACCTATACTTGCTTCGTAACTTTCTCAGAATAAGCTCTCCTACTATATTTGATCCCTAAGACAATCAAGAAGAAGAATGAGAAAGGAATGTTAACAATATTCATGCAATGAACCCTCATGTATTTTTATGTTTACATAATTATGATCAAGAGAAGAATTCCAAAAGACAAAAGAATAAGAGAAACCACTACTTGTGTAAATTGACCCATTCTGTAACTAGCAATTTTACAATTTGTTTTGATCTATTTTCCAGTAAACTACTTCCATTAAATTTGGCTTCAAGGTGTTTGGATCACTTTATAACCTTATGTGATCCCTATAGACCCCTATGTATTCTATATTTGTTCATTCTTGATTTAAATTCCTTGGATTAATAGTGTTTGTGAAGAATGTCTAAAGTTAAATTCTTAGTCATTTTGACTATTTCATGAGAATAGTGGCTTATATGGCTAATTTACTATCATTTTCATGATCCAATTTGGATCATATGCCCACTATCCTTCCATCAGCCTTCCTCTTATAGGCATTGATGATGACTACTTTTTTCTAGAAGCTCTTAGCTTTATGTATTAGTGTTGTCAGACTTGTGTTCAACCTCCTATTCAACTCCAGTGCAAAACCTTTATGAAAGTGCGTTATGAATTTGGGGGATTCATTTTTTATCACCATTGTTTGAGCTCTAGTGGAAGTGGTGATAATTATTAATATGTTATTTTCTAGTTTTAATCATTTTACCAATTGGAAAAAAACCCATGAATCTACAAATGGCAATTACTAATTCAAAGCACAATTGATTATCATAATAGTACTTATCATTTTCCTTCTTCAACTGCTCAAATTCTAATTTTATTTTTTTTAGGTCAAGAACTATTTTGGGATTGGTCACATGTACATGGTGTACTTCACTACCCCTCATTTATAATTCCTTGATCATCATGAGCTTGACAGAAACTTTTCTTTCCCAAAATATGTTGGATTTGTAATATCTTATAGGCTTCATTCACCCTTTCCTTGGGGCTCCCCATGTGAGTTATGATATTGCCAAAGCTCACTTCATTCTGGTATTCTTCATCTCTCAAAATCAACCTTGACACATTTTAGATGGTCTTCATCTCTTTATTTTCTACAAATTTAATGCATTGAACTCTCCATGTTTGAACATATGCTTCACTGTTTCAACATCACCTTACCCTTACGGGTAGTCTTATTCATTGATTTCACTATCTATTTTCACCGTACTAGATACTGCCTGCTTAATCATTCTTAGGATCACTTGATCCATAGTTTGATCCCTCTCATCATTATCTCCAATGAGATCAATGTCAACATTCACAACCAACCATGTTTTATAGGTACAATGGCTTCCAGTACACAAGCTACATTTGTCGAGCTATCTATGACTTGAGCTCTATAATATTAGCCATATTAGTTGAACCATCTCCCAATGTAACATACACATCACTTCTTACAACATCTGTATAGTCATATCATATATGCACATTAATGCACATTAGTGATATATAGATAACCACATAGACTAGTTTATTTGGAAAAGGAATGGAAACATGCAAAACATTGAGAGAAGAAATAGTAGATGACACACTAACCTAGTTTTAATAGATTTTAAACATTGAAATCAACTATATTTTTTATATTAAGTGTGAATTTCATTTTTAGTTATGAAGTATCTTCAATCGACCTTTTGTTCTTCACTATATGTGTTTGTGGATTTGTGAATTCAAAATACTTTCCCCTTGATGTGGGCCATCAAATTTGTCTCCATTGACCACCAATCTATGATCTTCATCATGTGTATCTATAAAATCCTAGAAGTGATCATCATCATCTTAATTTGAAGCTACAACCATTCATGTCATCCACCATCTCCTTATTGACTCAAGATTGATTGGCAAGTCATCTTTCTCCCTAGGCCATCTTGTACTAATGCTAATTCCTTTCATATGTGGTAAATTTTTCAAATTTATTTTTCTTTATTAACAACATGAAATAACTTGATATTCTTTATTGGAACTGATAGCTCAAAAAAATAGGGGATTCATCCAAATAAACACAAAAAAGTTTAAACTTTCATTGATGTTGTTTTACCAAAATTAATATAGTTTATAGTTCTCTATGTCTACAAAGTTACACTACTCTCATACAAACATATTTTTTATTATGATGTATACATAGAAAGAGGTAGAGATTAAATGCATATAAGTCTTTCTTCATGCCAAAAAAATAAAGCAAATAAAAAAAGACATATATATATTAAAATTTGGTTTCTTTTCACTAGAAGTCTCTCAAAGCATATAGAAGAAGAGAGAGAAAATATTAATTGTGGTAGTTAGAGATAGAGAGAACTCGCTAGAAGTTAGTGTGTTTGACATGGCAAGGAATATTAAATGATTTTTTTTTTTGTGTTGTATAATCTATGTTAGACAACAGTCCCCCTTAATCTTCACTGCCATGTATATCAATTATGCCCATGATTTCTCTAAGATTCTCAAACATGTTATTTGCAAGAAACTTTGTAAATATGTCTATTAGTTGTTCTTCAAACCAAAAAAACTAAGACATATATTTCCATTGTTTACCTATTCATGAATTAAGTGATATCTAGTATCTATATGCTTACCTCATTTGTGAAACACATGATTTTTAGACAATGTAATAGCTGAATTGTTATCAAAAAATATCTTTGTAGCTTATTCTTGAGTATGCCTCAAATCTAAAAGTACTCTTCTCATCCAAGCTACTTAACAATCTATTGATGTGGTTGTAATGTACTCTAATTTAGCTGATAAAAGTGTCATAATTGGTTATTTCTTTGATGCCCAAGAGATAACACGTGATCCAAGATGAAAAACATAATTTGATGTGCTTTTCATATCATCCATGCTACCACCCAAATCTCTATCTATGTAACCAATCAACTTAAAATCATCTAAAGGTGTATATAAGATACCAAAACTCTTTTTTCTAGATATGTATATTAGTATTCTTTTTTTGGCTTTGCAATGAGACTCTTTTGGATTATCCATAAATATTGAGATAAGACTAACCCCACAGATAATGGTTGGTCTTGTGGTGGTTAGATACATGAGACTTCCTATTAATATCTTGAATAAAGTTTCATCAACACTTGAACTTTTATCCTCCTTGCTAAGTTTTAAACCCATTGCAATTGGTGTAGAGGCTGAATTAACATTAAACATCTTGAACCATTTTAACAAATCATTAGCATACTTTTATTGACATATGAAAATTCCTTGCGTGGATTGATCTAATTCTATGCCAAGAAAATATATCATAAGCCCTAAGTTAGTCATCTCAAATTCAGTTTGCATGGCTGCCTTAAATTAAGTCATCAACATACAAACATACTATCAAGATTTTTCCTTCATCATTCACTTTGACATATAAATTTGGTTCACTGCCACATTTTATAAATCCATTATTCACAAAATAGGAATCTATTATACTATACCAAGCTCTAGGAGCTTGCTTCAATCCATATAACACCTTTTTTAGCTTATAGACATACTTTTATCCTTGAATTTCATAACTAGGTGGTTGTTTTATGTAAACTTCCTCTTATAATATGCCATTCAAGAATGCTGATTTGATGTCCATTTGAAAAACCTTTCAACTATTTTAACCTGTAATAAATAATGACATTCTTAATATGTCAAATCTTGCTACCAGTTTAAATTTTTCATTATAATCTATGATTAGCTATTGTGTGAAGCCCTTAGCTACTAGTCTTGCTTTATATTTCTCAATTTTCCAATTTACATTAAACTTTATTTTGTAAACCCATTTTATTCCAATAATTTCCTTTCCTTTAGGAAGCTCTATAAGATCCCAAGTTTGATTCTTTTCAATTGATTGAATTTATTCATCCATAATTGCAATCTAATTGTCATCTTTAATTGCATCCTCAAAGTAAATTGGATCAACGTGTGTTAAGAATGCAAAATCAGAACATAAATCCATATTTTCAGCTTCTTGTGACTCATCATAAATTTCCTTTAGACTATGGGTCTTCTTTGAAGTTTTTTTTTACTATGATCACAATGATGTAAGTGTTGGATTAGATGATTCACTATTATTATTACTAGCTGGAGTAGATGGATTTGGACTGCTAGGTGCTTTAGAAAGAGTTTTAGGATCATTTACTTGTGGATCTTGAGGAACATTTACTTATGTAGTACGATTCATACTTTGAATTTCATTAGCCTCATTCTCATGTGGAAAATTGGCTACATTTGTAGTTATTTTATCAATGCTTCCATCCCATGCTTCTTCTTCAACAAATTCTACATCATTGTTGATTATTACCTTATTTTTAATTAGATTGTATAACTTATATGATTTGGATTATTTACTATATCCCACAAAAATGTACTTTTTGCCTCTATCATCCAACTTCTTTCTCAATTCTTGAGGTATCAAAGAGTATGCTACACATCCAAAGAATCTCAAATGTGAAACACTATGTTTCTTCTTGCTCCAAACTTCTTATGGTATCTTATTTATCACTATTTTTATTGGACATTTATTTAAAATGTATACCACACATGCAACCACTTCAACCCAATATTCAATTGCTATATGCTTAAGTTTTATCTTGCTTCTTGTCATTTCCATAATTGTCCTATTCTTTGTTTCTGCTATTCCATTTTGTTGAGGTGTATATCTTATTATGAATTATTTTCTTATTCTATTTACCTTGTAAAAATTTAGAAAATCATTTGATATATATTCACCACCTCAATTGGTTCTCAATGTTTTGATATAATATCCACTTTCCTTTTCAAATTTTGCCTTAAACTCTTTAAAAATATCAAACACATCTTATTTGTATTTTAATAAATAGACCTAAGTTTTATAGCTAAAATCATTAGTGAATGTCAAGAAATATAGATTTCCATTTATGGATGGCATTTACATATGTCCATAAAGGTCAAAATGGACTGTTTAAAATGGATGTCTTGCCCTATAATATTTCCTAACTATAAATTTTAGTCTATGTTGATTTTCTGGTACACAACTCTCACATTTTTGTTTAAGTGGCTTTATTGCTGGAAATCCACATACCATTCTTTTTCTATACAACAACTACAAACCCCTAAAGTTTAGATGTCCAAATCTTAAGTTTCATAACAAAGATTGATCCTTACATGAAAATATAAATGTTTATTCAACAATTGCTTGCAATCCTTGAGGTTCTAAAAATATTTCACATTAGATATTGAGAGGAAACATTCTATTCCTTGTCATTTCAACTTTTGAAATTAGCCTAGTGCTAGGTTTCTTATCCAAAATCACACATTCAACATTCTCAAAATATATCCTATATCCTTTTTGCACCAATTGACCAATGTTTATTAAATTATGTTACAGTTTAGGGACATAGCATACATTGAGGATATGGTTCTTTTCACCTTATTTTGTTCTTATGTTATTAGATCCTTTCCCCATGACTAATACTTTGTGATCATTTCCCAATTTTACTTCTAATTTTGCTGAATCATCTATTGTTGAAAATATATCCTTACTTCCACTCATATGGTTACTACACTTGCTATCTAAGAATCATACTTCCTTTAAACTCTCTTGTGCAATATTACATGTTATCAACATTGTATTTTGCACTAGTGCTATGTTGATTTTCATTTGTAAATTTTAGATTTTGTTTTTTCATATCATATTGCCTTTTTCAATAATGACATTGGATGTTTGATTTATCATACATTTCTCCTTGATGATGGTTATGAAAATAGATCTTGGATCTTCTTCTTGATGGTGTGAAACATGTATATGGACTTGATATTGGTCTACCTTGAAATTGAGAAGATTTTATTGCACCTCTTGGTGAAAAATGACCCCTACCTCTACTATAATTTGATCTCCCTCTTTTTATATTGACTAAAATCTAAGTTTTAAATGCATTTTCTAATGAATATGAGCCTGAACGGTTTAACCTTTACTCATGTGACAACAATGACCCCATTAATTCATCAATTGATAACTGAGATAAATCTTTAGATTCTTCAATGGCCACTACAACTGAGTCAAATTTTATGGTAAATCTTTTAATTATATTTTTTACAACCTTTTGGTCTTCCATACTCTCACCATGAGTCCTAATTTGATTTACAATGCCCATTACATATGTAAAAAATGAGTCTATATTATCTAACTTCTTCATTGAAGATTCTCAAAATATCTCCTAAGTATTTACAATTTAGTAGTTTTAACTTTGCTTGTACCTTGATATGTTATTTGTAGACTTTTTCATGCTTGTTTTGACCTTGTAGCAGCTAAAACTCTTCGAAATATTGACTCCTCCATGAATTTCTAGAAGAAAAACAATACTTTGATATCCTTCTTCTTGTTTTCATTCAATAAATCATGCTGTACTTGTGACAATGCCTAATATGCCTATTAGTTTCCCAGTTTAGGGAACCCAATTTCAACTAAATCCCAAACATCTTGTGATCATAATGGGGTTTTCCCTTTTATACTCCAAAAATCATAATTTTTCCCATTAAAAATTGGTATTTGAGGTTGAGAAATGCTACCACTAATTCCTGCCATGGCTTCTCCAAAATAATTTCCTTCTATTTACTTTTTGTTGAGAGTATATCATTTAAAAATTTTGTCTTATCTTTGCATTTTGTGAGAAATCTCTCCTTGATAGCTACTTATTACTTTGAAATAAATCCCCTTTGAAAAAATTTGATTTCTTCTCTTCAAGATCTCTACTAAGTTCTAATACCAAATTGTTAGAACTGACAGCTCAAAAAAATAGGGGATTCATGCAAATAGACATAAACACTAAAAAATAAACATAGAAATGTTTAAATTTTAATTGATATTATTTTTCCAAAATTAATATAGTTTACATTTCTCTATGTCTATAGAGTTACACTACTCTCATACAAACATATTTTGTATTCTACTACATACACAGAAAGAAATAGAGCTTCACTACATATATGTATTTATTCATGCCAAAAAATAGAAAAAAAAATGAAGACAAATATATCAAAATTTAGTTTCCTTTCACTAGAAGTATCTTGAAGCATACAAAAGAAGAGAGAAAATATTAATTGTGGTAGCTAGAGATGGAGAGAAATCACTAGGAGAAGCTATCAGTGTGTTTGATGTGGCAGGGAAGATTAAATGCTATGCTACTGTGTTGTATGATCCACATCAGCCAACATGCTTCACCTCTTGGGATGTTCTATAAAATTATTACTTTGGATCCTAAGACCTCCACTCAAATTCCTCAAACTGATATTGTCTCATTATTAGATTTCCTTGAGTAAGCTTCCCTTCTTAGATCCAACAAACACAATATCTAGTGTAGATAATTATCTAAACTGCTCCTATGAAAAATTCTTATCATCTAAAAAATGATATAGAGATTAAGGACCAATTGTAGCTTCATATACATTATGGTATGAATATCCTTGCTCATATACTGATTCCCAAACTTCTTCTTTGACTTTTTTAGTTTTTTGGTATGAAGCAGCACTATGGCTTCTCTTGAGCACATAAGCATCTTTTTATAATGAATTAAGGAAGACAACCTTAGTATGTGCTTACTAGTGAAAACATCATAATTCACTTTTCTGCTTTGTACTAAATGTTCTAAACACCAAACTTGTTGAGTCATGTTCCTTCACACTCAAATGGGTGCTTATGGATAATGAGAAACATGAGAAATGTGCTAGAATTATAAATGAAATTATTCTTTATGTAAAGTTTTGTGCAATGATCTAAAGGTCAGATGTGTGCCACATCAGTTTTTTTAATCTTCTAACAATTATCCTTATTGATAGCAAATAATAGGCAATAAACATTATTAAGCAAGTTTAGATGATGAATAGATAATTATGGCATTAAAATAAGTGCAACCACTCATCATGTCACTATTTTGATTTTTTGTTTTATTATTTAATTTTTATAACACATCTATGAAGAATAAGGGTGAAATTGTCATATTTTTTTGGTATGATTGTAGAAGAGTTTAAATATTAAAAGATGACTATGTAATGCTTCAGAGTGTGTTGGCATCAATTTGTGGAAAATTGTAGAAACATTGAACTTCTATGAACCATTTCCTTTAGGAAAGTATTTGACCCACTTTGATGATCTGAAACAAAGGGATCTCTTGATGTCTTATGCATTTGATCCTAACATCAATCACTTTATCCATTTCTATTGGACTGTTGCAATCAAGATTGCTTTATTCTTATTGAAGTGTCTCTATAGCATCAAATGAATCCAAAAAGGTGGAGTGTAATGGTGCAAGAGTTCTACATGAAAGATTGAATTTAGAACAAGATAAGAATGTAGATTGTGCTCAAATGTATTATCTCCAATATTCTTAGTTATAGTGTTTAGGTGATATCGAAGGGGATGGAGTTTGTTGTAAGGTCTCATGAGTTTACTTCTTCAAATGTAATCATGCTTAGTCACCAACCTAAAAGATGTGTGTCACTCGATATTCATCATGGTGTTCCTTATATTTTGTAGAATGGTTTACACTTGTTGCTAGATATCTTGGGTGTGCTCAATAAATTTGAAAATTTAGTTAAATTCCATTTGAGCTAAAGAAGTTGATGTTGTTGATGATGGTGGCATAAGATACTCTGTATTGATGGATGTCAATCATGAAAAACCTAAGAAAACTTGAAAAGAGTTATGTATGATAGCGTTGCATAAAGATTTATTTTATCTATGGTTATGTTGAATGAAATGAATACTTTCATATTAAGTGCAATGATTCTTCAAATTTTACATTATGAAAAGATGCACTATCATTGTATTTACCACTTCTATTTTTACATTAGTCTATAGATGGAATGTGGTATACATGTTCAATTTTGTGTAGATCATTAGCCAAAATGCTACTGATATAGTAGGGTTGAGGGTTAAATAAACAACCATCAAACCATTTGACCAAAGTGCACAACTTAAGCCTACACAACACATTCATAAAAAACATGAAATTATTCCTTAGTCTCATAAAATGTATTACATCACACTCTTACATCTCAAATACCTTAAAATCTTGGTTTGTGTGGGCCCTCTTTAAAATCAAACACTCTACTATCAAACACAATTACCCACTTTATTCTTAAAGACACACTTTATCACCTTCTTCACTTATGGACTTTTACAACCTTCACTTTCAACTCACTCACCTCCTTGTAAGCCCCCCTCTTAACCAATTTACTATCTATAGAAACCAAGTGAAAAGTTATCCTCTTTAATTCAAATTGAATATTTATGTTCTTGGTTCTTGTACATTACCAGAGGGAAGAATAAATGGTGGGGAATATGAAATGATTCACCCTCCAACCATTACTAACACTTAGGTGCTGAGATGAAACATCCCAAAATTATAATTTCATCTAGATGAAATGAGATGCATGTCTTATCTATAAAGGTATCATTCGATCAATAATCTGATGTTTTATAATATGGATCAATATTTGATTCCCTCAAGTACTATTTATTTTAGATGTGTCCAAGCATAAATATGTGACATGTGGTATACCTCTATAACTAAAAATTATCTTGTTGAAGTTTTGATGAAATGACTCTTATGAAGGGCCAATTGGTGAGTAAAACTTGGCATGATTATCCTTAACCTGTGTCAATCCTCTCACACTTAGGCATTTAATATGGTCTTTTTATCACAATACCATAAAATTATCATTTGATCAATAATATGATGTTTTATAAGATGGATAAGTATTTGTGCCCTTCAAGTACTATTGATTGTAAACCATAAATCTAGCCATATGATGTCATTTGTACAAAACCACAATATTTTGCATAGAGCTATCACCAAAATGATACCTTAAATTGGTCTTATTTTTCATCCAAAATACAACACATTTTTTGCATAGAGATGTCACTGAAATAATAGTTTGAATTGGTCTTCTTTGTCATCTATAATACCACACATTTTTATGCAAAGAGGTGTTAATGCAATGATACATCACAATGGTATTGTTTGGCATTTTTAGTACCACCCAAAACATTTTCCAGAAGGTGTTTCCTAGACGATACCTTATATGATGGGTTTGACTCCACCATTGGATCCCTCTAAAAAAATATGAAGTAAAAATGACACTTTATTCAAAGTCCTATGAAGACATTATGGTCTTGGCAAACTATTTTTGCCACAATATCCCACTATAAATAGTGCCTCACACAATGCAAAATATGATGGCATATTTACATTAATCTTGAAAAATATTATGATTTCAAAAAAATGACACTTGATTTGGAGTTTGCATGAAGAATTTTTAACCTCAACAAGATAATGTTGCCATGATGTCACACTGTCTACGTCAACCATGTGTCATATAGGTGATACCTCACCCAATTATAAATCTATTGCATCTTTAGATTCATCTTGAATAATTATATATATATAATATTTAATCTCACCCAATGTAAAATACGCTGGCATATTTAAATTCCTCTTGAAAAATTATATGATTTCAAAACAATAACATTTGATTTGGAGTCTAGATGAAGAAGTTATAACCTCAATAAAAAAAAGTGTTGCCATGATGTTCTTGAGGTAAATTAATGATGTTAGTACAAATCATGTAATGACAATAGTGAGATTTATTGTCGATAATATTATTGTGTACAAATTAATAATATGAGTAGCACCTCACCGAAAAATAGGGTTGTGGGAGAGAAATTAGAAGATAGATATTGGAGAGAAAAAAAAGGGATTATAATAGACTCCTATTTTATAGGAGAAATATTCCTTATATATGTAATAGTTTTCAATAAATAATATTATATTGATTGACCCACTGAAAATATTGTGCTTTTCACATTTTTGAGCTTTAACTTTACCAAATAGTAGGTTAAACTTATTATCTGGTATCAGAGTAGGTTCTCCTTATAGGATCTCTGTATTTTTTGGTTTTGTTCATCATAGGACTAAGCAATGTAGCCCATGTGCGGATCTTTCATTATTCGTGATATTGAACCAGCAGTGCAGACCAGATGTTGTGTTTAGTGTCAATGTATTGATGATAAATCTATTCTGTAAATTATATATATATATATTATATATATACGTTGCAGTTTTCTGGTTTGTTTTTGTATTTGCTGATGACCGTACAAATTCTATATGGGAGTTTGATATTTTAAAAAGTAGTAAAAAATGCGGATCAACATTGGATTGAGGTTTTTGTTCAGGGGACTGTGATTCCTTTTGCTTTATCATCTGGGAGTTTTGAAAAATTAGTGTGCAGATCTACGACGCATCTGCTAATAGAGAGGCCATCCAAAATCAAATCACCGAGATCATTTCTTTCTTCCTAAATTAGGTGTTTTAGCTTGGCATTCAATTCGATTGGTGATCCCATTTTCAAACTAAGATCCACATTCAAATTGATGATTGCAGTCTCACCAAACAGCCGTTTCAGTCAACATTCAACTTTAAGTGCACCTACATCTGTAGAAGATGAGGTCGCCATTGTAGATGATTGGTACGCAAGCATCTGGAGACTCCCAATTTGTTCTGCCAATTTGCATCAGATTTGGATTGGCCTATTCACTTCCAACTGTAGCTCAACACAATCCACCACACCAACATACAATCCATGGGATAAGCTTCACAACTTGGCAAAGTCCATAGCTTTCCATTGTTCTGTTTTGCATCAGACTGCGTTTGCAAGTTTGCATCAATGAGCTCCCTATTGTAGTCTAAGTTTGTCGACTCTGCAAGCCGAAATCACTCCTCTCCGGATCGTTCTATCCCTTGAAGCAGACTCTGTCATATCCGTGCTTCATACATGGCATACTTAGTCTCCATTCAAAGCTAGATTTCTGTGGGGCCTCAGTTCCCATACGTCTCAGATTTGAACATTCAACATCCTCCTTCGAACGGCGAAGCAGAGCGATTCCTCTGTTGCATACGGCTTTGATCTTCCATAACCCCATCCAAAGCTGAGGTATTAGGTATTTATTTTAGGTTTTGATTTCTTTTTCAGGTTTCGTTTTGTTTTCTAGTTATGAGTTTTGTTTATATAAATTTTTTTATTATATTCCGTAGTAATTTTTAAGTTATGGCATGAGTTATTTTGAACATAGGTTATAATTTTATTTTTTTTTGTCTTGTTTTATATCATTTTGGATTGCATTTTTTTTTTTTAAAGATTTTTATGTTTTATGATTAGTATTAGTTTTAATATGTGGTATTTAAATTAGAGTTTAATTAATTTATTTGTTTTTAATTTTATACTCCTTTTATTTTTTTAAAGTTATGTTTTGTTATTAATTTTACAAGTTTAAAGTTTTTATTTTGTTATTTACGTTTTTATTATTACATTTTGTTTAGTTTTTTATTTGAAGTCCATAGATATTAAGTGTCTTGATTTTTTTAATTTAATTTTTAGTTTTTTTTTTAAAGTATCATCAAAGTAAATAAAATTGTTTATAGATAAGTCCATCTTTATAAAGTGTGTTATGTTTTTAGTTTTGTGTTTTTTTGATGTATAGTCATGTAAGCGTAAATTTAATGTTTTGAATGAAAGTTTCAAATAATTTTATATTGAAAGGTAATTTTCAATATAATAAAAGTTTTTAGATATAATAAATGCCTGAATATTGTAATGGATGATTATTAGTTGAAACTAGCATTCTTAAGTTTACATCAAGAGAGGGAGTGTTGAGATAAATTAATAATGTGAACTTATTCTATGAATATAATAATGATTTGTTAGTACAAATCATGTAACAATAATAGTGAGATTTATTGTTGATGATATTATTATGTGCAAATTAACAATATAACACATCACAAAAGATAGGGTTGTGGGAGAGAAATTAGGAGATAGTTATTGGAGAGAAAATAAAGGGATTATAATAGACTTCTACTTTATAAGAGAAATATTCCCTGTATATGAAATAGTTTTCAATGAATAATATTGGGTTGATTGACCAATTAAAAATATTATGCTCTACATATTTTTGAGCCTTGGCTCTATCAAATAATAGGTTAAACTTATTAGATATCACATTGTCTAATTCAACCAGGCATCATCTATGGGATACCTCACCCAATTACAAATTTGATGGCATCTTTAGATTCCTCTTGAACAATTATACATTTTAGAAAAGACAACACTCAATCTGAGTCCTCATGATAAAATTATGACCAAAAACTGATTTCATGGGAATCTCAAGATGATTTCAACCATGCTCCTTTCAAAACCCAATAAACTAATATAAAAAACATGTTGCCTCCATGAGAACACAAAATTTTCTCAAACATACAAGATCGTGTTACTTTTCTAGGATTCTCCTACATCAACATCCTAGAAATTGATTAGGAATATGTTCTCTCTATCAAAAATAGTGGTGGGTTGAATTCTAAAATGGAACCATATATTATGAAAATGGAATAGAGTTTTTTTATAGAGCTGAGATTTATTTGTTACAAGGCATGAGAATATTAATCTTAGAATATCTATCAACTTCTATGTGCACACAATCATTACCATGCTTGGTAGTAGGGAAACCTAAAAGGAAATCCTTTAAAACCGAATCCAAATATTTTTTAGGCACCAAAGAAGGCATGTACAATCCTTGTCTCTTGTTAATTGACTTGGTTGTAACATAAGTAATGCAAGATCTGATGTATTTTATGACGTCTGCCTTGAGATGCCACCAAAATAAATACTTTCTCCTCAAGCCTACAAGTGTCTTTTTAATTCCAAAGTGACCTATAACATTTCTAAAATAAAATTCCCAAATTATTTTTTGCCGTTACATGTTGTGTGGTACACACATCCTAGATGATATGAGATTCCATCTTTGAAGTAGTAATTTAATCCTAACTTACCTCTATGCAATTTTTGATACATTTTTTCATATTTTGCATTCAATGTGTATAATTTTATTCAATTATGAGACTTGTCTCCACTTGCATCAAACACAAAGAGGAGAGATTGAACAAGAGATTGACTCAAACAATAAACTATTGGATTGATAATTCCCTTCTTATGCCCAATGTTCAAATGGAATTATTGAAGGTATGAAGATTATTTTTGATGTCCCTCTCACTACAATGTGTTATGAGTGTGTTTGAATGGCAAAAAAAAATGATTCATGTGTATGATAGACTCCTTTTCCAATATGTAGTGATCCCATTTCTTAAAATGACATAAATATCATGGTCATATGTGGGATACTTTCTAACCATTGTAGTGAAAGTTTTGTTATGATAAGGAACTAAATTACCAAGCTGATAAGGAACTACAAGTGCATATTTAGACACACCATTCACTATCTCAAATGGTTTTTGAAGATCAAGTAAAGTGAGAACCAGTTCATAATAGAGTCTATATTTCAATTTCTTGTTTGTCTTATTTGTATAGATGACCAGGTTAAATTTCCTTTGGCACCATCTTTAGTGATTCAAAGGTCAAGTGACATGTGAGAACCCAAGTATAAAATATTTATATAGAAATTATCTAACCCCATGAATGTGTTAAGCTTTATGAGAGTATTTGGTGTAGGTCATTCCTAAATAACTCTAATCTTAGATGGGTCCCCATGAACTTGTTGTGGGCCAAATATTTATCCAAGATAAAAAAATCTCAAGCCTAGAAAAAGAACACTTTTCCTTGTTGACATACAACTTGTGTTATCACAAAATGTTGAGCACTTATTGAATATGGAATAGGTTTTCTTCCCATGATTTTCTAAAAATTAGAATGTCATCAATGTAAACAACTAATATCAAACTAGATTGATTTATTCATGAACCGAAGAGTAGAATATATACACAACCAATTACCTAAAAATATGGTAACACACTCATAGGAAGGGAGGAGTCTAGAAAGATTGTACAACTAAAACAATTTTATCTAAAGCCTAATAATGTAATATATATCCTATTCACTAATCTAAAATATCTACACTATCATTCCCCCCTTATTACATTATTTTTACTAATGCACTCCCTAAACAACTCAAATTTCACCTTTCAAAGGGATTTGGTGAGTATATCAACTATTTGTGCATTTGTTAGGCAGTACTAGAGCTGGATGTGGTGGTTTAAGACTTGATTTCAAATGTAGTGACATTCAACCTCTATGTGATTAGTTATTTCATGAAAAATAGGATTCTTTACAAGCTTCAACACACCCTAATTGTCATAATGAATAATAGGTGGATTCTCTTCACTAATGTCCATACCGGAGAGAATGCGATGTAGCCATATCACCTCGCACATAGATCCATGTGTGGTATGATACTCTACATTAGTGGATCAGAGAGCAACAATAGTTTGATTCTTACTAATCCATGAGATTGGTCTAGATCCGAAGTGACATATGTATCATATTATTGACTTTCTATCATCAACAGATCTAGCGTAGTCTAAGTCAATGTATCCCTACAAGAAGAACTGAGTATTCTTCTTGTATTCTAGACCATACTCAAGTGTACCATAGACATATCTTAGAACATGATTTACTACAATCGAGTGACATTTCTTTGGCTCCTACATAAATATGAAGAGATAGCTTACAACAAAACATATATCTGGTTTAGTGTAGGTCAAGTAGATGAGACTCCCAATGAGTTATCTATAGAGAGTTGCATCCACTTAAGGTGAATCCTGGAATCAAGAGAGTTGTAAACCTTTCTCCATTGGGGTTAAAAGAGGTTTACAATCTAACATTCTATACTTTTCAAGGAGTGTCTTGGCATATTTTATCTAGGAGATAAAAATGTGATTATATTTCTACCATATCTCCAAGCCAAGATAGTAATGGATTAGCCAAAAATTAGTCAAGTTGAAGGATCTTTTGAGGTCATTATTCATAATATCAACCTGATCTTCTGAACTTCCATTGATCACAATATCATCTACATACAAAACAAGAATGATGATTTCTATCCCTACCTTCTTTATGTACAAGTTAGAATCTGAGGGGCTATGGGTAAAACCATGCAATAAAAGGTGATCAACTATCTTGATATACTACAACCTAAGAGATTGTTTCAGTCCATATAGTGATTTGATGAGATGATATACATTTTAAAGATTTTTTTCATCAATAAATCCTTTTGGTTGGTTCATGTATACTTCTTCTTCGAGATCACCATTTAGGAAAGCACTCTTGACATCCATTTGCTAAACTTTCCAATGTGTTGTCAGTGAACAAATAACTTTGATGGTCTTGATCTTCATAGTGGGTGCAAACGTTTATTCATTGTCAATGCCTTTTTTATGAGCATATTCCTTTGATACAAGTCATGATTTGTGCTTGTCGATCCATCTGCATTATATTTGGTTTTGAAAACCCATTTGTAACCTATGGGTTTCTTTCTTGTAGGTAGATTGACAAGTTCCTGAGTCTAACTTTGCATGAGTGAGTCATACTCAGCATCCATTAGTTTCTTCCACTGTGGTTGACTTAGTGTTTCTTGAATATTATGAGGTTTGAAGTTATCAACTACCTTACTCATGAGTACAAAAATTACCTCATTTCTTATTTGATTCCAGATGAAGTATGTGAGTCTTTGATGATGCTTTGTACCCTCTTCAGATGGGAACTCTACTGCTGATGTGAAGAACTGATTTACTGATTTGAAAAACTACCTCATGGATTTTATAATTATCCAAGATCAAGATATAACTCCCCATGTAGCTCATCTTCTCTATGAGAAGTCTCCTTATCATCTGAATCAGAGAATAATTGATGAGAGGTGGTTGGTGTTGATTCTTCTGTCTGCATCACTAAGTCAAAGGATGACTCATCATAAACCACATATCTACTTTCATAGATTTTATTCATCTCAAGATCCTTAAGATGATATGATTTCAAGGTAGTGTTATAGCCCAATAGGATGCATGGGAGTGTTTTTGACTCAAGTTTCTTCCTCTTTTGAAATGGGACATGCATATATGTTGTGCAACTAAATAGTCGTAGATGAGAAATTGATGGATTTTTACCACTCCATACCTCTTCTGACATTTTTTCCTTTAGAATCTTCATTGGTACCTTATTTAGAATCTAAATAATTTTCTACACTACTTTTGCCCAATATTGTTTCTCCAGCTTTGTTATTGACAACATGCAGTGAGCCATTTCCATCACTATGCAATTGCATCACTTAACAATGCCATTCTATTGGGACATGTAGGGACTAGTCAAACATTGTTTGACGCCTTATTGGTTTAGGAATGCCAAGAAATTATTTGATTTGAATTCCTCCCCTCAATCTGAGTGCAGGTGAAGAAGAGGTTGTCCAATCTCCTTCACAATCTATTGATAGAAGACCTAGAAGTGATGAAAAGTTTCACTTTTATTTTTTAAGAAAAACACCCATGTCTTATGAGAATAGTCATCCACGAATAGTTGGAAGTACTTGTATCTTAAAAATGAAATAGCTAACGATCCTTTTAGATCAGTATGAACAACCTCCAAATGTTTCTTGGCATGAAAGGAGCTTGCCTTGAACGGATCCCTATGTTGCTTACCTATAATACATCCAAGGA
Source organism: Torreya grandis (assembly GCA_037957365.1). Classification (NCBI taxonomy): domain Eukaryota; kingdom Viridiplantae; phylum Streptophyta; class Pinopsida; order Cupressales; family Taxaceae; genus Torreya; species Torreya grandis. The sequence continues at coordinate 234,109 of JARHVA010001801.1, forward strand.
AAATGGGCAAGGAACTTCACAACTTTGGAAGTTCATGTACCATTCATTTTGAACTTCACTAGTACAAAGATCTAGCAGACAGGTGACCATAATTGTAGTGCCAGAGAGAAGTACTTTCTATCATATGTTGGGATGGGGGTGGAGGTAAATCCAAGAACAAACACACCTGTTCTAATTCCACCCGTTAGGATCTTGCTCCTCAGAAAGAGCACAATATGATTACCAAATATAAGCAATTGAATATGCAGAAATAACCAGAAACACAAGTAACTAGAATTCACCAATAGCACAGAGTATGAGAGACAATACACTATCTTGTATTAACACTATACAGAAAAGAATACAATCAAAGAGCCGCCACACTCTTTCACCTTACAGAGATTCGCCACACCTCAAGTGTACAGTAATTCTTCTCACACACACTCTCCTACACAAAAAATGGTCCCAACAACCAACTCACACACAGAATTGGTGTTCACCTCACCAACCAGTCAGTAATAACCCTGCCGGTACACCAAGCACTCTATAGCACTTCAAGCTGATCTCTCATGAACCTGCAACCTGCAATTCAAAGACCAAACTTACATGTAGATCCCCAATGAGCTTGCAACACCCTGCAACTCACAGATCTTACAACTAGAAGGAACTCTTCCTTTCTATCTCATGCCTTAAACAATACATGCCAATGGGTCTATAAATAGATCCCTAACTCAAACAATAACTTAGACTCTTAATTTAGACAATTATCCTCGCATCCCAAGACTCTGGGTGGTCTTAACATGCAAACTCATCGTTCACTTAACTAACTGTCCGTGAAATGAACACTTTTGGAACACACAAGCGACCGACGTCGGTCCCTGCTTGTCTGGTTCTGTCGACGTCGGTCGACTTCCTGCCGTCGCCGGTGGCCTTCTGCACTGGTCTCTGCCGACGTCGGTCCTGCTGCCGATGCCGGTTCCTATAGAACTCAGCAACCATCTGTTCCTCAGTTTGCAAAGGTTGAAGCTTTTAGCTCCACAACCTAACAATCTCCCACTTGGAGATAAACAGCTACAACCTATACCTGTACACCATCTAGTTTGTTTCTTTGGCTTTGTATCCCTCCTCAAGATCACTCTTGAAGACCAACCACCACAAAATCCGTGGTGCAAAAAACTGTCATCCAAATTAACTGCCACATCCACATCTACAACCATGTAGAAAAAGAACTTGACCCTGCATAGCATGTGCACCTGCTGCTGGTCCCACTGAACTGCCCTTCAGTATTACTCTCCCGGATTGACTCCAAACTTGTGACAACTCCCACTGCTTGGGAAAACTCAGGTTTAGTACATACCATGCACTCAACCTCATTATGTGAATCAAGACACCTGTTCTATGAACTGTTTAACCATCGGCGTGCTAACCGGCTTCACACAATCATCCTTAAACAAAGTCAACAAGACCTCCATGTCTCTAGATCACACTCATGCCAAAGAATCTTGCTGCTCCCAGATTCTCCATGACATACACCTGAACTAGCTTTACCTTTAGTTCAGCAATACCTGTATATGTAACCCTGCAACAAGCACATCATACAGAAAATAGGATAATGTAACTAATATTATCCAACTTGGTAAAGAAAAACACAATGATCAAACCTCCATTGCCCTGCAGCTAATACAAGATCATATACCCTGATCTTCCATCTCACGTATCCATTTACGCTCTTCTTCATCCTCAACATCCATTCGTCTCTCAGTGCTTACTTCTAGCTGGCAACACTACCCAAAACACCTGTTTGGTTCTCCTCCAAGGAATCACATCCTCATCCATGCCAAGCTCCCACTGTTTCCTGGATCTACCTGTTCTGCTTCTTCAACAACTTCCTAGTCCTATACCATAAGTGAGCAACAAGTAGTGTAAAGAAGGGAAATGATGAATTTAAGAACTTACTTACACCTTCAGTCCTCCATATGGGCGCTTGAGACTCCATGACAACTAGCTGTCCACCCAAAATTTATCTCAGTAACCGATGCCGGTCACATCTCAGTCTACAGCCGATCGATGTCGGTTCCCTGCGACTGCCTCCCTGCCGACGTCGGTTTCCCCTGGCCGACGCCAGTCTCTGTCTGCCCTGAGTCACCGACGTCGGACTGCACATAGCCGACGTCAGTCCCTGTCTGGACACCGACGCCGGTTTTCCTACCGACGTCGGTCTCTTTGTTTTTCTTGTGAGACCTGATTTTTTCCCGTGAGCTCTTTTTGGATCAAACCCTTGTCCAAATCACCCTTGCTCTGCTCAGAATTCCTCTGCACCTTGTGCTGAACTCTGTCCGTCACTTTCTCCTTGAAAACCAAGGCTTTCATGTTCTTGTCACTAACATCGAATTCCTCAAGAAACCTCACTTTCTTCTTCTGGATACAGAAACCACGATCCATGCCTTCCAAGTCCGAAAGCATACTCTTTGACTCAAGAACCAGCATCTCCTTCTTATCTATGTGACCAAGCCTATTAAGCCACATCTCCGAATCTACAGCTGAAGTAGATAACCCAAAAAGAGAATCAGTAAAACAAGTAGATAGATAAAGCGTACCTACTTTCTTACCTCTAGCTACAACAAGTGTACCCTTGGTAACCTTCCAAGAGTCCACTGTGAGAGTTACTGTGCAACCCTCTTCACCCAAACTTCTAACAGAAATCAGATTCCGCTTCAGAACTGGGACATGCATGACCTCCTTTAACACCCATGTGTCACCTGTCTGCAATTTCAGCTTCACTTTACCTTTGCCAACAATCTGAGAAGGCTTACCATCCCCTACACAAGTTTCTCCAAAGTCTCCCTGGACATACTCATGAAAAAATTCCCTATGTGGGGATGCATGAAAAGAGGCACCAGAATCTAATACCCAAGATTCTACTTTATCCAAAGAACATACCAGAGCATCCTGTGCAACGTAACCCGCAACATCTGCTTCTTCTCCATGTCCTTCATGCTGATCTTCACCTGATCTACAATCTCTCTTTAAGTGCCCTTGCTTTCCACATTTCCAGCAGGTTATTCTGCCATACTTGGACTTGGATCTTTTGCCCATCTTCGACCTTGATCTCCCACGCTCTGTCTTCTCTCTTGGCCTTCCTCTTCCTTCAACACTCAAAGCATCTCCAGATGATTCACCTGTGCTTTTCCTGCGTATCTCTTCATTCAAGATCACACTCACAACATCATCCACTTTTAAGACTTTTGAAGGAGACACAGTATTAGAAACTGCCATTACCAAACCTTCCCAACTTTCAGGCAATGAACACAAGATTAAGAGAGCTCTAAGTTCATCATCAAATACAATATTCACTGAACTTAACTGGTTTACCAAACCATGGAAATCACTAAGATGGCTATGAACAGATCCACCTTCCAACATTTGCAAATTAAATAAACGCTTCATAAGAAATACCTTATTAGAAGCCGAGGGTTTTTCATACAAATTTTCCAAAGATTTCATCAACTCCACCGTTGTCTTACACTGTGATAAGCTAGAAATCACAGATGATTGAAGACTCAATCTAACAGATCCCAGAGCCTTCCGATCAAGAACCTCCCATTCTTCATCTTTCATATCCAAGGGTTTGCTAGCAACCCCACCCAACGGTAAGTACAAATCTTTCTGATACAGATAGTCCTCAATCTGCATCCTCCATAATTGCTAGTTCTTGCCATTAAACTTTTCCATTCGTAGTTGACTGTTTTCTGCCATTGCTCAACTCCCACTCAAACAGAAACCCTGTGAGTAACCTGTAATCAAAACACACTACCCAGATCTACACCAATCTGTTAGTATCCCAACCAAAAGCTCTGATACCACTTGTTGGGAGAGGGGGGTGGAGGTAAATCCAAGAACAAACACACCTGTTCTAATTCCACCCGTTAGGATCTTGCTCCTCAGAAAGAGCACAGTATGATTACCAAATATAAGCAATTGAATATGCGGAAATAACCAGAAACACAAGTAACTAGAATTCACCAATAGCACAGAGTATGAGAGACAATACACTATCTTGTATTAACACTATACAGAAAAGAATACAATCAAAGAGCCGCCACACTCTTTCACCTTACAGAGATTCGCCACACCTCAAGTGTACAGTAATTCTTCTCACACACACTCTCCTACACAAAAAACGGTCCCAACAACCAACTCACACACAGAATTGGTGTTCACCTCACCAACTAGTCAGTAATAACCCTGCCGGTACACCAAGCACTCTATAGCACTTCAAGCTGATCTCTCATGAACCTGCAACCTGCAATTCAAAGACCAAACTTACATGTAGATCCCCAATGAGCTTGCAACACCCTGCAACTCACAGATCTTACAACTAGAAGGAACTCTTCCTTTCTATCTCATGCCTTAAACAATACATGCCAATGGGTCTATAAATAGATCCCTAACTTAAACAATAACTTAGACTCTTAATTTAGACAATTATCCTCGCAGCCCAAGACTCTGGGTGGTCTTAACATGCAAACTCATCGTTCACTTAACTAACTGTCCGTGAAACGAACACTTCTGAAACACACAGGCGACTGACGTCGGTCCCTGCTTGTCTGGTTCTGCCAACGTCGGCCGACTTCCTGCCGTCGCCGGTGGCCTTCTGCACTGGTCTCTGCCGACGTCGGTCCTGCTGCTGACGCCGATTCCTGTAGAACTCAGCAACCATCTATTCCTCAGTTTGCAAAGGTTGAAGCTTTTAGCTCCACAACCTAACATCATAGAGGTAGATAGAGCTACTATAGAAGATGAAACAATATCTAAAGCAAATAATTTATCTTTAAAAAATGTCGTAGCAAGAACCATACCTTTTCATGAGATCAAGTAGGTTTTGATGCCATTATCAACAAGAAAATCCACCTTTAGATGATGATTCAAAATCTGACTGACTGATAAGAGGTTGGATGTTAATCCAAGAACATTTAGTACCTTCGAGAGTGTACATTTTCATGTTCTGAGAGGAATGATGTCTTGGCCTATTCCTTCTAGAACATACTCTTTATCATCAGTGATCTTAACCTGATCTCTAGTGGGTTGGTCTGTCAATGAATCAAATAGCTTTCTATCACCTGACATGTGTTTAGTGGCCCCTGAGTCTATCAACTAGATATTTCTCATGGGCTATGAGGTTTGGGAGACTAGCACTAAGTTTTCATCTTCTTCAGGTGTTTCATCATCAGATCCATCATCTTTTTGAGTTGCGAGATGTCCCTTTTGCTTTCACTGGTGGCAATGTCTTTTCAATTTCTAAGAATCATTGCACCTTGATGTATTCTTTTTACTAGAAGACCCTTGTTTCAAGCCATTGTACCAACATTTATCTATGTTCTGAGTGTTGGTTCGACATATGTGACACCACCTCTTCGACTTTTATAATTTTTGATGTCGAGATAGATTTTGCTATTTATGTGGTTGCTTATCCGGAGGTCCCTTACGATATTTTTGACCTTGTTGTTGCTTCGAGATAAGAGCTTTGTCTTGCAACTCATCCTAGACTAAGTTGATGGCTTCTTCTTGCTATAATACTTTTATGAGTTCTTCAAATGACAGTCTATTTGGAGACATTTAGTGTCATGACAAATATTTTGAATTTGGAAGGGAGAGCCCTCAAGGTGATCTAGATCAAGAATTGATCATCTATCATCTCATCGAGTGCTAACAACTCCTTTTGTAGCTCAATCACTCAATGTAAGAATTCTTCAACTTTCTCATCGGACTCCATAGAGAGTGTGTGAAGTCTCAACTACAGATGGAGGATCTTAGTCTTATTATTCACCTCGTAGATGGTCACTAATTTATCCCATGCTATCTTTGCTCTGTCAGCATCTCTATCATGCAGTTGCACGTCATTAGTGATGCTTAGCATAATCAACATCAAAGATTTAACATTATCTATTTCATATTTCATGAGTGCATCGAGATCGGTAGGAACCTGCATAGTCCCTATCACGATGCTCCATAGTCCTTCAAATTAAAGGATGGTGAGCATTTTCATTTTTCAAGTGGCATAGTTTGGCCCTTTGATAAGTTGGGCATTAGAAAGAAGTAATTTTGGTGCAGATATCTAATTTTTTTTACTTTTACAAAATTTTGGAAAGCTATCAATGTAAGTTTTATTGCTTGAAAATTATGTATTATAAAGATGTGCCTTATTCAAATGCTGCATTTTTCTTTTCAATTACTTCTTCCATCTTAATAGGCACCGTTGATTTCTCCACCACGATTTTGTCCGACTTTGACACGCGGACGATCATGCACATCGTGGACTCCTAATATGTCAAGTCAATGGCCTTGCTATCACTTGAGCGTAGTTGTTTCACAGCTTCAATGCCAATGGCTTTACCAAATAGAAGAAATGCGTCCACCTTGGCTCAGGTCTCTATCCTCATCTAATCGACTATCTTTCACCTTTTTCCCCTTTTATGGCATTAGCCTTCTATGGCTGCTGTGTGAGAGGAATCGATTATGCCTGCGTTATAGGTCTGCAGGCATCGACTGCCTTTCAATCAGGGTTTCAACACCTAGTTTTATGTAGACTTTGACTAGGCAATTGTAAGCTTCTTCACAAAAATTTCATCTTTCTTCCAATGGTCTGCTTGGTCTGATTCTCTCACGCTGGCTGCAAGCACTTCTTATAGGCATCGAACAGGTAATTGACTGCTTCAATGGAATACAATATGCTATGAACTTGCCAGGTGTCGATTGCCTTTTCTACAGGTTTGCGATGAATTATTATTAAGTATGGATAGCTTTCTCTTTTGCATCGCTTCTACTGCACTTTCCTCGCGATTTCCATGCTGGACTCCTATATGATAGGTCTTTCTCCAATGCCTCCAATCATTTCGCTTCAATGGATTTTGAGCAAGTGAATGAAATCACTTCCAAGTCATTGTACCGAGATCTATGTAGTCAATGATCAGGCTTCTCATCTCACTCCAAGCATCACCACTCTTTCTAAGGTTTGCAACGAGTGGTTCAATCGAGTTTAAGCTCATGGTGACCAACCGCTGTCGATTTGCACTGTCAATAAGGTGTTGTAGCTCCAAGAGCGTTTCATCGTTGCGCCTACTCCTGCTGCATCGAGATCAGGTTTCTACCACTTTTCTACTGCTACGTTGGTCTCTGATGCTACACAGCTACGTCAGTCTGCTGCACTTACCGTTCCATGCTCTCTTCGTGTGTTGATCAGCTTCACCTTCCCCACGTCGACTGCACCAAGATCTGATACCAGAATTAATATTAAACTGGATTGATTTATTCATGAATCAAAGAGCAGAATATATACATAACCAATTACCTAAAAATATGGTAACAAACTCACAGGAAGGAAGGAGTCTAGAAACATCGTATAAATGAAATGATTTTATCTAAAGCCTAATAATGTAACAAATATATATGTAAATATATCCTATTCGCTAATCTAAAATATCTACGCTAGCAACAACAACAAATGAAGTTGTGAGTGACCGCAAGATGTGATTCATAATCCACATGAATGTTGTGGGTGCGTTAGTTAAACCAAAGGTCATAACAACAATTCAAACAAATATTATTCAGATTTCAAGGCTATCTTCTAGATGTGAGGGTTTAAAAGTAATTTAGTGGTAACCTATTTGAGATCAAGCTTTGTAAAGAGCTTGAGGCCATGAAACTAGTCCAAAAGTCCTATATCTTGGGAAAAGAGTAGTAGTTATTAACAATGATCTCTATTCAATGTACAAACTCCCTGTTCCATCTTTTGGCACATGCACAATTGGGCTGCCTAAAAGAGACTTGAGTTGGGTCTTATATGTTCTTTATCCTCATTTTCAAGGAATGATCAATGATATAGAGAGACATTAGGTAGAGGTAGTCCTAAAATCATATCAATAGTATGATTTACTATGAAATGCTTTGGTAATATAATGAGTGTCAATAAGATATCTTTTTATTCTTCATGTTCTTTGTTAAATTATTTCATTTATTTTAAAGGGTGTGCAGTTTGAGATTCAGCCATAAGGATGTTAATATGTTTAAGTATCGCCATCATGTGAGCAAATTTATTATTAGAATTGATTAGCTTCTTGCATTGTTTGGTGCTGATAAACAAAATATTAGAATTACTTATGGTATGCATTATCTATGATCACCAACATTTATAGCTTTTTCTTCATAGATCGCATGTAAATGAAAAACATATAGTTTTGAAAGAAAAACATATAGTTTCCCAGAAAAAACATCATGTCTCTAATGGCACTACATCAAAAAGGTCTACATCTTGAAAATGCTTGACTTTTTACACTCATGACACTAATGACCCATGCACTTCTCAAAACTTGAGCTAAACGATCCAAAGGTGTATGGTATGAAAACCAAGAGGTGTGTCTTATGGTATATTGAATGCTTATTCAGTATGGGGAGGCATCTCAGTTTTTTAATCATTTTGAATTTAATTTGATTGTTCAATGTTTATGAATTTATAATTTGATCTATTTAATTTTCATAAAACTAAATATATAAATATTATTATTTTATTTATTTTTTCATTTCGAAGTACCCTTAGACCCAATGTCTAAAATTTGGCCTTATCATCCTTGTCCTTGTCTCCCACTCTCATCCCTATCCTCATTTCCTAGTGACTATGGTATATGATTTTAGGTGAAGTTTCATTGGAAATTTTCAATCTTCTAACTATTTCCAATGATATTAGGTTCTTCTAACTACCATTGTCAACAATAAAGAGTATATTTTTTCAATTAACCCACTTTTGAAAGTGGAATAAGCATTATGTTTCTTCTATATATGAATTGGAAGATGAGGTAATATTAGTGGTACTTGCCATAGTACTAGGCTTAGAGTCCATGATTTGCTTGCTCCTATCTAGTTTCATTAGGGTAGTACTCTATATCTCCATCTACAGAAGAAAATAATTTTTGTTGTGGCATTCTTTAGTTGAGTGATAACTGGAATTATTTACTTTGTGCCAATTTCTAGTCTTAGATTGCTTATTTGGATCATTAGGTTTTATGTTCTTCTCAGAATGCTTCAAAACTCATATTCCTTGCATGGAATTACATTTTCCTCTAGACATGGAATTCTTGGACTTAGTGTTATTATGAGATTTAGATTATTATTTTTTATACTTTTGATTCAAACTTGTAGGAATACCTATAGGCTTCTCTTAAGAAAGAGATATGGATGAAATCCATATCTCTATGGATGTATGATCTTAAGCCTGAACTATACTTCAAAATGAGATTTCACTTTATTTCTTAAGCATTCAACATAAAAACCAAAGTATGAAAAATGTTGGAATACACTTGAAGAGATTGATCATGACCTTCGTAGATTTGGGAGAACTTAATGTACTAAACATTATTGTTTCTAACAAGGTTATAGATTTCTTTTAGGGATTACACAAAACCATTTTGTTTATCTAAAAATATCATGTCATCATCCTCATAGGAAGCATAGTAATTCTTTTACCATTTCTTAACTGACAAGGAGACTATAGAGAGCATATGTTATATTTCTTATTCAAAACACTTATTGTCTTCCTAGTATGGGCATAAAATTGAGCCAAATACATATTGCATTTGCATTTATTTTACCTTCAAGTATAGGAATATCCAAACTTAGTTGTAGCTTTTATGGTGGTTGACCATGAAATGGTTTATGTATTGAAGTAGCAAGGTTAAAAGAAGAAGATTCCTCTTGATGAAGAAGCTAAGCAGAGTGATCAATGACGCCCACTTTTTCTTCTGCATAATGCTTCTGTAAATCATCCTATTGCCTTTGCAAAAAATATTCTAAAACATTTTATAAGTTGATGTATTTGAATTCATTTTCTTGCCATTTATTAAGACCATGAAGGAAGGTATGAAAAAGGGCCCCAAATTTTGAGACCAAGATTCATTTAATTAGACCTTGTGTGAGTGGGCATAAAAAATGTATAGAAGGATTCAAATGAAAATTTTAATACCAATAGAATGATATGAAGTGTGCCTTGATACTACTAATCTAGGTCCCTAGAAGAAACCCAAGGGACAAAACACTCAAACAGATTTAAATGTGTTCTAGACATGAGAATAATATGTGAATGATAGATGGCTAGATATAGTTAAAGTGCTTATAGATGAATAGAAACACAAGAGCAATAAGATGGCATGGAATGACTCTAAATGAAACATTATATTATTCAAAGTTTGTTATAGTGAAGTGAGAGGTTAGATGTATGCCTCAAGGGTCTATCTATCCTTCTAACTATAATTATCCTTATTAACACCAAAGAATAGGTAGTGCACACTTTTAAACAAGTGTGTAAGATGAAGAGGTGGTTGTGGCATTACAGGAAAAAAAAAATCATCTTTGACTATTTAGATTATCCTTTTATTTTTTTGAAAATCTATAGAATGATTGTAAAAAATAGGGCTGACACTATCAGAGTTGTGTGACATGTGTGAATAAGAGTTGGGACATTGTTGAATCAAGATATATGTTTGAGAGTGCCTTGAACATGATGATGTAGTCAAATTATGGTAAGGAGTACTAGTTATGATACTTAAAGTTGTTTAAGGTCCTAGATCCTTTTGGATTAGTTGTCTTAGAAGCTATGATAAATTCAAAAATAATTTATCATTGAGTAATATATGGTTTTTTTACTATTAACAAAAGTGGGTAATTGGTGGTGCTTATTTTTATGATAACTATTGCAAAACATATATTGGTGTGTATGCCTTGGCATGCAATATATCAAGGATAGGAAGATTCATAAATGAGTACATTAGAGATCCATTGAATAAACCACATGCGATTGAAAGCATATCAATTTTCTACAAAATTTTGATTGAAGTGCATAACCTTATATGGGAGTTTATCAGTAGCCAACTTATTTTTACCATTCCAATATCTCAATAGAGCATTCTCAAATTCATTTATTTTTAGCTTGGTATGCCTAGAAGGCCCTTTTTTACATTCACTCTTTTCCCACCCTTCAAAAAATACATCTAGCAAATATATTTAGTGTTGAGAAAAACACTTGCCATTTAGTCTTCAAAACAACCCTAATTTTAGACCTGTATGCAATCATGCATCATCCAACGATATAAAAGACCTTAATACATGTTGGATGCCTTATGTGAAACAACTAAACCATAATTTGTGGGCTCTCTAAGCTCCGTATTCTTTTCCCTGATACCTATAATGCAAGTCCTGTGATGAAGTTTCTTCTTGTTTTCCCCAATAACTTATGTTACATCCTATAAAGGACTAACACTTAGTTGAAATCAGGGAAGAAGTGTGGAAAATCAGATTCACTAATCCATATGGCTTTAAATGGATTTGTTGTATATTTAAAAAGCAATACTCTCACCTAACATACACAAAATGGATAAGTAGGTTTTATACTAAAATTACACCCAAAATGGATCAAAAGCAATGTGTTCATGTTGGTAAATCAATTCTCAATGATAAATGGGTACGAGTGGATGTTGACTCAAACAATGTGCTTGTTTTTAAAGCACACAAGTCATCCAACTCATAATCAAGGTTGTGCACACATCAAAGTGGTGCCTATAAGAACCATCCACCCACCTTAAGGGACCTCACAATTTGAAATCATTGAATTTAATGACTTTATGAGGGCATGACTAGGGTTTAGAGCAGATAGATATATTTGAAATAATTTTCATACTTTATCATGTCTTTTTAATCAGATTTAATCTCTTTAGGTATTAGGTTACTTGAAAAGTCTATGAAAGGACCTCTCCACTATTGTAAATGCAAATGTTTTTAGACTCCCCATAAGAATATGCACTTGTATATGTGATAAGTAATAAATTCAGCAACAAATGATAGAAGAGAGCCATGGCTAACATCCATGTTTAGAAAAAATAACTTAGGACCCAATATCTCCTTAGAGAATTGATGACAAAGAGCCTTTCAGTATGGGAATTGAGAAGTACCTTTCTGCCTTGCAGCACCTAAGAGCTCGCTCCTAAACACAAAAATATTGTTCTCCTGATAGGTATCCCAGAATCCTCGTTAAATATTTTTCTTCTCTTACCAATTCATGCCCCTTCTTCCTCCTAAGACCTTTTAGACTATGAGGGTTTTATCTGCTGCTAAATTATATACTTGTTATGGTAATTGACATTTGCGAATGTAATTTTAGAAAAGGATGTAGCACATGAATACTCATGAGATTGCGAGTGTGACTCTAAAATCTATTAATTTTGGTAATTTTTAGAATCTCATTCTCCCCTAGAAACCCATTTGGGGCCCTAGGTTTATTTTTGTACATTTCACTTGGCCAAATCCAAAACCCAGTTTTATTTTCCAAAACATCTCTTGTTGGAATGAAAGAGTACTCATATCTCATAAAATCCCTCCATACTATAACCAATAGCATTGACCAAGTAGGGAACAAAATTGATGACAAAGGCATGGGCATTGCTTTGTTGGAAAAAAAAATATTCAATAATGATTGCTTGCATTCAACAATAAAAGGATTGAATTGTAAATCTGCAGTAATGTATTCAACAACATAAATAATGCATCAATTATCAGATCCACAATTTCACCAAGCTTCAAAGCAAAATGGAGGCAATTGAACAAATCCTCACTACTGAGAGGACAAAAGACCTGCCTGACCAGATGCAGTATAATGCAGAACATGCAATGCCCACAAAATAAGCTATTTGACCTCAAAGCTCAATGGAAGCAACCACAAGAGGTCACCCTTGTAGCACAAACCTATTCTTTCTACACCTGCCCTAGTTGGCTGTGAATGTAATCCCCAAGTTGATGTACAGGAGATGAGAAGCGAGCTTGACCGTACTGTTCAAATGTTAGGTGGCCCTCAAGGAAGGACAAAAGAATAAGTTATTTCAACATCTGTGCTGATTTTTGCCTTCAGAAAATATGCTGAACTCGTTAAAAATAATTTTGGTTAAGAGCAACTCATTAGCTTCTTACAATGTTAAAACTTTATGATGCTCTTTTGTTCCATTTATCTTTGGAAAATTTTGAAAAAAACTGCGGATAAATATGTTCTTTCCTCTAGTTTTTTTTTGCAATCTTCACTAGTTTTCTATGAACTATAACTCCTCTTCTAAAAAGCTTCAAGGTTATATCCACGACTCTTATTCAATTTTGATTTCGATCTTGGAGTTTTGTAGTGAATGATTCATTTTAATATAATGTTATATTTTATAAATATTAAAAAAATATTGCAATTCATTCACTTTGTGTCATGCAAACATTTCCACCCATCTTCAAATTGCCTTGTCTCATGAACAACTATTTCGGTTGATCTCTCTTTGGCCTTCTTGTGGTCGGCGGATGCCATGTTCCCTTAAACGCTATTTTCCTAGAAGAGCTCCCTTGAATTCCCTTAGTTTTCTCCATCCTACTTTCTGATTAAGAAACGTCAATGGGGTTGTGAGCTAACATCTTTTATATTCTCCTCTCTAACTTGCTATTCAATGGTGCTTCTTTTGTCTGCCTTAGGTAGCGGTTTCATGTTGGGGATAACTAATTGTTTTTCAGGGGGTATTGATGTTAAATTATAGGAGATTTTTTTTCTCTTTGAGTAGTTCCATGATTCTTTAAATTTTGTGTCACGCTGGTGAGAAAAATTAAGAGGAGTTTACTAACAAATTTCTTTTAAACAAATAAATTAAAAAATATTTGATTGTATATGAATTTATAATTGATGACAAAAAAAATAGAAGCAGCAGTAACAATTTTTCAACTCCTTACTAATTCTCACCTCACCAAATGCTTCTTCTTAAACAATCATTGCTCCTTATTTTAAAGCGTAAATAAATTTTTGACACTTCTTAAATATTTGATAGTGTATAAAACCACTATGAACAAAATTATAGAGACAATAGCCCCCAGCATGAGACCCCACCATTAATACCCTCAATCTTTACTTTTTATTATTCAAGATTTGATTATTGAGTGTTGATATTAGAGAAGTCATATGGGTGTCTTATGAAACTTTTGTTCAAAAAATAGAGGAAAGACCTCATCTCTCTCATTAACTTCATATTATATGACGTGAAATTCTTTAAATAAAAAAATCAATTCATTGACATTTTCAGGATGTAAATTTTACTATTAAAATGCTTCAATAAAACTGTTATTAAAAATAACAATTTATATAAAAAAGTCTGAACCGTAAATACCATGATGTAAATTTTAAAACTCTACATAATCATTTCATCCCACCATTCCTTCCATTGACATGACAAATCATAATCCTTTGTGCCACCTCATTATGCCATCTCCCATGCATCTTATATGGCCATCAAAATCAATTCCCACATGCCATGTCATCAATTCAACCTTTCATGAACAAAAACAGGCCCCACCATTATTTTAATACTATAACTATCGGTTAGCACTACTGTGAATCCATGGGCAAGTTTTGCCAAGCCGATGGATGATGTATCCCATAGTCAGTCATTTTTTATTTCAATTTCCAGTGGCCAGCGGCAGTGCGCTTCATCAACCTATATAGTCAAACCGATGGAGTGACAAGCCAGAGAAATCCTTACTTGCCCGATCTCCCACTTATAAACTTTGGCTCGCAGCACCGAGCATCATTCGAAATTTTAGAAATTTCACCAATCCAATGAGGCAAAAAAATTAATAAAATTATTAGTGAATTTTCCAACTCAGTGGCCCACGACATCATGCACCATTGGAAATTTTAGAAATGTCTCCAAGCCAATGAATTTTTTCCTTGATTAAAATTTTCACTTCTGCATTAGCTTTCTAAAAAATCAAAAATATTTCCTTCCCGTCGATGATTTGGTGACCCTTCTACTAGAAATTATGCTTGCTGCTCACTTTTGCGTATCCACACTTAATTTGTTGAACCAAACATTTCCATTATTGAATAATTTGAGAGCTCAAGAATTATTCTCTTTCATGACCTATATCAACTTGATTGACTAATCCAATGGATTTCAAGTATCCCTTACTTAAAAAATCATAACCGTGAATGTAAATTTAGACGTTTGATCTCTTAATCTTTACATCATCCCAAATATTATAAAACTAGTAGAGTCGCTATGCGCTACACATAGAGTTGGAAAGTGGTATAGGTCCTTCAATTAGAAGTGGTTACAAAACTAGTGGACTGACTATGCATTACACATAGAGTTGGAAAGAATTTTTTTGGTATAGGTCCTCCAATTGGAAGTGATTACTGAACATAAAACCTTTGGTCAATTTGATAAAAACCCTTCATCAGTAAACATGTCATATATTTCTCAACAATACCATTGACTAAATATTTCGTCATGAAGACCTACTTGCAATGTACAAGTTTTATTCCATCACGAAAAGGGGCTAACTATCAAGAATCATTCTTCAATAAAGAACAAATTTTTTTTTAAGTAGCTTCCCACTTTGGATAACTACTAGCTTATTTGTAAGATTTAGGATCCGAAGCCTCATTATCTTTGGAAAGAAGAGAAGTGGCATCAAATCACCACCAGCTCATGCTGATGCTAAGAACGAGTCCTTATAGCATCAGTTGGATCTCTAATAGAAGTGCTTGTATTTAATTGAATAGTCCTAACTCACTTTGGAGGTGGTGAAGGCACAAGGGCAAAAGGAGGAGGTTCATCTGGTGGAGGAGGAGGAACTTGAGTTTCTCCATCACTCTCATCATTTGAAGAAGGCAATTAAGTAGCAAGGTCAAGAGAATTCATGGAAGAAGTTGGCAAAGTATTCATTGACTCACAAGCCAAGAAATGTTCCTCAAATTAGACACTCATATGAAAAAACATCATTGGTGCTAGGTACAAGACAATTACCTTTAACATCTTCTCAATAGATAAAAACTATACAATGATGCTAATGTGGATGTTTTGATTGTTTCCCAACAAAGGCCTTGAAATCAAAAAACTTACTAAAGACATCGCTCTTGTGAGAAAGTAAACATACCCAAGTATTTATATAGTAGTCATCAATGAATGATATAACATGCTTGGTTCTATAAAAAGATGAAGTGCAAAAAGGCCCAGAAAACATTGTGAAAATGCTTAAGTGGTGCTTCTACTTTCGAATCCTTTCCTTTCACTAATGGATCATGATGGTGTTTGTCAAGAACACTTGTAGGACACAACTTGCTATAAAAATATAGAATAAAGGCCTAGAACTAGGTTATTCATGGTGAGCTACTAAGGATCTCTAAAATTGACATTTACAAACATGTCATTCATGATTTTATCATATCTCAGAGATTAGAAACTAAGACATATAAACATAGTTACTTAAGTCTTAGGGAAGGTCGGATAGGGGATGGGATTTTTCAGACGACAAAACATTTCTTAGATTTTGGGAATGATTATTAAAATAATATATAAGAATTAATATTTTAATATTTTAACTTCATTAAATGAAAATTAGGGGTTTAAACTTTATTTAACATTCTTAGGGTAATTTTAGGATCGAGAATCAATGTTTTTTCAAAAATAACATATTTTTTGGGGTCCCCTCGAAGTCCCAATGTGCCCAAAACATTTGGTATGCCACCAAAAGCTAGGGGACATGTCCCTGTGTAATACTCCATTTAAAGGGGAGGATTATTCAAAGGCATCAAACTTGTATTTAACCTATGATAATCATCGAAGATACTATATGCTATCAACTTTTTAGATTTATTGAGATCTAAAATTATAAAATTATGGGTGAAAACTCTACGTTTTTGCCTTCACTTAAATGTGTGATCTTTTAAATATAAACATATTGATTTAAATATAGGGGACATAAAAGAAATTGTTGAATTTACCATGATCGAAATTAATTGTTTCTATACCTAATACATATAATGAAACAAATTGTCTTTGATTATGACCATGAGATAGAATAATCTATGGGACCACCAATTACATTAATTGCTTCAATTCACCCATGTTATCCTTTATAAGACTACTCCATCTTTTGTTTATTTGATTTAACATCTCCCCCAACCCTTTTATTATTTTTTAATCAAATATTTCTACCATATAGCTAAATATTAAAGTTTCCATACACTAGGCTGGTATGTCCATGTATTGAGTACATTCAAAACTGAATTGGACCTCTGTTTCAACTACCCCTTTTGTGAACAAAACATAAACCCTTTCTTCCTACTATTCCTTAGGAGTCTTCCATATTCCTATCTCTCATCTAAACCTATGAGAGCTAGGGATCAACTGGGAAATGAGGATCTTTTCCCTTCATTTAATTTCAGCCCCTATATATGTTTTTTCATTATGTTCATAACTTGAATTGAACATTAACATTCTAAATTTTTCATTCACATATATTTTTATGTATTTGTTATGGTTTGGGCATCCAGCTTATGGTTTGGGCATCCAGTTAAGCAAATATACCATATACTCCTCCTCTTTTGGTTCTAATTCATCTAAGTGTTCTTCTTCCTATGCATGTCTTCATCTCTTATGACCCTACACCACCTGTTAGTCTTCATGTTTTATGTTTTTTTCTACTAACATAATAACTTGGTCATAGTGGTTGACTCTAAAGGGAAAGTACCTAATTCATAAAAGTTGGATGATTTCATATGGAATCGAATCCTTAATTTTTAAATTTTTTGTAATAAATTACTTTTATTTTAATCCACTTCAAACTCAATGTTTCACTAGCCCACACCTCATATCCATATAATACCACTAGCGCTAAAAATAACCCAAAGAAGACTCCATTGGTATTCTAATCTCATAACTCTACATTATTGAATTTGTTTTGAAGTGCATTAAGGGTTCTCCATCCACCTTGTATTATTTTAATCCTACAAGTATCCCAACTAAGCTTGTTATGAAAGTGGAGGCCAATATATTTTTATTTTGACACCACTTCAAGAGACCCTCCTAGAAACTAAAACTCGGGTGTTGTTCCTTCCTTTTCACTAACAAAATCATAAGTTTTATCGATGTTCACCTACATCCATACTTCTTTACGAAAGAGCTCTAGAACCCAAATATTGTCTCTTAAATATTGGATTATATTTGCCAATATAATTATGTCATTGGCATAAATTAGAAGTTTCACCACATGTTTGGCCAAGTGGACCCCTTTCCTCTGAATTCATTTATTTAATTTTCCATATTTTTAATTTATATGCCAAATAAAGTCATGGATAGTGGTCAGCTTTATTTCATGCCCATATCACTCCTAAAATATTCAAACAACCCTGCATACATTTTGATTTTAGCCTTGACTTGTCGATGTAATCTATGAACGACTACCATATAGTGTGTTGGAACCTCTAGATCTTCTATTATGATCCCCATTTTTATCCTTTGTAATATGTAAAATGCCTTTTTAAAGTCCCCAAAGTAATAATATGCATTCTTTTTTTTATACCAATATTTTTCAACTAGGTGTCTAAGCATGACACGGTGATCAATGATGGAGTGTTTGGGCCTAAAATTTGCTTGCCTCTTTTCCCTTTTACCCTTTTCTTCTACCCAATGGATAATTATATGTTTTATCATACTCCAAAATAGCTTTGTAAAAAGTGGATTGACAATTATAGTTTGGTAATTTTAGGGGTTATTTACATCTCTACACTTAAACATAGGTGTGGTTATGCTCAATGTCCACTCTATTGGAAAGATATTTTGCATAACCTCATTGAAAATTTATTTGATAGGGGTGATAGGATATCTACTCCCCACATTAGATGCTCTATCTATAGGTTGTCTATGTTTTAGGGTTTACTTGTTTCTACTTTTAAAATACCTTGTAAGATGTCTTTTGTCATGAAAAGCTCTTCATTAACACTAATTATGGGACATGTATATTTTTCACCTTCAAACTCATACAATTGTTCTAAGTACTCAAACCAATAACTTAGTTTTATGTTGTTCTCAATATGTATATTTACCTTGATAATCTCCCTATACAATATTTTTGGTTAATGTTTCCCTAATTTAATCATATCTTTCCTTTGAGTTCTTGTATATTCTTCTTTTTGTCCTTGTCATTTGCTCATATGTTTTCCTGTTTGCCTTTGTTATACCTTCTATCTCTTTTATTTATCTTTGAGCTGCCTTGCATTCTTCACTATACCATGGTTTTTTTGGTAAGCAATTTATTTCATTATATTTATTTTTAGTTCTCTTTCATGTTGTCTATGCCTCTTTAATGGTGTTAATTAACCTATTGATTTTAGTGTACTTCATACCATTGTCATGCACTCTCTTATTTTGACATCCCTACATCTTGTTATCCATTGATGCTCTAAACGCTTGTTGATTTTCCTCTATTATGATGATGTTTACTTTAGGTGGTAACTTACTTTGATTGACCCCTATGTTCTCATCATGCTAATTGTCTCTTTGTAATTAGAGCTTCATCAAAGGGTAAGTGAAAAAAGTTGGGGGGCAAAAAGGGACCTACCCATGAACATGATTTCCCTAAAATTTTAGAAATCAAATTTTTTTTAGGTAATTTGGGATGGCTACACTCAAAATTTAAAGATGGTATAAGAAAATAAATTTTAGCATTTTGATTCTAATTTCTAAAACACTATTTTTTTAAAATTGTTAAGTATAACTAGGTCAAACATATAAAACTTGAAGTTGAAATCTTAGTTTTTAAAGAAAACATAGTAGATAGATGGTCATAAAGCCCCTCATTTTTTTAGCATCATTTAACATTTTTTGAAACTCTTTAGTGAATATTTAGATAAGATATTCTAGTTTGTTACCTATATTTTTATATTTTTTCAATGAATATTTTATATTTATTGATTTTTCAAGTAAATAAATCCTAAAAATGGATAAAAAGAATGGATATCCAGACGTGCGCCCCCTAACTACCTCAAAAAAATTGAAAATTGATTTTATGTGTGTAGAATTGGGCATAGTTTGTGAACATATAATTTCTTGTGCACTTGTATCAATAAAAATAAAATTACATAAACATGTATAGGCTTGTATATTTGTGGCATGTAGTGGCCTAAAAAAGGTATAGTAAGAAATCAACATAGTTTGAAACCTTAAAATAGTCAACAAATTATAAAATTCATATATTTGGAAATAGGAAAGCATTCTTGTCATCATGGTAATAGTTTTATAATTTTGTTGTTTAAATTCATAGTGTATTTGGCAATGAAAGTTTTTTCTTGTTTTCTATGAAAACTCTCAAACTTGACTGTGTGTTGATAGTTCCAAGCCTTTGGCTCAAAAATCTAAGCCATTTTCAAGATAAAAGGCTTGGTTCTTTGAATTCAAATTAAAATAGCATGTAATCTCTATAATGCATATGTGATATAACATGGGAGACCAAAATTTAAAGTGATAGAAGCACATACGTGTTATCATGCATACACATTATAGTGACTTTTCACCCAAAATCACAAAAATATATCCATTTGTGTTTTGGGTAAAAAATAATAAGAAGCATATGCATTCCTCTTATTTTACACCCAAAAACATAAAAATATCTATCATAGGGTCACATTTACTCAAAGTTCATATTTACTAAAATAAATGTTATACTTTAAATTTATTTTAGTAAATATAAGAAAATAGGGTCACTCAGCATTTGATAGAGTTGGTGTCACAGTTGCATGCCTTATGATGTAAAATATTTTTTTTTAAATCCAATATAGTAGTTACTTAGGTATTTTTAGGTTTCACTATTGAAAATAGAGAGTTAAAGGCATAAATTTTGTAATTGATGTCCAATTTGGGTAAACATATAGTCATTTTTAGATTTTTATACCTTCCAGATTGATTCATGACATTTCTAGGAGTTATAGGTTTGTAAAAATTGAAGTATAAAAACCATTCACTTTAAATTCAAGCTAAATTAGTGTTATCATGGAAACATAGATCATGTTAATGACCTATGGACATCAAATTACCAGTTTGTGTTAATTTCATTTGTTCATCATCCCTACCTCATCCCTAATCACTTCCTTCACATTCCTCATCAACCTTAATCACTCCCTCCTTGTCCATTTCAATCCCTAATCACTCCCTAATTGACCTTCACAATTCTTAATCTTATTTAATCACTCCCTTATCATCTCTAATCAATCCCTCATTTACCTTCACTATCTCTAGTCATCTCTAATCACTTCCTTATTATTGCTAATCACTCCTTCATTGACCATCACCATCCATCATCATCGCTAATCACTCCCTCCTCATCCCTCATAATACCTAATCACTCTTTATTTATCCCTCACCATACCTAATCACTTACTACTCATCCCTCATCATCCCTAATTGTTCTCGCCTCATACCTCCTCATCCCTAATCACTCTATCATGGACCTTAAACTATCCCTCATCATCTCTAATCACTCTCTTATAATCTATAATCACTTTTGTATTGACCATAACCATCCTTAATTATCCCTAATCAATCCCTCCTTATCCTTTATAATACTTAATCATTCTTTCCTCATCCTCATCATCCCTAATCACTCCCTCATTGACCCTCACCATCCCTCATCATCTAGGCTAATCACTCCCTCATCATCTAATGTAAGTAAGACCCTTATAGGTTTACTCATCTAGGTATATTTTAGTTTCTATAACCTTATTTTCTTATTTCATGCCAGACATTTAAATCCTTATACTAACATGAGGTTTTTATAATCAAAATTTTTTTACTCACTCAATAAACATGGTTTATTCTTTTGAAGTACACCATGTTTACATGAAAAAACAAACATGATATTCTCTCAAGGATTTTAACTTTATTTTATGTCTTAACATTTATTTTTTATCCTTTTTATTGTAAATCAATCCCCTTTTAATACTATTGTATTCTTGAACACCCATTTGAACCTACTTTCACTTCTTTAACATCCTACTGATAATCTCCATCAAAACATTAATCCATGTCCACAACAACTTAATCATTACAAAAAACACAAAGTTATGTAAGATAAAACCTTATTCATTAGGTTTATCACCCTTTATAGAAATGATTTCACTCAAGCCTAACTCTTGATGTTCCAAATAGGATTCTTGTATTTGATTTGACACTATCTAAGCTAGCGCTAGGGTTAATTTTAAGAGGCCCTCTAGGAAAACATCTTAGAATTCTTTGGAAAATCTATGGAAAATTATATTTTAGGAATATAAAATCCTATATGCATGATGGTGAATCTATCAGGATTTAAAAGGAGTATAAGGATAGAATATCCAAATTTTTAAATTTTTCCATACCACCATTTTACCGCACTAAAATAAGGATGTCGAATAGAAATGCTTAATAGTGTTTTCAAATGGTTGAACCAAATGGCCAAACTAAATGACTAGATATAACAACACTATCTAAAGGTTATGACAAATAGTGCTTTCAAATAGTGGTGTTGAATGGTGATACTAGATAGTATTATTGAATGACACAACTGGGCAACACTACTAGGTGATGTTGTTGAATGGTTTTATCGAATTACACTATAAAATGACACTATTGGATAGTTATTTTAGATGGTGATGCCAAAATATTGTGCCAAATGGTGTTTCTATGTGATACACTTGGGTAGTATTATCATCCTATAACTATCATTTGGTACGGATGGTCGGTATGGAGTTTATTTAGTTGTGTTGCTTGTTGGTGTTTTCAGGTAACCTATGTAATTGATATGATATCTAGTGGCCCAATTTCCACCCTCAACATATAAATACCCACCCTTACCCTTGTTTTAACCATTTTTGAAAATAGTTTTCTCATCCCCCCTTTCCCCCACCCACAATGATTCACCTACTCATGCAGCTATCCACATCTAGGATCCACCTACTCCATAGTCTAATACCATGGAAAGAAAATACATTTTCAATAATTTATTATGACTAAATATTTTGAAGCTGGTAAAACATCTAAATGCATTCAATGATTAGATTTTGAAATGTAACTTTCTCGCCCTGCTCTACATGCCCCATTATGAAATAGACCATGGGTTGTTGAAATCACTAATATCTTACTATGACACTAGTGAGATGAGGTTCACAATGAACATCTAATCTAGATTGATCTCATTTAGTACCTTGAAAATGGACATTCAGAATCTGACAGGGCTTTTATTCCAAAATGTTAACCTTGTAACTCTAAAAGCAATGTTGATAAGAAATATTTGGAGTCAGCTTCCAACATGAAGATCGGTTGAACCAACATGTACTATGTATGTGGAAAATTTAAGGGTAAACTAAGAAATTATTTTAAACAACTGGTGAGATAACCCACAAAATAATTTACATTCCTAAATTTTAGGCAATCCAGACCTATGAAGCGACCCTAAAAATCACCAAAAACAAATTTCATGAATTAATGAATGTTGGTTGATAAAATTTACCATGGATAGCAAATAATATTCTTACATTCTTTGTACTTAATTCTCACCAAAATACAATAAAACATGCTTTTTATCCCTCTTATATAGATCTGATCTATTGTTTAAGGGGTTATGTATCCAAATCATATTAAATGTCATCAAAATGACTTCATGCATTCATTTTAACATTATACATGAAAAATAACACAATTTGAATTCTACTACAACTTTGATTTTTAAGAGACTTTGAGAGACCAATTTTAGCCCTATTTTAGGCCTATTTGAGGTCTATTAAAAAAACACAGTCATGAATATATTATCTTCTAGGGACTTTCAAGTTTTGGAACCACTTTTATTAGTTGAAAAACATATTTACACACATATATAAAAAAATTCAAATGTTTTTTATTTTTCTCTATAAATATATATGAGTTTCTTTTACTAAACCCTAGTTAAGGGTTTATACAGTCCTCCATAAAATTAAGAGTAATAAATTGGAAACTATTGAGTTCTATGACTAAAAAGGATCTTTTTGGGTTGATTCATACCTATACAAGTTTGTATTACCCATGTAAATTCTATTTAATCCTTTATAATCATAAAATTATGTGAAAATGTCCTTTTCTTAGACTATGCTAAACAAAAACTAGTTTTTAAACCTAACACTTCCTTAAGAACTTATATAAACATGTATGACCGAGTTTGAATATTTTTACAACTTTAAAAAACTCTCATAATATAAATTTTTAATCTTATAATCACTCTTTTAGGTTTTAATAATCTTAAAATAAAAATAAAGTACTTTCTTATCTGGACTATCACACCCAAGGTTCTTCTACAGACTTATATAGTTCTTGAGACCACTATATCAAAAAAAATAAGACTATAAAGTAACAATAACATGTGATCATATATACCATGAATTTGGAATGAATAAAAAATAATAAATAAACATTATTTTATTTATTCACATTGTCAAAAACTGTTATATAGTTTTATAAACCTTATAGACCATCCTCCACTCTACACTAGAGCTAGAGACCTTTTTTCAACCTCTCCTTCATTCTTCTATTTCTTATTAATTTATTGATTGATGTCTTTGAGCCTTATCATATAATAACCAATGTATAAATTTGGACTCTCTTTTATTTTATGTACCTTAAGTCTCTCAACCGCCTATGACTTATCCATAACATGTTTGCTTTAGCCTTCCACATAGGTTTTAAGATATTTTTATGTTAATTTTAATGTTAAGAGACATTTACCACATATGGATAAACCTTAAGAACCCTTACCATGGAAAGAGTGTATCCAAAGCCTCGATCCAAAATAAATAATTAGGGAAGAGACATAATGGTGGGATAAATTTGTATTTTATATATATATATATATATATATATATATATTGGGATTTGTGCATCTAATAATACAAATCCTAGAGTTGATAACCCTAATTTATGTCTAATTAGATATTGAAAATTTGATACTAGTTGAAAAATCAAATTGCAACCCCATAAGTTACTTCTTGTTTTAGCTATATATCACTAAGAGTTTATCTATAATAGAGTAGATTACTAGATAGATAGATAAGTAGTCACCAATTTGGTAGAGTGTGTTTCCCAACCTAAATCTTAGATGATACCCAAACATATCTATAGACAAATTGATTTATTAAGATAATGAATGGAATATGCCTTAATCTAGTGTATCAAAGAGGAGCTACTTAGAGATATCCCAAGAGATAGAAAGCGAGTAAGGCACATCTATCAAGGTAATTTCTCCTTACCAATATTTGACTTTGATTTTCTCATGTAGTAAGGCATAGATATCAATGGAATATTTATTTTTAATAGATAGATTTATTGTTACCATATCTACTTACCTATGCCCCACCTGATAATGCAAGGGAAGATTGCTTCTTGATATATAGCTTCATTAATTTCCTACCTACTTTCATTTTTTATAATAAATCCTTAGCTATCGAGTGAAATTAATTTGTGATCTATAAATTTCATATATTCTTTATATACCTACTTGTTTATTCCCTTCCTAATCTATCGATTGCATATAGTCAATTTTTAGGTTTTTATGTCTTCTAAATTACTTGTTGGCATTTCTAGGTCTCCTAGGTTTCTAAAAATTAAGGTTTGCAAACCACTCACTTTGAGTTTAAGACAAAATGGTTTTATTGAGGAAGCATAGGTTATGTTAATGATCTACACACATCAAATGACCATTTTGTGTTAATTTCACTTGCTCATCATCCCTAATCACTCCTTTATTGACCTTAATTATCCCTCATCATCTCTAATCACTCACTTATCATCCCTATTCACTCCTTAATTGACCACCACCAACCATCATCATCCATAATCAATCTCTCCTCATCCTTAATAATCCCTAATAACTTTTTCCTCATCCCTCATCATCCTTAATGTCTCCCTTACTAACTCTCACCATTCTTCATCAAACCTAATCAATCCCTAATTGTTCCTAATCACTCCCTAATTTACCCTCACTATCCCTCTTCACTTATAATGACTCACTCATTAAACTTGATCATCCCTACTCATTCCCTCCTTGTCCCTCCTTATCCTTAATATTTGATCTATATTTGAGCCATATCTTGATTGTATAAAATATATAAACCATATATTGATTTTGTGTATTAATTTTACTTAAATTCTCGATCTATATCTTGATCTTGAATATGCCCTATCTAAGTTATCTTACTTGAGTATTTAAATACTTGGTCCATATCTTGATCTTGAATATGCCCTACCTAATTTATTATACTTGAATAAAGTATTGATTATGGATGATGAGGTTTGATGAGGGAGTGATTTAGGATAATGAGAGATAATTAGGGTTAATTATGGAGTGTTTAGGGATAATGAGGGATAACGAGGTCTGAAACTCAATAACATCTACATAGAATAAGAATCCAACTATATCGTTGTGATTAAAATTCTTAACTAGTCTCCAGTTTCTCATATCTATATAGATATAAATTGGGATTCTAAAGTATGTGCTAGGGATTCTTATATTATAAAATTATAATGTGTGTGTGTGTGTGTGTGTGTGTATATATATATATATATTCATCCCATCCTTTATGTGTTTTCCTACCTATTTATTCTAACCTAGGGCTCTGTGAACACACTCTCTCCACAATTTGGGCATGGATTTCCATATAGATCTATGAATATAACCATATAATTAGATGATATCTATGAGTTATTTATTTAAGTGAAAGAGGATGATTGAAATAAGAGTTTATTTGGGCCTTATTTAAGTGATTATAGTTTAGAATTTTAATAGATTCTAATTGGGTATAAACAGAAAGCCACTACACCAACTATCAAGGTATTAGAAGGAATAATTATGTATGAGGAAGAATGAGGAGGGAGTGAGTACGGATGATGAGGGAAGGAAAGGAAGTCATTGATTATAATGAGGGATGGTGAGGGTCAATGATGAAGTGATTGGGGATGATAAGGGAGTGATTAGGGATTATGAGGGATGGTGAGGGTCAATTAGGGAGTGATTAAGGATGATGAGGGATAGAAAAGGAGTGATTAGGGATGATGGATGAGTGATTAGAGATGATTAGGTATGTTTAGGGTCAACGAAGGAGTAACAAGGGATGATGAGGGAGTGATGAGGGATGGTGAGGGTAAATGAGGGAGTTATTAGGGATGGTGAGAGTCAATGATGGAGTGATGAGGGATGGTGAGGATCAATAAGAGAGTGATTAGGGATGATGAGAGATGAGGAAAGGGGGATTAAGTATTATGAGGTATGATGAGGAAGTGCTTAGGGATGATGAGGATGGTGATGGTCAATGGAGGAATTATTAGGGATGATAAGGGAGTGACTAAATATGACTAAGGATAGTGAAGGTCAGTAAAGGAGTGATTAGGGATGAGGAGGGATAAGGATGGATTGATTAGGGCTGATGAGGGATGAGGAAGAAGTATTAAGGATGAGGTGGCGATGATGACTAAGTGAAATTAACATAAAGTGGTCATTTAATGTATGTAGGTCATTAACATGACCTATGTTTCCACAATAACATCAATATATCTTGAATTCAAAGTGAGTGGTTTATAAAATTCAATTTTTAAAAACTTATGACTCATAAAAATGCCAATAATTAATCTAAAAGGAAAAAAAATTTAAAATGACTATATGTTTACCCAAATTGGACATCAATTACAAAAGTTATGCCCTGAATTCCCTAAGTTCATTATTGAACCATGAAAATGCCCAAGTACTTAATACATTGTATTTTAAACAGCTATATTTCACATCATAATGCATGTAACTATGAGACAAAATCTATCAGATGAAGAGTAACCCTAATTTATTATATTTACTTATGTTAGTAATTATAAATGTAAACATATACCTAACATTTATTTTAGTAAATATGAAATTTAAGTAGATATGAACTTCTTATATATTTTTTTGTGATTTTGCATGTAAATCAATATGAACATATATGCTTTCCTATTTATTTTCATCAAAAACAAAAATAAATATATTTTTATACTTTTGGGGAAAAAATCACTATAAAGGGTACACCTTATAATGTGTATGCACTTTTGTTACTTCAAATTTTAGTCATCTACACTTTTAAGTTTTCACATTTCAAATTCTTAAGAATAAAAATGCATATACATTATAGTATGTACATATCATGGATCTATAATTCTAAGCCTCTATTAAAACAATGTGTACATGTTATTTACATTACACATACGTGTAATGTATTCAAAGCATACACGTTACAATAAATGTCCATGGAATTGTCCTTAAACTCCATGAACTTACACAAATATTGAGTTTTGATCTAACTTGACTTCCACAAGAAAGTCTTCTACTTATATGTCTTAGATTATAGGTATAGCATTTTACAAGCATAAAATGTACAATCTATCACACTTTCCCCCTTGTGTGTATTGCATGTGTACTTCCCTAATTTTTCCTAGTTACTGATGCCATTAAAATAATCACATATGTATGCTACATAAACTTAGTACCTCTTGTCCAAAGTGCATGACATCCTCATGCTTATCATCTAAAATCTAATAAAATTTTTTATTTTCTTCTTATACCATCCAAATAGGATTCATATATAGATCCACATCATTTCATATGATGTTGGCTTGTTTGTTTGTTTTCCTTGCATTAAAGTTCCCTATTAAATAAATCTCTCAAATATTGTTATAGGTTAAACTATCCCTCTTTACGGACAAGTATGGGTCCTCATGATATACATTGCACCTCTTATATAATTTGAAATTTTTAGGTGGAAAGAAGCATACACCTATGCTAGTGTTTGTGTTATTTTCTATTATTGTTATCCAAATGTTTCATTTATTTTCATCCTTATTTTATATTATAATATTTCTACCCCATGATTCTTTTATTAATGCCATTATACCTCCATATCCCATGTCATTCTATGTAATTCTATACTATATTATTGCCTTATTGTAGCCTTGAAAATTCAATGTCATGCACCCATCATCCTCATGTTTTTAAATAAAAATGATTATATCTTTGTCTTTGGTTATGGACCCTAACCTAGGACTTTTTCTCTAAGGGTAACCTATATAATTCAAGAAAACCATTTTAAGATTATCCCAGATGGGCCATATTCCCTATTTGATTTAGGTTTGTCTAGCTATGATATAGGTTTTCCCATTATTTAGGCATGCCCATTTCCCTTCATTCTTTTCTACTTTTTACCTTTCTACACTCCTTGTTTCTCTCTTCAAGTTGTATAAAGGTTAAGTATTCATCTATGTAATTGTATGATCCTCTCAGCATGCCTCTATTTCTTAGTTTCTTAATTTATCCTAAAAATTCACCATTGTGACTCAAATGTGTCTCTCTACCTCTTCTCAACTTACCAATTATACTTTCTTGTTTGATCATACCCTTCCATTGTATATGGTCTAAAAGGAAGTCATGTGTTATACTATTTGTATCCTCTTTTTCTCCATAGTATTTTAGCCCTTTGATGATTATATTGGATAGTTTATCATGAAATTATGTTTATTATATCATTTAATTCTTAACTTACTGATTTATCAACTCCTTTTTCTTTCCCCTTGGTTCCTTTACTACTGCTTCCTATGTTTTAGCCTCTTCCAGTTTTATTTTCTAGCTCATTCTCTCTCACTGTCATGCTATGAAGTACCTCTTAAACTTATTTTATTTGTGTTTCATTTTTCTTTACCTCCCCTTCCTTGGCACCCATTAAAGTGTGAATGTTTTGTTTGAGACTTTATTATTCATTTTGTCCAACATTCATAAGATTTAAAGTTTTCCACTTATGATTTAAACATATTATTTCCCTCTTCCAGCATTTACATGACACTTAACACCACTTTCATTTTAATATTGTTTATTTTCTCCCTTTCTTCCATACTTTAGTCTCTCTTTCAAAATCATTATCTCTTGGACATAGAGATTTGGTGACAAAATGAGTGGAGTAGTTATATGGCCATAAATTTCCTTGCCATCTTGGATCTCCTCTTGGTGATCTCTACCCTTGATGTTATGTGATTCCTTGATTCATAGAATGGTTTTTTAATCATTTTTTACTTCTTTCCCTTTATCCATTTGTGGCTCTTATTGTCATTATCACATACTTTTATTGCATTTACTATGACTTTTGCCTCCTAAATATAGTGGCATTATTATTATTATTATTATTATTATTATTATTATTATTATTATTATTATTATTATTATTATTATTATTATTATTATTATTATTATTATTATTATTATCATCATCATCATCATCATCATCATCATCATCATCATCATCATCATCATCATCATCATCATCATCATCATCATCATCATCATCATCATCATCATCATTATTATTATTATTATATTTTGATTTCATTGTGTCTCATGAAACATCTGGTTTTATCCTTAAATGTTTATTATTTATAAAATTACAATTAAATATAGAAAATGCATTGTGAAATTTTTAATTTTCCATCATTTAATAATTCATCTATGTTTTGTGTATGTGAAATTGTATATCATGATATCTGATTATGATATATATGATGTGACTGGATACATGTTTGTGTCTATGAAGAATATATGAAATGAAGAAAAAAAATTGTAATATGAATATTATACATATGTACATATATACTGTATAAAAGTACATGCATAACAATTTCTTGTAGATAGCCTCCTCAACCTTTTTTCATGCAATATTATCACCTAAAATTAACTTTAGCCTTTGATTAGATAGACAAGTATTAAATTCTTTTTGAATGGTATCTCTTCCATCAAATTCATCTCATACTTGCATGTGGCCTTATTCATTAGAATCCATTGTACCTAATAAGTTGGATGTTGTATTTTACCCAAGTTCAATAATTTATCATGCCTTCTAAGGTTTGAACCCGAGGATCCATTATGAAAGCCTTAATACTTTTACAACTTATACTTGTCCTATATGACTCATTATTAACTTACTTTTAATTCACATAGATTTCTTGGATTTTGAGTGATATTGTTAAAGGATGTATTGTTTGAGTGAAAGGAGAAAATATAAAAGCTATCAAACCATAGGAAACTTATTGCCTTAAATACAAAAACTAGTACCAACTATTTTGTAACCACTTGTATACGTATTTTCCATACATCCCCTTCTTTTATACATTAAATCCCAAGAACCTCATTTGTTATTTAAAGAAAATATAGGTTTCCATTAAAATTCTTCTATGAAGATTTTTTTGCAATAACAGAGGTATATGATAGATAAACAATGCCTTTTACCCACAAGCCCCATATCTTCAGCAAATAATGTAACTCCAAAGAAAAATATCTAGGATAAACAAATATGGTAAGTGATAGAGAAGTAAATTTGAATGTTTATATGGCTACATTATAATTTAATCCATTGATTTTATTTAATGGGTTTAGCTATTCATATGTTTACTATGTGAATAACTTGAGCTGTAAAATGTCCATGAGAGAAATATTTTCATATTATTTAATGGTTAAACTAATTCTTATTTTTCAAGGATTTGAGATTCAACAATTTGGCGGGATTGATTCCAAGAAAATTAGAATATATAAAAGAGGAAAATATAGAATATTTATAAGTATCATAAATCTGAGATCTATCATTTTTGTAAGTCATATGCTAGAAAGATAAATGTTTTAGGAAAAAGATCATTTTTGAAGTACTGTTGAAAGACAATCAGCCATTAAAATGTAATATTAGATCTTGCAGCATTTCCAAAATGAAATTTATGTCTAATGAAATGTAATGGGTAATACATGGGCATTTCAAGTACCTTGGAAATAATAGCTTAATAGGAACACCCCCAGAATGGTTAAGCAAAATTAAGAATGTGTAAGAATGCCTCTCTATTTTAAGAATCAACATTTTTCTCTCTACATGTGTAAATGCTTGTGTATTTCTTCATAAACAATACAAATGAAGCAATATAATATGTAGTGATGACAATAGTTGCTACCATGAATAATTAAACCATAGGAATAATCATCAAATTCTTTATAGATAACAAATTCATTGACATTTTATTAGTGTTCCATAAGTCTCAGGAATGGCAGGCTAATGGAATAGATTTGGGGGATGATAAAAAAAATCCCTATTTCTTGACAGTTATTAAAAATATATATTAAAATAATATTTTTAAATTAAATATTTAATTAATAATGTTATAAATTAAAATGTTCAACAAATTGGAAGACACCAGAAATTAAATTAAAATAACAATATTAATAATAGATACTTCCATGATCTAACATGGAAGGATATTGTCACATTACTCATGGCTCATTAATGATTAATCATTTAATGGTAATGATTAATGTTAAAGTTACATTTTTAAAAGGACAATTCATCACCAAACTAGTAAAGATTAAAGTAGAGGTGTATGCACACACACATAAACACATTTTTATGTATTATATATATTATTTAATGTAGTTTATATCAAAATGAGGATTTTGTGATAAAATTATAATGTCCCTTTTTCTAGATTAAAAGTTATTTTAATATTTTTGACAATTTAATAATAATATTATTATTAAAATAAAAAGTACTATTAAATACTTAAATAATATTATTATTAAAATAAAAGGTACTGTTAAATACTTATTAGAGTAAAAATAATAATATGACTAAGTTAGCCAAAAGCAATTTATGTTTTATTATTAAAATGAAGTGAGTTTGGAATTTGAGTAAGAAAAGGTATAAAAAACATGGAGGGGATCATTTTTTACATCTATCTATCATCTATCAATTAATTCATTAGATGTTAAACATGTTTGTTCCCACAATCGGCTCAAAGAGATGGAAACTCTCATTGGCTTCAAGTATTCAAGGACATAAACCCTTAATACTCAGATGGTGATCTTATTCAAATATCACATTTGGATGTAGATCAATTTGACAGCCCAAAGAGGTGGGTGAATTAGTTTGACAGCTTTAGGAAGTGACAAATCAGCTTTAGCATCCCTTGGGAGTTAGAAAGATCATCTTTGAAACCTTGAGCAGTGGATATAGTAGTGGACTAGTCAATTGAGGGTCAGTGTATCCATTTTTAGTCACTCCAAGTGTGGATACTTGCTTGATAAGTTTTCCCAATAGTTTTACCATTGTTTTGTGGATGAAAATTTTAAATTCCTCTATCATTAGTTTGATAATAATTTCTAATAATTTTTAGGTCTAAATTTGATGGGGAAAAATAGATTTTTGGTGTCAAATGATATATTGCAATTACATAAATCTATAGTAATAGGAATATATATCAATAATAAAACATAAATCTATGAGCATTACATATAAATACTAGACAACATAAGCAATTTATGATATACAACTTATAGCATATTGATTTTTTTTGGCATACTTATATGAGTCAAAATTCATCTTTCACATCCTTTCACTTGCATCCTTTCACATGACTATAGTTATATCAAATTTTAACTAAATTCAAAGTTTTTCAACAAAAAATACGTGAAATATTAAGTTTTTTTAAAAAACAACAATGTACCCAATTTTTGTCTAAACTACTTCCTAAAATAAAAATGTGAGTCTCCTGATTGACATTTGATTAATTTTGAAAGGGAGGATTTTGCATATCTCTAATATTTAATAGATTATAACATATGTAGTCTCTCAAGTGATTTCATCACCATTTGTTATCTTAAACCATCTTTGGGGTGTGTGTGAGCTTCAAAAGATCTCGATATCTACATTACTGCCTCCCATATATTTTTCTTAAGGATCTCTTTGAACATATTTATAATGGACTATTCTCCTACTTCCAGTTCTCAATGTGGTGTTGCCAATAAATTGGTGGGTACCATCAATTTTGGTAGAGGTTATAAAATAGGTGTTCTTTGTGCCATAGATGTAGTAGGTACTTATAATTTTCTTTTTTTGAAAATGGTATTTTTCTTTCAAAGCTGTAAACTCCTGCCTGACTATTTGTGCTTTTTCCACATTGATTTTTCAAGGATTTTAATGTATATATAGATATAACTAATTAATAAGTATACCTCTATATTACTTGATTATGCTGAGATAGTTACTCTTACCTTTTAGAAATTTTTTTTTTGTGCTTGCTCAGCTAATGCAGATGCATTCCTAAAACCTTGAATATAGGCATAATAATTTGTAGCTTCAATTGTAAATTTATCTAACAATACCATTTACTACTATAAATCTTGAATATAATAATGGTTACCATTATTTAATTATTTTTTTCAAAGAGAGGGTCATGGGACATCCTGACATCTTAAGAATGATAAGATATTTAGGGGATAGTATGGGAACAAAGGGATGTTTTTAGGATGTTCCAAAATTCTAGGACATTTCTGTAACATCACTCCTTTTTTCTTTGTAATCTAGAAAGGGAGGGGAATTCTTCCTCCCTATACTACCATCCCTAGAATGCCTTGGATGTTGGTATGGTGGAAAACTACTTGGGACTCATACCACGAAAACACTACATTTTTTTATTGTATGGTATTTGTATTCAATTTCATGACATATATTTATTATCAAAATCATTATCACTTTTTTCCTAAATTACCATGCCTTAGATGTTTAAATAGTTTTTGTTATGAAAAAGGAATAAAGACCAATATTTCCTTCTTCAGAACGGAAACAAACATAAATGTACCAATACTTACCTTAATGATATAGGAAGTTAACATCGATTTAGATACATAATTTTTTTATCAAATCAGAATAAACCAATGAGGATTAGTGATAACATATGCAATTTAGTCTTAGAACTAATTTTCATGTCACTAAAAGGAAATTTAACCATTTCAAACATCAAATGTCAACAAAAAAGTTGGAGTGGAATGATATGCCAAAGTTGGGAAAGAAGTGCTATGCAAAATGTTGTTCACAAGTTCTCCCAAAATATCTTTGGGACCAATATTTCCTTCTTCAGGAGGAAAACAAATAAAAATGTATCAAAATTTACTTTAATTTAATAGGAAGTTAACATCAATTTAGATACACAAAAACACTATCAAATCAAAAGAAACTAATGAGAATTAAGCATATGCAATTTATTCTTAGAACAACTTATCATGTCACTAAAAAGAAATGTAACCATTTTAAAAATCAAATGTCAACTAAAAATTTGGAATGGAGTGATTTACCATAGTTGGGAAAGAAGTGATATACCAAATGTTGTTCCCAACTTCTCCCAAAATATCTTTGGGACCACATTAAATGTTTTCAAATAAAAAATTTTGATTGATGTAGAGAATGGTGAATTTAAATTTACATTTTTGTCAAGCTTTGATTTGATTAGATGGCTGGTATGTTTCTTCATTGGGAAAATAAATAATGTTTTAATCTAATCAATGAATAAAAGTAATGACAACACTGAGAACTTAAAAATAGGAAAAGCATTTTTCATGTTATTTGCCTACTAATGTCTTTACTCTCCATAGAGCAACAATTTTTTAGAGAATCAACTTCTAAAAAAGGCTTCTATTTTTCATTTGCTCTAACCAATCGATGTTTGACACTTGGAAAACAAAATAAATAAAATCAAAGCTTTTATTTCTAAAAAAAATGTTTCTATACCTTTTTTCATATTTCTCTCATGGATTTAAACACGTTTTCTCTTCACATATTTCTCTCATTAATCAGATATACTAAAAAATTGAAATTTAACACTTTGACCACCTTATTTGAAGAGGCTAGATTACACACACACACACACACACACACACACACACACACACACACACACACACACACACACACACATGATC
Organism: Torreya grandis; assembly: GCA_037957365.1. Taxonomy (NCBI): domain Eukaryota; kingdom Viridiplantae; phylum Streptophyta; class Pinopsida; order Cupressales; family Taxaceae; genus Torreya; species Torreya grandis. The sequence goes on from JARHVA010001801.1 coordinate 269,770, forward strand.
AAGATTCATTGTAGAAGATCCAACATCAAAAAGGGAATGAATGTTTGGCAAACTTAATGGAGTATCCCTTGTTTTAAGGGGTTGTTTTTGCATGGAGCACCTTTTTTTTATAGATTTTGGTGGCCTAAAGTACTTGGTCTCATGGATGTTATTAAAATGTTAGATTCATTCATTTCATATAGAGGCAAAATGTCATCAAATATAAATTTATGATGTTCTTAAGAGAGCTTGAGTTTTCAAGCCATTACTGCCATATTTTTTCCATAGCATTTTGAAACCTTGATTTTATAGACCTCAAATGGCATCCATCATTGGATTCAGGCTTCCCAATGAACCCCTTTTATGTCATATGTTGGAATGTGAGGACAATCATTGATCAAAATAAAATGAGTTGTAAAGCTGGAATGATCCATTAGACTTTTAGTATCACCTCCATTCAATGTCTTTCCAGTTGAACTATTGAAGTCTACATGTGGCATTTTAGGAGATAATCATGTTTTTCAAGAATTTAAAGTTTAAACTAAAGGTGAATGCCATAATGCCACATGATGGAGGAAAATGGAAAGGATTATTATAGGTTGGTGAAGACAAAAAGAGTAGAGCTAATATTTTTCAATAAAAATAACCCTAAAGGGTTTTGTAGGGAATTAAAGAAAATAGAAATGCGCACATGTAATAATATCACATAAACTCAATGAACAGAAGATGCAAAGAAAATTTATGATCAAGCTCTACCTAATAATCATTACATTAATAAAGGACATTAAATAGGGTATCAAGAAGATAGGAGTTAGTAAGGCTCATGGCATACGTGGACTGAGAGCATAGTATCTTAAGTGGAAGCTTGAGGACCTAACACCACACATGAGATATATTTTTAACAATGTTTTACAAGATGGCTTCCCAATTGATTGGGAGAGTAGTATTATTATACAATATGCCCTTCTTCAAAAGTTGAGATGTCAATAACTCATCAAACTATTGAAATATTGTGCTCAAGCCTCTCCTAGAAACATTATTTGGAAATATGATAAAGTTCAAAATAAAAATGTCCTAAAAACCAAGGGAAGAAGGAAAAGGTGTAGTTAATGTTTTGGTTTAAACACTACAATTTATCATTGTGTCACTCTATGAAATCTTATTTTAAAGTCATGGGATAAAAAAGGGTAAGAAGTTATTTATTTCTTTGTGTATTTCAAGAGAGCATATGGAACAATTCCTAGAATAAAAATTTAGACTAATATGGAGAAGCTCAACATGTTCAATGAATATAGGGCAATGGTCTTTAGCTTAATGATTAGGTATAATCCAAAATATGAATACCTACATGACCTTAAGAGTCAAGGTTGTCCATTATCCCTAATGTTGTTTGGGATATACATAAGTAAGAATTGGATAAATAAACATGGAGGTAGTGGGGTTCCATTAAGTAGATATGTTGTTAAACTAATTCTATATGTTGTTGATCTCATCTTAATGGTAAAAATAAATTAAAATTTAAGAGAACACTTGAAAGATTTAAAATGAGTTTATAATGTAGGGATGAAGTTAAATACCATCAAGACTAATGTCTTAGTTTTATCTTCTTGGAGAAATAAAAGGCACATAAACTTCCTCTAAGGGGAGCTTGTTAGAGATCGTAGAAAAATATAAGTATCTTGGCATGCATTACATAATAAGTATAGTTGGTAACCATGTAGGTTGAAAATAATTTAAGATGCTTATAAAGAGCTATGCATGTTCTATAAGAGATACAAAAATTCTGAGTTGTCAGATTAGGAAACTCCAATGACCTTGATTGGGTTGCTTGTCTAGATATTGATACTTTATGAGGTGAGGTTTGAGGTAGCAATACATTAGATCTAAGATGAAGAGAAATAAAGAGAATTTGGAATCACTTAATCATGATCACCCTAAATTAAACCCTTAGTTCCTTAAGAGATAATATTCACTAAGACATGAACCTCTCCTTTAGAAGAAGTGGCTATGACTTGACCACTAAGTTATATACATAAAACCTAAGGAATGGATTTTAAAAAGTGGCCCAAGACGATAGTTGGATAAGAGTTAAACAAGAGGAAGATCATTTGGATGAAACAAAACTTTGAGTGGATGAGTAAGTGGACTATTAGTTTACACATATACGTGAACACTAATCAATAAATTAAAATATATGTGAGAAAAAATATAGGATAAACATGTGGACAAAGAAACTAAGTAGGAAAGGAATATTCCATTAGTAATTTTAACCCTATATATGAGCATCATCATCAAACTTATATAAGGGAAAATATTAATTGAAAGACTAAATTATTGAAATCTCTTGATTGATAACTACCTCTCATTAACTCAAGTGTGACATAGGTAGATGAACGACATCGAATAATGAATGGGAAGAGATAATATGTATTTTTTGTAGCTCAAAGATAGTGGTGACAAAGTGGCACTATATTAAAGAATTCTTAGCATATAGAAATATTAGAACTAATTACAATCACATGTTGGTAATTGATTAATTGACCACCCTCTTTGATGTGACAAGATCAACCAAAAAAACATTGGAATTTCTCACCAAAGTCAATATTATAAGGTCTAACTTCATAAAACAAGGATATGTGTCAAGCAGGAGTTACTCACTCATTATATGTAAGTGGTAGGTGATATATAGTGTACACTTATTTTTTGTTACATTGTGTTGGTGCCATTTCCATATACCTTTTGGTTTTATAAACGTTATTAAAATATTGTATTCATTCATTTAGGCTATCTATCATTCATCCATGGTACCACATATATGTTCTCTTCATTGAATATTCATTCTCCTTAGACCATATTCATATCTTCCACATGTAAGCAAAGAGGATGTCATTTAGTAAGGTAAGGTATTCACATTTGTTGGGTTATATAAATCTTGGCCTTATTCTTTCACTCTTTCTCTTTCATTCACCACTCTCTACATGTTACTTAACTTTCCAAGAAGAGCTAAGTTTAAATCATAGTTTTTAAAAACACATCAAATGCTTTTGTAACATCCCCTTTGGGATCTACTAGAAAAAACATAATTTGTTTTTCTTTTATAAACATATATGTTAAAGTAGACTACAACCCAATAGTCTAACAAATATAATTAAAGTAATCATGTACAATATCTCTAAATCATGAGAGTATGAAAACTCAAAATATAAAGTATTTATAACATTTTACTTAACCAAATACACAATAAACATTGCCAATGTTCATTAATAAAAAATTACAATTATTTAGAATTAAATATAATATTTTACAATGTATAAATAAGATAATTGACTACCCTAAAGCACAGTTCTTGAACTTCAAGTATTTATGACAATCTCAAGTGTCATCTCGATAAGTAGTATTGCTATGGAGAGGGAGAGCATCATCCAAGCACTTATCCATACCAACCATAGACCAATAATCCCCCACACTATCCCATTAAGAAATGGCCCTCCCTTCACTCATGGGTAGATAGTGATGGTGTGGGAATCTAGAGAGACTAGCTAGTACCCATATGATGTATGATTTCTAACTAGGTAAACATATAGTGTGTCATAGAAAATATGATCTGTTGTAAGATATCACATATACATGTAAATCATATTAATGAAATAATAATATCTCACTAAACATAATTTGGCCAAAGCTTTATGAATAGTAATATAGAATGATCTATAGATATATAAATTTTGTGCACACCACTAGATCAAATTGTCTTCATCTAACATTACAATGTCAATAAGCTAGTGAAGTCCATCTCACTCCTTATTATGCATTAACAATGTAGCTTGCTAGAACACAATTCAACCATAAGATTCAATAACATACATCCCACTAAAAAATTCAACACACATCATGATATCTATAGGAATGATAACAACATACATTAATTTAATCTAACATATGCATGAATTCTTTCATTATATTATATTCCATACTAGAAATAATTGTTACAAATTCAAAGAGTCGAACACAAAAATCAGCAGTGCATAGAGAGAATTATTTTAATCACACTGATATTATTCTATTACACTCTAATTAAATATCATTATGAAACATTACACAAATATATAGGAGCATTATTTTTAAATTTATAAAGAACATCTCTCCACTAAATTCTCGCCCAAATCCCTCTAATTGCCTATCTACGATATATTGTTATAACTCATTAATAATATATCTCAACAATATAATATTCTAACTAATATCCTAATATTGTTTATAATAATATTAATACCAAATATAACTAGCAAAAAACTTATTATTATTATTATTTTACCTCTCAGTAAATACACAATGTATGAGTTAATTCCTGACATTCCCCCTCATATTTTTTACATGGTGAAAAAACATTCACAATCTTATTTGTAGTATGCTTACCCATTGTATCATTTCACATTTGGCTCATGACCTTGATATAAAGAGATCCTCATTATTCCCATGGTTTTATAGATTTATCACAAATTTTGACATGAACATGAATACCATCTACCTTACAAAATAGTTTTCACAAGTTTACCACTAACATTTCATCATGATTGCTAAAAAACTTTTAGATAAACATTCTCCAATGTAAATATACAAAAGGGTATACATGGAAATAATATTTATAAGTGAATAGGTAAAACTATTCTTATTTTTCAAACATGCTGAAAAATAAATCTAACTACCACACCATAATAATAAAAATAAAATCCACGTAATTGAAAATAACACACTACATAAAATGTCACCACATTATTGGTGTGGTCCCATCATTTGTAACTAATGAGAGGTCAATGAAAGACCTCCTTCCACTATGTATCCTCTAGCCTTTAGTACACAAAGCTCTTTACTTAGCTGGTATGTCAATGTAGCTCAAGTGCATGAATTTTTTGAGGAAAATACTCCTATAATGTGGACATCGCATACAATCAAAAATGTGTCCATGACTCGAAATCTAAATAACTTTGAATTTTTTGACATATGAAAAATAAACTATAAAAATTGACACTTTTGATATTTTGACAATTTAAAATTTTTGAATTCTCTTGACTCTTGATAAAATGATAATTTTTTTTGACAATTTTAAAAGTTTTGAACACCAAATACTGACTTTAAATAATAACATACAATAGACATAGACAGACTCTCTTTATTTTGACACTTTTAATTTAAAATCAATATTTAAAATTTAAATTTAAATAAAAAATTATCTGAATGCTAATATTTAAAAACTCTTTTAACTATAAATACCTTATTGATACAACATATAACAGACAGAGAGACATAAGTCTAAAATGACTCAAATACCTTTTCAAAACTTATGACTAAACTATTTTAACTCCACTCCCATATAAATAATGAATTAAAATCTAAAACAAATACTATACTGACAAAATATTTAAAAATACTTTTAGAATATAACTATGAATTAACCATGCAAAGAAGTCATACAATGAAGAATTAGGTGGATGGAAACTTGCAGATATGTTTCAAGACAATGTAGGTACATTGAGATGATCTAGCATAATGTTGTGATACACTGGTTAGATCTTTCCACATGCATTGTTCACTATTTAGAATAAATGATAGGTGGTATGGTTTACATAATGAACTAAATCTGCTACTTTAGTTAAGACACTATCTTTCAAATCTATATTGTTATTATAAAGGCAATGTTGAATCAAATGCCATTCATCATAAGTAATGTTGAGATTGAGGTGCCTCGCAATCATATGCATACAGATGTTGAAGCCGTCAAGACTTCCAAATAGGAATAAATAAATGGATTAGTGTCGAATCACTATGATTGTTCAGTTGTCTATTCACTAGTTAAGAATGAATTTAGTGGTTTAATGTAGTCTTGACTCACCAATGTCAATCATGATTACTATTCAATTACCTCTCTTTGAAAATAAGATTTAATCTAATCGACTAAACTCTAATGGAATAACCAAACTTTTATTCTTATTGACATACTACCATATAAAAGGGAGAAATAGCAATATGGCTACCCCTACAAAAAAATCATATTTTTATCATAAGTCATTGATATCCTTGCTCTAATACCACTGTTACGAATTCAAAGAGTCAAACACAAAAATCAATAGTGCACAAAGAGAATTATTTTAATCACACTGATATTATTTTATTATACTCTAATTAAATATCAATAAGGGACATTACACAAATATATAGGAATATTATTCCTATATTTATGGAGAACATCTCTCCATTAAATTCTCACTCAAATCCCTCTATTATGCAAACTCCTATATATGATATATTGTTATAACTCATTAACAATATATGTCAATAATATAATATTCCAACTAATATTATAATATTGTTTATAACAATATTAATACCAAATATAACTACCAAACAACCTATTACTATTTTACCTCTCGGTAAATACATAATATAAAAGCTAATTCCTAACAATAATGTTTTATCAATAAACCACCTGGATAAACATACAAATTAACTGTACAATTCTATAATTGGTTTCTAGTTATCTACACCCTATGGAAAATCATATTACCATAGATGGGTGTTTTAACTGTATCTAATAATTCAACTCATATAATAGCTAGAAGTATATGGAAACATTCATTTCAAACAATAAATAGAAAATCAAAACTTTTGTTTATCCTGTAAACACAAATGGGTCTAGTTTATCTATTTGGTTTATTTTTGAGGTTTTATATGCAACCATTTACTAAACTATTTTTTTAAATTCTCGTATTTTTTTATTAATATTTCTCCCAAGAATATTAACTAAGAAAGTCTATCCCATGATTCCACTTATAGTCATAACTTAATTTAGTATCCTACATGATGTGTTTCATATCTTAAGGATTTTAAAAGTTTGTCTAGTTTTATTCCACAAGACAAAGAGCTAAATCCATCTGATTCTAGTTACACATTAATATAGATAACTACATAGTTATAACTAAGAATATGATGCTATAGTAATACTCTCATACTGGAGTGTGTCAAGTATTGTACCTACTTGGAAATATATATAATTTTAGTTATAGGAGAGTTTATGACTAGAAAGTTTAGAAAAAACCTGATTTAAACTGTTGTGTAAAAAAAGTTTAGGAACCTCCTGAGTTCCACTACAAGGTGATCAATAAAATTCTTCTCTAATTATTCTTCTGATGTCCAAGGAGGAGATATATCATCCTATCATTTTTTCATCTACATTTCAAAACCTCATAGTTAAATAATTTCATAGCCATTTAAAATTATAACATTATTATAATCTATTTATTTATATATTTTTTCAATCCATGGAGTATATAAGGAAGATATAACAATATACAAATTCAAGCTAGAAATATATTACATTAAAATATAATTTGGAAACATTTAAAACTTTAAGCCTTATGCCCCTAAATCCATGCTTAATCTATGCCATTTAGTTCCAGAGGATGAGAGTAGGATATATATATATACCCTATGGCTAGAATCTACGCCATGAGAGAGACATTTCTTTGACACTTCATTTATAAGATCATGGATTTTTTTTAATTTCATTAATACCTATTAAAATATTCTGATCAACTCAATTAATCAAAACCTAAGATGCCAAGTTTAAACTACTTGTTCACAAATAGATTTAAAGTAGACAGGGCTGGGTCATCGTAGGAGTGGCATTGTAGGTATATTTGGTAGAGGTAGTAGAATAACCAGTTTACAAGAAATAACTAATTAGTAGGTTAATCGATGCCCAACAGAAATAAGTCATTCTAATGCACAGAGTTTTCACTAGAAATGTGACAACGCCACGCCTTGCGGGTTAAGACTATATGCTGGAAAAATATCACATTATAACAACAGGTCTAAAAAGTTCATTAAAAATATTACACAGCCCCATATAAATATATCGGTCGCCATTCCTATATAGTTCTATTGTGTAAATTTCTAGCTTGATAAATGGTTCGAGGTCCTAACACCATTTGGACAGATTACCATAACAATAAGTGATTCGGTGCCTAAACTAAATGGATGCTCACCCAAATATAGGTTGACACCCTTCCATATTTATACATAGTTCAGTCTTGTGATGCTTATTGGTTGAATATGGTTGGATGGTGATATTGGATTAAGCTAAATATATATTAAAATTATATATTGTGTTTTGGTCAAAAGATATATCATGTAAATAAGGAAATAGCTCTATGCCATACTCAAGGATTTATTGTAAACGCTATGCTTAATAAGCCATAATAATTACCATGGTTTAATTACTAAATAATTATATTATACTAGCCGTGATTCAACTATTTTTTAATATTAACTAAGATGAAACTAGATTGGTAATCAATCAGGTTTGACGCCTCAGGAAGCTAATGTATCAGAACTGCCAAGCTAATTTATAACATGTTGAATTTCTAAGACACTATATAAATCAATAAATATGAGGCTATCTTTCAATCTTGCTAGAATAACACTAGACATCAACCAGAATTTTAACGCTTACCCCAAATATATATATTATGGTTTATAATAATAACATGACGCCTATCTTGGGCTAAACATTACTGGATATAGTCAAATATATTCTTAAATGAATAATTACACAAAGTTTTCTAAACGGTTTGGGCATGGTTACTAAGTTAGAGGGTATTTTTCATGATATTCGTAACCAAAACCCATTTAATGATGATTTCTATGTTATTATACATTATTTAATAATGTTATTCTCTCACATCAACAAACAATAAAATTTAAATACACCACCTACCGTCAAGATTCATCTGTTGATTCACTATGCCTCTTTTTTCCATGCTTCGTCCTTCCTTTCCAATGCTTAAGTTATGCTAACTCTCTTCCATTCCTTCTCTTAAATATAACAATAGATGCTAAATTGTTCTCCTAAATTTTTATTTTTTTGTTTTTCTTTTCATTTTTTTCTTTTTGTTTTAGCTATTTTTAAGACCTCTAACTTTTTAATTAATTTATTTTCTCTATTTTTAATGTTTCTCTCTTTTTCTTATTAAAATAATTTCCTTTTTATATTTTAATATGAAATTTTAATTTCATATATAAACCCATTTAACATTTAATTATGCTTTAGCAATTAATGACAAAATCATAAATAATAACTCTTATTAAATTTTACCTTTATTAATTTTGACTTTACGTGATACGTTAAACACATAAGATAATTTATTCCTATAATTTACCTACTCAAGTAAACATAGAAAATAATAATTTACATAAATAACAAAATAATCATTTTTAAATGCATTCTCTACCATAATTAATTATTATGGCGTGTGCAAGGTTTTACTAGCTATCTATTGATCAATGACATCTCCATCTACACCACTCCCTCCAATGATGTTCTCCCTCCGACACATTCAAAGGAAAAATTCTCTTGCATCCACCTCACAACACATAAATAATTAGATCATATCACATGATAATCATAATAAATAATATATAACTAAAAGAATTCATTAATATGGTTAAAATGTAAATGCATACATACCCAATTTATAATAAGCAACCATGAATTATCATCTACCTAAGAAACATTTTATTATCTCAAAATGGTATAAATCTTAAGCTTAATAAAAAAATATAACCAATATCATGTGTATCTAATATAACCATCTATAAATAGTCTAATAGTTAGCTTAGCAAGGAATCAAGATGTAACATCCTTCCCCCTAAAACTAGTCATCATCCTGCATGACTTATTCAAACATATGATCTGAAATAAAATATGATTCAACTAAAATAAAATAACATAATAGTATCTAATCAAGAAAATAAATTAAAAAATATTCTGAGGAACTCATCATAGTCCTCCAATGTAGCACTATTCTCAGAGTATTGGTCTCATTGGACCTTGTACTGTGACGTATCTTTGTTATGCAAATGAACTTTGCATATGTCAATTACCCTAATTTTTTTTACTATGACCACCCTGGAATCTAGAACCTACAAAGCATTATAATCCAACACATGCGTAAGATCAATTATATATTTTTTAAGATATGATACATGGAAGATATTATGTGAAATAGCTAAGGTTGGTCGTGAAGTAAGCCTATACATAATAGGATTGACCACTTCTAACACCTCAAAGGGTCTCACATATCTCAAATATAATTTTGTAGACTTCTCAAATTTAATCAAGCTTTTCTATGGTTTTACCCACAAAAACACTTTATTACCAACTGTGATATGCCTCTCTGTTCTCTTCATATATGCATAACTCTTATATCTATCATTAGCTTCAACCAATCTTTACCAGATCAGTTTAAATTGTTATTCTATTTCTAAGAGCATCTCAGGCTTGAAGACTACCCTATCCTCTAACCTGTCCAAACTAATGGGTGTCCTACACTTTCTCCTATAAAGTACCTCAAATGGTGCCATCTTCAATGCTAAATGATATGAGTTTTTATATGAAAAATCAACCAATGAAATATAATCTTCTTACTTGTATTATTGATGATGCAATACATTCGAAGAATGTCCTCAAGCACCTAATTGACTCTCTCAGTCTGACCATCAGTCTCTGAGTGATAAGTTATATTAAAATTAATTTGCATACCCAAAGCTAAATTTAGAGTCATCTAAAACCTAGAAGTCATATTTTGATCATGATCCAAAATTATCTTCTATGGAAAACCATGCAACATATACACTTCCTTCACAAGTCTCTTCACAAGGGTAGGTATATCATATGTCAAATTGCCTAGTATGAAGTGAGCTACCTTGGTTACTTCGTTAAAAAATACCAAGATCACATTTTTCTTGTTTCATGACATCAACAATCCTTAGGCAAAGTCCATATTGATCACCTACCATTTCTATTCTAGAATATCATGTGGATATAATAATTCACCTGAATGCACATGCTTAACTTTCACTCATTGACACTCCAGACAATGTGACATATAATGAGCTACATCTTTCTTGATTCCTTTCCATAAATATAGTGATCTAAGATCTACCATGAGTTTGGTCACCCCTAGATCTCTTGAATAAGGTCATCATGCAATTTATTAAGCACTGTGATCTGTAGATTCTCTTGATCTAGCACATATATTCATCTATGTAATGTAAAAGACCATCATTCTCCAAACTAAATCCTTTGTACTAAGGATTTTGAGCATTTTTTAACAATTTTTTCTTAACTTGATCATAAAATTCATCCCTTAGAAAGAACTCAGTCATCTAATTCTTGAAGGTACTTCTGATAGTAGCTACAACTACAATATACCTTCTATAACTAAGAACATCAACTACTCTATTCTTTTTTCCCTTGATTTAACTAATATCAAAGTCATAGTCAAATAAAAACTCAAGCCAACATCTTTGATGTGCATTCAAATTATTACTTTGAAACCCTTTTAGCTCAAGACAAATATACTTGAGTCCCAAGTTATTTGTATTGAGCTCAAAAGGTTTTCCCAACAAAGAATACCCCCATACTTGCAAATTATGAACAATCATTGCAAGATCTAAATCATGAGGGGCATAATTCACCTCATAAGGCTTAAGATTTCATGACTCTTAAGCCACTATTGCTCCATCTTGCATAAGGACTCCTCCTAGTCCATCTCTTAATGCACCTGTGACTACTAAAAAATGACCATTAGGTTTTAAAACTCTCAATGCTAGTGTAGAGGTAAACCTTATTTTCAACTCTTAGAAAGCCAACTCACATTTCTTTGACTAAATAAACTTGTTATTCTTCCATTGTAAGGATGTAATTGGGTTAGCTATTTTGGAAAAGTTTAGCATGAACTTCTTGTAATATCCTACCAACCCTATGAAGCTTCTAACCTCATGCACATTTTTGGGTGTGGTCATTCTAATGGCTCTAATCTTCCCTAAATCTAAAATATTACCATTTGAAAATATAATGTGTCCCAAATATTTCACTCATTTTTGGAAATATCCATACTTAGATAGCTTCCCATAAAGCTTGTGCTTCCACAGCTACTATAAAACCAACTCCAAATGCTAAAGGTGCTATTTTTCATTATTTGAATAGATAAGAATGTCATCTAGAAAAACTAACACAAAGTGGCCAAGGTAATCTCTAAATACACTATTCATGATATTCATAAATTCTTCTAGAGCATTAGTTAGACCAAATGGTAATGTTATCATAGCACTCGTATCGAATTTTGAATGATATTTTCAAAATGTTTTCATCTTGAATCCTCAACTAATGGTATCCCACTTGGAGATTTGTCTTGTAAAATATTGTTTCCCCTCACATTTGATCAAAAATATCATCTATACAAGGTAGTAGATACCTATTTTTGATGGTTGCCTTGTTCAACATTTTGTAATCAATATATAGTTGAAGGGTACTATCCTTCTTGACAAAGACAATTGGTACACCTCATGGTGACACACTTAGCCTAATCAATCCCTTATCCAACAAATCCTAAATTTGAGCCTTTATTTCAACTAATTCTATGGTTGTCATTCTATATGATACCTTAGACTGTGGTTCTGAACCATGTATGATGTCGATAGAAAAATCAAACTCACATCTTGGAGGCAAACTCGACAATTCTTCTAGAAACACATCATGATAATCTCTAAGAAATGGATAATCTTTAAGAGATAGTTCCTTTGGTTCCTCCATTTCATTTATTTTGATGATAAATGCCTGACATCTTTTTCCCTGAGCTTTTTTTAGTTGCAGAGCTAAAATCTACCTACTCTTCAACTCTCTCTGTTCACCTTAGATTTTTGTTTGATTCCCAAAATCGTCAAGACACTCCACCTTCTTCAAGTATAATTTAAATTTGGATTTATGATTTATGATCAAGTTGAATCCCAAGATCACATCATATGATCCTAGAGATGCTACATATATATCCACAACTATTGTGAATTTAGGCAACCTAAGCTCTGCTTCGAGTAGACACCTATCTACCATGACCTTTGCATCATTACTATAATACACTCACCATGTTTTCTCCATTACACCAACTCTTAAAAAAACTTACTAAGAATTTTAGGATCTATAAAATATTTAGTGGCTCCTATATCTATTAAAATGGAAACTAAATAGTCAAACAAAGTACCTAACAGATCAATAGGTAGTGTCTGATACTCAGTCTATATATTTTTTATTGCTACATGAAATTACTACAGTAAACCACACTACTGAGGATTAAGACATTTTCCCTTTGACTTGTCCTACAAATAATCATGATCATAATGATCCTCTCTACAAATGAAACACCATATTGGTGGTCCTTTTTTAAAATTCTATTAGTTTCCCTTGAAACCATCCCTGGATTCATTTCCATGCTTCTTGTTTCATGATCTATTGTTGAACTTAGCATTCTGATTCTTAAACTATTTCTTGGAGTCTCCACTCTTTTATTTCAAATTCTTCTTCTTAAAGTTGAACTTAGAATTTATAAACCTCTTCTTGAATCTATCCTTAGCCTGTGAAAGATACTTCAGCTCCTACTCCTAATTGACCACTTTCTCAAAGACCTAGTCCATGGTGGAAGGTCCATGAACATCTACCTCTCCAATAATCTAGCGCCTCAAACCCATGATAAATTTATTAATCCAAAACCATTCATCTCCTCGATATTGAGGTACATACTTCATCAATTTAATGAATTGCTCCTAATAATCATTCACTGACATATCACCTTGCTTTAAATTCTAAAAATCTATAAGATTATAATCAAAATATAGTTTTGGGAGCCATTATGATCTAAATAAATTAAAAACTTGATCTTAAGTGGTGGTGGTCTAATTTACATTCATTTCCAACCTTTTGTTGGCCCACCACGTAAGTACCTCACCAACCAACTGGTATGCTCCCCATACTACCTTAGTGACCTCAGAGTAGTTTTGAATTTTGAAATACTTCTCCATCTTTATCAACCATGCCTTAACTCCATTACCTAGAATAGTTCCATCAAATTTAGGTGGATTCAACTTCTTTGTATCTTGAGTTAACTTCTCAACAACCTGAGCTCTAGCATCTTATGGATTATCTTTCTCAACTAGATACTCTTCAGATTCATCTTATTGTTCCTCTCTTTCATGTCCATGAACCACCCACTTCAGAGCTATAATCTAATCTCTAGTATCATTCATGACTGCATGAAGTTGATCTATCTTTACTGACTTCTCAACAATAAATCAACTAGAATCAAATGAGAGGTTGTTATCACCAGCATTTGAAGGACCCTATCCTAAAACTCTTAATTTAACCATCCTTCTTTCTATCAAAATAATATTATGAAAATGTAAGTAGACTCATTAGATCTTAGAGTTTTTGGCATAGCTTTGATACCACATGTAACATCCCCATTCGGATGTACTAGATTTTTTTTTTTTTTTAATTAACACATACGTAAATGTAGACTACAACCTGAGATTCTAATAAAGATAATTAAAATAATCATATACAAACATGATAAAGTTTAATAATAAAAGTAAATATCTCTAAATAATGAGAGTATGACAACTCAATAAATAAATTATTTATAGCATTTTACTTAACCAAATACACAATAATGACTATCAATGTGCATCAATGAGAAATTATAATTATTTAATATTAATTATAATATTTTACAATGTAAATATAAGATACTTGTCTAATTTAGAGCATAGTTCATAAACTTTAAGTATATGTGGTAATCTTAAGTGTCATCTCGATAAGTAGTATTGTTGTAGGGAGGGAAAACATCACCCAAGCACTTTTAAACACTAACTATGGACCAATGATCCCTTAAACTATCCCATCATGAAATGGCCCTTCTTTCATGCATGAGTAGATACTGATGGCCCAAGAATCCAAAGAAACTAGCTAATACCTATGTGCTACATGATTTCTAAGTAAACATGCAGTGTATCATAGAAAATATGATCTATTGCAAGATATCACAAATACATATAAATCATACTCATAAAATGATAATATCTCACTAAACATACTTTGTCCAAAATTTTATAAATATTAATATAAAATGATCTATAGATTTATCAATTTAATACACACCACTTAATCAGATTGTCTTTATCTAACATTGTAATGCTGGTAAGCTAGTGAAGTCCATTTCACTCCTTACTCTGCATTAACAATGCAAATTGGTCAAATATAATTCAACCATAAGAGTCAATAACATACATCCCACTATCAAATGTAACACATAACATACTATTTATAGGAATGATAACAACATACATTAATTTCATCTAACATATGCATGAATCTTTTCATTATATTTTATCCCATACTAGAAATAATGTTTTATCAATATACCAGTTATGTAAACATATAAATTAACTGTATAATTTTATAATTGGTTTTTAGTTCTCTACACCCCATGGCAACCCATATTACCACAGACCAGTGTTTTAATAATAACTAATAATTCAACTCATAAAGTAGCCAAAAGTATATGGAAACATTCATTTTAAACAATAACTAGAAAATTAGAACCTTTGTTTATCTCATAAACATAAAAGGGTCTAATATAAAAGGGTCTAATTTATCTATTTGGTTTATTTTTGGGGTTTTATAAGAAACTATTTGCTAAACTATTAATTTAAATTCTCACATTTTTCTAGTTTATATTTCTTCCAATAATATTAACTAAGAAAGTCTACCCCATGATTCCACTTATAGTCATAACTTAATTTAGTATCCCACATGACATGTTCCATATCTTAAGGAGTTTAAAAGTTTATCTAGTTTTATTCCATAAGACAAAGAGGTAAATCCATCTGATTCTAGTTACACATTAATATGGTTAATTACATAGTTATAACTAAGAATCCGATTCTATAGTATTACTCTCATACTAGAGTGTATCAATTTTTGTACCTATCGAACACCATATATAATTGTATTTATAAGAGAGTTTATCACTAGAAAGTTTAGAGGAAAATTGATTTAAACTATTATGTAAAAAAAGTTTAGGAAAACTACTGAGTTTTGCTATAAGGTGATCAATAAAAATATTTTTTAATTATTCTTTCGATGTCCAAAGAGGAGATATATCATCCTATTATATTTTCATCTAAATTTCAAAACCTCATAGTGAAATAATGTAATATCCATTTAATATTATAAAATTATTATAATCTATTTATTTATATATTTTTTAAGTCCATGGAGTATATAAGGAAGATATAACAATTTCTGAATTTATGTCGGCAACATATTCCATTAAAATATACTTGGGAAACATTTATAACTTTAAGCCTTATCCCCCAAATTCCTTCCTTACTCTATGACATTTAGTTCTAGAGGATGAGAGTAGGTTTTACATATATAAACAAAATACCCTATGGCTGGAATCTACTCCATGATAGAGACATTTCTTTGACACTTCATTTATAAGATCATTGATTTTTTTATTGCATTAATACCTATTAAAATATTCTGATTGACTAATTTACTCAAAACCTGAGATGCCAAGTTTCAACTACCCATTCATAAATAAATTTCAAGTATATGAGCCTAGGTCACTACAGGGGTGGCGTTGCAGGTATATTTGGTAGAGGTACTAGAATAACTAGTTTAAAATAAATACCTAATTAGTAGGGTAATTAATGCCCAATATAAATAAGTCATTCTAATGCATAGATTTTTCAATGGAAATGTGGTGATGCTAAACCTTGTTGGTTAAGAATGTATGCTAGAAAAATATCACAATTTAACAACAGGTCTAAAAATCTCATTGAAATTTTTACAGTCCCGTAGAAACATACTGGTTGACATTCCTCTTTATTTATAAACTATATAAATTTATAGCTTGACAAATGATTTGATGTCCTAACACCATTTGGATAGATTAACAGAACAATAAGTGAGTTGGTGCCTAAAATAAATGGATGCTCACCCAAATACAGGTTGACACCCTTGCATATTTATACATATTTTAGTCTTGTGATGCCATTAGTTGAATATGATTGGATGGTGCTACAAGGTTGAGATAAATATATATTATAATTACTTGTTGTGTTTTGGTCAAAAGATTTTATTAATATATCATGTAAATAAGGAAATAGTTCTATGCATACTCAAGGATTTCTTGTAAATGCTATGCTTCAAGCACTATAATAATTACCATGGTTTTTTTGTGAAACAATTATATGATACTAGCCATGATTTAACTATGTTTTTATATTAAATAAGATGAAACTAGATTGGTAATCAACTAGGTTTGATGCCTTAGGAAGCAAATGTATCAGAATCACCAAGCTAATTTATAACATGTTACAGTTCTAAGACACTAAATAAAGCAATAGATATGAGGCTATCTTGAAATATTTTTGGAATACCACAAGACATTACCCAAAATTTTAATGCCTACCCCAAATATATATATTATGGTTTATAATAATAGAACAATGCCTATCTTTGGCTGAACATTGCTAGATATAGTTAAATATATTATTATATGAATAATTGCACAATTTTTTTTTAAGAGTTTGGGTGTGTTTACTAAGTTAAAGGGTATTTCATGTGACACTCTTAACCAAAACCCATTTAATAATGATTTCTATGTTATTATCTATTATCTAATAACATTATTCTCTAACATCAATAAACAATGAAATTTAATTACAACACCTACCATCAAGATTCATTTGTTGATTCACTGTGTCTCGTCTTTCCATGCTTCATCCTTCCTTTCCAATGCTTAAGTTATGCGAACTCTCTTACATTCCATCTCTTAAATAGAACAATAGATGCTAAATTGTTCTCCTAGATTTTTGTTTTTTTCTTTTTCTTTTTCTTTTTCTTTTTCTTTTTCTTTTTTTTTCTTTTTCTTTTTCTTTTTCTTTTTCTTTTTCTTTTTCTTTTTGTTAGTTTTAAGACCTCTAACTTTTTAATTAATTTATTTTATCTATTTTTAATGTTTTTCTCTTTTTCTCTTTATCCTATTAAAATAATTTCCTTTTATATTTTAATATGAAATTGTAATTTCATATTAAACCCATTTATCATTTAAATATGCTTTAGCAATTAATAGAAAAATCATAAATAATAACCCTTATTAATTTTTACCTTTATTAATTTTTTCTTTATACGATAGGCTAAAGACACAAGGGAATTTATTCCTATAATTTACCTACTCGGGCAAACATAGAAAATAGTTTTTTTTAAAATACCAAAACAATCATTTTTAAATGCATTTTCTATAATGACTAATTATTATGGTGTCTGCAAGGTTTCACTAGCTATCTGTCGACCAATGACGTCTCAATCTACACCACCCTCTCTAATAATAATCTCCCTCTTGCACATTCAAGGGAATAATTCATGTACATCCACATCACAATACACAGGAAATTAGATCATATCACATGATAATCATAAACAATAATATATAACTAAAACAAGTCATTAATATGTTTAAAATGTAAACACATAGATAACTAGTTCATAACTAGGAAACATTCTATTATCCCAAAATAGTATAAATCTCAATATTAATCATAAATCATAACCAATATCATGTGTATCTACTATAACCATCTATAAATAGTCTAATAGTTATCTTAGCAAGGAATCGAGATGTAACAGTTTCCATGTCTTTCCTCTCCTCTCAATCAATCAATTCTCTAGCCATATGTGTTCATGATGCTTACATAATAAAGAATTTATTAAAATAAAAATGATATATTTAAATGATCTATTGATCTCTATATGTTTTTTATATGTTGGACCATTGTATTTTTTGTACCATGTTAGCAGAGTGGTATTGTTAATAAGGTTCAAAGCCTTAATAAAGGCAAAGGTGGTTTTTTGTGTTTCGGACATTTTATGTTCTCCCTGCATCTTCTATTTGTCACAAGTGAGTGAAAACTATATGAGAGATGTGAAGGTTCAAGAATACAATTTTAAAATTGTGATTCTCTAATCTAATCTCTCTCACCTAACCTTCATCTTCCACAGAAACTTGCAAAGTGTCAATGCTCATTAAGCTTTTAATTTGTGGTAATGAAAATATGAAATCTTGAAAAACATGGAAAGACTCACATCCATTCAATTCATATCCACTCTAATTATCTACACCAATGACCAACCTCCCTTTTCAATCAAAGGGAAAAGTAAAATTTAAAGTCTAAAACTTTAAAAATTCAACCTCCTTCAACTTAAAGATTTTTATCATCTAGTGTTTTGCTTATTATTTTGTATACCCCTCCTCCAAAATAAAAAGATTAAAGGTCTAATGATTATGTTTCTCACTTTTTTCAAATAAACTCATTTCACCCTCAAAACTCTATCTGAGGCGCCTAAAACTAATTCAAACAAAGAGAAAAGAACCCAATTATATTCTTCCAAAGAAAAATAAGTTGTCATTGTTGATAAATCACAAGGATTTTCAAGAGGAATATGCACACACGCACACACACACACACACACACACACACACACACACACACACACACACACACACACACACACACACACACACACACACACACACACTCACACACACATATATATACATACATATATATACATACATATATATATACATACATATATATATACATACATATATATATATATATATATATATATATATATATATATATATATATACATATATATATATATATATATATATATACATATATATATATATATACATATATATATATATATGTATGTATGTATATACATATATAAAATATACATATATATATATATATATATATATATATATATATATATATATATATATATATATATATATATATGTATGTATATTTTATATATGTATATACATACATACATGCATACATACATACATATATATATATATATATATATATATATATATATATATATATATATATATATATATATATATATATATATGTATGTATGTATGTATGTATATGTATATATATATATATATATATATATATATATATATATATATATATATATATATATATATATATATATATATATATATATATATATATATATATATATATATATATATATATATATATATATATATATATATATATATATATATGTATGTATGTATATGTGTGTGTGTGTGTGTGTGTGTGTGTGTGTGTGTGTGTGTGTGTGTGTGTGTGTGTATATATGTATATGTATATATATGTATTTGTATATGTATATATATGTATATGTATATGTATATGTATATGTATTTGTATATGTATATATATGTATATGTATATATGTATATGTATATGTATATATGTATATGTATATATATGTATATGTATGTATATATATGTATGTATATGTATATATATTTGTATATGTACATGTATATGTATGTGTATGTGTATGTGTATATGTGTATATGTGTATATGTGTATATGTATATGTATGTGTGTGTGTGTGTGTGTGTGTGTGTGTGTATGTGTGTGTGTGTGTGTGTGTGTGTGTGTGTGTGTGTGTGTGTGTGTGTGTGTGTGTGTGTGTGTCTGTATATGTGTGTGTGTGTGTGTGTGTGTGTGTGTATATATATGTATATATATGTATATATGTATATGTGTGTACGTGTGTGTGTGTGTGTGTGTTTAATACACACACACACACACACACACACACACACACACACACACACACACACACACACACACACACACACACACACACACACACACACACACACACACACACACACACACACATATGTAATTAATTAATTTTTTTACCAAGAAAGCAAGTTAATGAAACATTAAAACTGAGATGAAAATGAAGTGTTGAATGAAATAATTGCATTTATTATCTCAAGGGTTGTTTACAATGCTAAGTTATGTTTTGCATGCACAAGTAAGGTCAGATTAATTCGCCATTATCTAAGTATGAATCCTCTCATTGAACCAACATCATCCCAATCTATTTTGAATTTATATTTTCTCATCTTATTCTAGCTATATATCATATTGTACAACCTTTACTTTCTTGAAATTTAACATTAGGTATTGAGCTTAGATTGTTTACATTTTTGTTCTCAACCTCACTCACAATTTATTTGATTTAATTGCTTGAGATCATTATTGTGACTCCTTTTTATAGTTTCAAGGGTATGATATGTAATTTTGATGTGTCTATACTTCAACCAAAAAGAGTTGAATGACTTATTTCAACATTGAATAGTGAGAGGAAAGGTTTTAGCAATAAAGTACCATTGTCAAGATATATGTGCAAAATATTTATCCAATATAGCTAAAGTCAAACATGTATTTATTAAGTAGAAATATTTTATGAAAATAGGAAAACAAAATTATTGTCATATTATGTATTATAATTTTTATTATTTGTCCAAAATGATTATTTTTTATAAGGGTACTTAGAAACTTTATAGGATTTAGTTCCATCGTAAGCAATGTCCTACGCTAACCCACCTTATTTCAACAAGAACTTATAGGGTGATGTTTCTTGAGAAATTTATTACATTTTCAAAATGTTATATTATTGAAAATTGACTCATGGAAAATTGGAAGTTCAAGGGTCACCTTGGTTTTAATTAATAATGCTCGAAGTAAAGTGTAAGAGATATTTTCAAAAACATTTTTGTCTATTTAGTTTCATTTTCCATAAGACACTATAAATACCCATAATCAATCAAGTTTATTTTATAACGGTATTACTCTCCAAGAGGTTTTCTTAAATATTTCAAATGCATGGACGAATTATTCTGTTTTACAATTTTGCTAATCCACGAGTGAAATTATTCTTGCTTCCAATTTATGCACAATGTTATGGCTAGGATTGCACTTTTTTTTTTCAAATTAGTTTATTGCACTCAAGTTTATCTTCTTAAGTTAATTCTTATTTAAATTTTCTTCCTATGTTTTGTGAATTTTGATCTCTATCATTTTTTTATAACATTTACAAAATATTTAGATTTAGGATTTTATTTCAAAGCATTTAAATTTCAGTTTTCATTTCATTTGTTTTTTGCTTTGAAAAATTTATACAATTTTTAAAAATAAGGCAACCAATGCCACTAAACTTGAGGGTTTAAAAAATTAATATTTCTAAGGATAAAAATATGTGTCAACACCAACCAATCAAATGATGTGTGTCTAAACCTTATTATAATTTTTCACATCCATGTTAGTGGAACATTTTGAATTCAATTTTCAATGTTTTTGAATTTATTTTCTCATATAATTTATACAAAATTTATAAATATGGCAATCAATGCCAATAAATTAGGGGTGGAAAACTTTATTGTTACCAAATATTACAATTAATGTCAACACCAACTTATCAAGGGGTGTATGACTAAACCCTATTGGATAATTTACCTCCACATTATACTAAATTTTTTTACACAACCAATTTGATACATAAAAGGACACCTCATTTTTATATTTGAACATGATGCACAAAAAACTTATTGGCATAGATTGTAGTGCATATGTAATGTTATTTCTATACCCTATAATTAGAACTTGGTTTCTTAAAAAGAGATCATCTTCCCTCACAAGAGTTATTTTCTCATATAATTATGCTAAATTATAGCTTCCACCTCCTAATGTTTGAAGAAGATAAATTTAGTCAATGGGTGAAATAAATGTTGTATACTTATTAAGCACTAGGTTTATAAAATACAAGATTAAATATTACCCATAAAAATAGGCATGCCTGTAGCAATATGATTCATTACAAAGACCATTTCATAAAGACCATCTTGTAATTTTTAGTAACACATGTTCTTGCATACTAACATGTGATTCTACCTCACTATATATGCAATAGTGGGAATAAGAGTTTCTTTCCATACCTTAGAGATCATTAATAGCCAATGATAACTCATGATAATATAATATTAGAGTATCTATGAAAGTCCTTTTCTAGTTAAGATTGTTGGGTTGAGTAAACTAGTTAAGGAGTATAATTTCTTGTTTGAATATTATGAGATTCATTTAGTTTTATATTAGGAGAGAAATGGTTGTTGAATGGACATAAATCTAAAACACTATTTATACGTATGTGCTCAAGCACATATGAAGAAATAGTAAAATTGACTATACACATGGTAACTCATTCCTCTAAATCTTCTCCAAGTGCCATCTTTGGTTCACTATGGCCCATCATGTCTCACAATGTGAACCAATTCAGTAATTCAAACTAGAGTTTTCCTTCTATAATTTCACAATGTAATAAATATGATTGCACAATAGTGACAAACAAGAGTAAAAAAATTATGTGTACATTATACAAATACATGAAGAATAAAAAAAAGTTGAAAATATACATAAAGATACTAAATCAATCAACTACATTGAACACATCAAATTTGATCTCTATAACCCAAACATTGTATGCATAAAAGAATAAACTAGATGTAATGTATAATATAAAAAATTAAAAGGTGATGAATTATCTATCTATTATGAAAACACCCAAGGGGATACTTTGACATAATTATTGTACAACAATTAATCAATTGTAAACTTTTAATTTCAAACACATAGCACTCTAAAAAATAGGTGAGTGTACAGAGTTGATGGATAATTTCATGGGCATTTTATCATAACATATGTGTGGTATTGAATGAAATGTACACATTATTTGAATTGAGGATCATGATTATAGAACCATAATGCATACATGTTATTTTATGTGCAAATTTGAAATATGAAAAAACCAAAGCATATACACACTATAGTGCATATTCAAAATAATGTGTATATGTTATGTTCTAGTGAAGTCATGAAGGGGTAAAATGTAAGAGGGGGATGAATTGGAAGGTGGGAGGGGGTGTTTTACTAAAATAAATGTTAATTATAAGTTGACATTTATATTTCTACATTTATATTACTTATACTTCATAATTATTTTAATAAGTATAAGAAAATAGGGTCACTCTGCATCTGAAAGAGTATGTCTTATAGTTTCACACCTTAAGATATGGGAGATAGTTATTCAAAATCCAATCTAGGTAGTACTTAGGCATTTTCAAGATTTTAATATTTAACCTAGGGATTTCAGTTCATAAATTTTAAAATTAATGTCCATTTTGGATAAACATATAGTCATTTTTTTGGTTTTTGTGCCTTCTATATTACTTGCTAGAATTTATAATAGGGCTAGGTTTGTCAAAATTAAAGATTAAAAACCAACACACACCTAACCACTCTTTTATTCTAATTTTACTTATGATTAGGTCCCTTACACTTAAAAAGGCAACACAAAAACACCATAATTATTTAAGATTAGGGTAAATAGGGATAATTTGGGCCACATTTAAGTGTGTTCATGTCAATTGAATTTAAATTAATTCCAAAGTGGTGTGTATAGATAGCTATATGTTTCATTTGTGACCCATGCACATCTAACCATAACTTCATGTCAATTTTATTTCCGATTAGGTCCCTTATAGACAAAAAGTGACATAAAAACACCATATTCACTTATGATCAAGGTAAACACAAATAATATAAGGCACATTTATGCATGACCACCCCATTTCTCTTCATAATCAAGAAACAAGTTTGTGACTATGGAAAATTAAGTCCAATTATGAACCTTTCACATCCAACCACCAATTTATGTTGATTTTATGTGTGATTAGCTCCATTATTGCCAAAATTTTCACAACAACACCATATCCACTTGTGACCATGGAAATCCAAACAATTTCTATCTCATATATGTGAAATCACCCTAATTCACTTTGAATTCAAACCAAAAGTGGTTAATTGGGGCAACATAGGTCATATTGATGACATTTTCACACTAAATGACCACTTTTTGTTAATTTCACTTGATCATCATCCCTCCCTCATCCCTTATCAATTTTTCCTCATGCCTTATCATCCTTAATCACCCCCTTCTCAATCCTCATCATCCCTAATCACTCCCTCATTGAACCTCACTAGCCTTCACCATATATAATCACTCCATCATCCCTAATCATTCCCTCATTAACCCTAATCATCCCTAATCACTCCCTCATTAACCCTCATCATCCTTCATCATCTATAATCACTCAATCATCCCATATCATCCCTAATCACTCCCTCCTCATCCTTCATAAACCTTAATCAATCTATCCTTATCCGTCATCATACTTAATCACTCTCTCATTGACCCTCTTTGTCCCTCATTGTAACTAATCATTCCCTTATTGACTGTCACCATTTATCATCATCATTAATCACCCCCTCATCATCCCTAATCACTCCCTTATTGACCCTCACCATACCTCTTAATCCATAATCACTATATCATCATCCCTCATCATTCTACATCATCCATAATCACTCCCCCCTCATCCCTCCTCATCTCTATTCACACCCTCATTGATCTTCACCATTCCTCATCATCCCTACTCTCTCCTTCCTCATCCTTAATCACTCCCTCCAATACCTTGATGGTGTGTGCAATGGCTTCTTACTTGTCATTCATTGGATTATATTTCAATTACAAATTTTACTCACTCAAATAAGGCTTAAAAAAACTTTTATTTCAATCAAATAAGGAACTTGGACATATCATTTGATTATCTGGTGGGATTGAGAGATCTATATGGAGATCTATGCCTAGACTATGAAGAGAGTGGGTATCTAAAGCCCTGATCTAGAATAAATATGTATGAAAGTGATAAAGGGTGGGATAAGATTGTATTGCTTACATATATAGATGGGTATTTAGGCATCTATGAATCCCAATCCTGATGTTTTGAATATTAATGTATATATATGTAGATAAGGGCAACTAGAAAATAGTTGATAATTAAAATGCCAACCCCATATTTAAATTCTCATTTTCTCTATATGATATTGAGAATCTATCCATATTACAGTGAATTTCCATATATATAGATAGGTAGTCACCACTCTGGTATAGTGTGTTCCAACCAAGTACCTAATAGAGTGTTTCCCAACCCAACTGAATCTCTACACAACCTGATATATACCCAACTTGAACTTGAGTATTTCCTATGTAAATACATAAACCATATCTTGATTTTGACTATGCCTTACCTACCTTATTGTCCTTGAGTCTACCTTATCTAATTCACCTACTTGAGTATGACCTACCTACTTGAGTATACCCTACCTGATTAAATATATGAGCCATATCTTGATCCTGAATACTCTATCTAATCATGATCATATATATCTTATCTGACCATATATTTAATACCTAATTATAGAGTGATTAGGGATGATGAGAGATAATAAGGGCCAATTAAAAAGTGTTTATGGATGATGAGGGATAGTGAGGGCTAATTAGGGAGTGTCTAGGGATGATGAGGGACAATGAGGGTTTATGAGGGTGTGAATAGGGACTATGAGGGATGATGAGGGCCAATGAAAGAGTGATTAGTGATGATGATAAGTGAAGTTCAATGAGAGAGTGATAAAGTATGATTGAGGGGTGATGAGGGAGGGATTAGGGATGATGAGGTTAAATGAGGGTTTGTTTAAAGAAAATAAGGGTAGATGAGGGAGTGATTAGGAATGATGAGGGATAATGAGGGATGATTAGAGAGTGTTTAGGGATGATTATGGACATAGAGGGATAATGAGGGTGTTAGTATGGACTATGAGGGATGATAAGGATCAATTAGGGAGTGATTAGGTACAATGAGGGATGATGGAATGATTAGGGATGATGAAAGATTATGAGGGTTAATGATGGTGTGTTTAGTAAAAATGAGGGTAGATAAGGGAATGATTAGGGATGATGACATATGATGAGGGTTGATGAGTTAGTGATTAGGGATGATAAGAGGCATTTAGGGATGATTAAGGAGTGTTTAGGGATGATGAGGGATAATTAGGGCTCATGAGGCTGTGACTAGAGACTATAAGGGATGATGAGGACAAATGAGGGAATGATTAGGGATGATGATGATCAATGGAGTGAATAGCTATGATAAGGGATGATGATGGTATGATTAGGAATGATGAGGGATGATGATGATTGAAGAGTGTGTGTTTAGGGAAAATGAGGGTAGATGAGAGAGTTTTATTAGCATTGACATAATATATAGTTTGATTGTATTAAAACCTGACCCCAAAAATGGATTTAAATAAATATTTAGAGTGAATATATATTAGAGAGAATGTCTATCAATGTTATCATATATATCTAGTTTACTCTATCCATTTAATAAGTCTATCAATGATTGAATAAGTTAATCAATGATCAATGCTACTATATTACATATGTAATATTTATGGTATGACTAAACTAACCCAATGTGCATAATGCTTGACATGACATGAATGATTTGTGTGATATAATACATATCCATATCATCTAATAGATGATGTCATCTTAAAATGTATTTCATGATGTTAATGTGATACATATTAAAATGGGTGTGCGTAACATGACATGATGACTAATTCTTTCCCTATTAATATGATAGTTAGTTTCAACTAATTGACACCATTGAATGTAAATAATTATATATGTTTTACTTTAGTATGGTGGGAATTATTTTTCATTTACATTGGTCATAAGTAGATATGGTGTTTTTGTGCCACTTTTGGCCTGTAATGGACTTAATCACAAGTAGAGTTGGCATGAATTGGTGGTTGGGAATGCATGGATCACCAATGTAACCTATGTTTTCTCATGCACACCATATTTACATGAATTAAAATTGAATTGGGATTACCATGCCTAAATGTGGCCCAAATTATCCATATTTACCATATTCATAAATTATTATAGTGTTGTTGTGTCATTTTTTTCTGATAAGGGACCTAATCATAAGTAAAATTAGAATATATGAGTGGATAGGTGTGCGTTGGTTTGTAAAATTTAATTTTGACAAACTTAAGACTCCTATAAATTACACCAAGCAATTTGGAAGGTGCCAAAACTTATAAAATAACCTTTTTTAATGAAAAATGGATACTAATTGCAAAATTTATGCATTGAAATCCCTAGGTTCAATACTAAAATCTTGAAAATGCATAAGTACTGACTAGATTAGATTTTATAAACTATCTCCCACATCGTAAGGTGTGAAATTATGAGACCAACTCTATCATATTTGTAGTGACCCTAGTTTATTATATTTACTAAAATAAATTTAAAATATAAAGAAAATAAATCTAGAAATATAAATGTAAAGGTATAATTATCATTCATTTAACTAAACCACCCTCTCTCACCTTCTAATTCACCCTCTCTTGAATTTTACCATTTCATCAGTTCATGATAACATAATGTGATGTGTTATAATGTGCACATGCCAAACTATGTTTGAATTAAAAAATAAGCCTTTTGGCTCATAAATGGCATTGATTCATGAGCCAAAGGGTTGGACTTGTCAACACATAATAAAATCTGAGATATTTGATAGAAAATAAGAAAATTCAACTTCCATCACCAAATACCCTATGAATTTCAACAATTAGATTCATAAATTATTACCAAGATGATGAGCACACTCTCCTCATTCCAAATATAATGAATTCATAAATTATTACCAAGATGATGAACACACTCTCCTCATTCCAAATATACACTTTTTTTAATTTTTAAACTATTTTAAGGTTTTTATCTATGTTGATTTCTATCTGTGGTCTTTTTAGGCCACTACATGTAAATATGCATGCCTATATATGTCTAAGTATTTTTTTTCATTGATTCAAACGTGAAAAAAAATATATGGTCACAAATGAAGTACAATTTTATTATGCATTCAATTATTTTTTTAATGTATTTAGGGAGGTTGTATGACCATCTATCAATTTTTTTATCAATTTATAGGTTTTTTTTTAATTGTAAATTAATATAAAAAATATTCATTGACTTTTTTAACAAAATATTTATCACAAGATAGATTATCTTATCTATGATTTACAAAAAAGGGTTTCAAAAATTAATAAAATTTGCTATAAAAAAATTGTGATGTATGAACAACTATCTATTTTGTTTTCTTTAAAAAAATTAGTTCCTCTTCAAAATTTAGATGTTGGACTTAC
Organism: Torreya grandis; assembly: GCA_037957365.1. Taxonomy (NCBI): domain Eukaryota; kingdom Viridiplantae; phylum Streptophyta; class Pinopsida; order Cupressales; family Taxaceae; genus Torreya; species Torreya grandis. The sequence goes on from JARHVA010001801.1 coordinate 298,720, forward strand.
TTATATTTAACCATTTTTTAAAAAAATAGTCTTTTGGAAACTAGAATAAAAATTCTAAAGTTCATGTTATTATAACATCTTCAAATTTTATGTGTAACCATCTTAAAATAATCTATATATGTTGAGATTTTTCAATTTTTAGGAAAAACATGTGCATAGGTAGGCCCCTTTTTTCCACCATCTTCCTATACTCATCCAAATAGTTTCACCTATTATTTTATCTCCACTTCTATATTTATGGGTTATTTATAAAATACTAATATATCATCTTCATTACATTTAGTTTTATAATTATTGGGAGTCATGATATGCTTGGAGAATAAGAAAATTAAAGTTGAGGGTTAGAGGAGAAGGTTGAAATGGTTTGGAAATGAGGAGAGTTGTAACCTAAATCAGGATGCCTAAAGGGATAAAGGAAACACTTTATATAATCCCATTTAGAATTCAAGTTCTTTGGAGCAACAAATTGAGAAAAACTATTTCAAGTCTCAATGATCACCAACATTGCTTGGAAGGACCATTTCCACAACTAACTAGACCATCGCATACCCCTTAGAATTATACACAATATTTGAATTAACACATAATAAATTTCATTGTATTGATAATTTAATCTTCATACATGCTTAATATTCCTTATATGTATCTTTTTTAGGTATCGAAATAGAAATAATAGTAATGTTATAAGGAAATGTTAGATTGAATGATCAAAATTATATAATATGGTTGATGAATCTAAGGCAATATCAATATGATTTTAAGAATGGAAAATATGGAGAATGTTGGATGCTCATTTATGTTGGTAGTTTAATATCCACTAGTAATATTTTGAGGGTCTCTAAGATAAGCTTGTTAAGGAATGGACACTTCCTTTTATATATTTTTGGGATAAAATAATGATCACAACTTACCCTATAATGGACAAACATATATTTGACACTTTCAAACTAGGATTCAATAGAATTCAAATTATAAATGTGACATGAAGAAAGCAAAGTGAACTAATAATTGACCTCACCTAATCAAGTCAAATAATATGTTATGCATATATGGATAGATGGATAATGAAAAACTACAAAAAATGACTTTAAAACTACAAAATATGGAAGGATTTTCTACTTATAAGATAAACCTAAGCATCCTAATGATGGTATGCTTAAGCCCAAAATAAATACTAAAGCTTGCTTAAATTTCCTGAAAACTTACAAAATAAATACCACTTATAAATAGTTTCATAATAAAAAAGTAAATGTAAAGCAAGAGAAAAACCAATTTAATATCAAATAAAATATAATTTCACAAGATGAATCATGAAACATATTTAAGTCATGATCTACCAGTCATATTAACCATAAAAAACTAGAACTAACAAACTTTTATGGATTATAAATATGGTTAGATGAAGGAAAAAAGTTCCACAAAATATAATATGTTATAAATATGACAACATAGAGTTAAATAGACATATTTACATATATTTTAAACAACATAATAGATCAAAATCAATGACTATAGATAGGAAGTATCCTGAAAATATATCATAATATTCCATCTTCTAGTGTAAGTGGCCATTATATGACTTTGATTCATTTTTAGAGCACTCTTTGAATTTGTGAACCCCATCCTCCATTAGATTAATTACCCCTTGATCAAGTTAATCCTCATAAAAATATAAGAATTTGTTGAGCTTAACTCCTCACTCACTACATGACTCTTGAGACCAATTATATTTTTTCCCTTTCTTTTCAAGTTTTAAGAACTATTTCTTCTAATTTTGTTTAAATTTAGCTTATGTTTATCAACCTAGACTGATAGGTTGTCATAGGCTATTATGTAAAATGTAGTGACCAAAAATGCAATGATAAAAGCTTGGGTGTCAATAATTACCTTTTGAGAAACAAACACACTCAACACTTAAATTTTGCAGCAGTCCACTCATTGTAGTTTTAAAACCACCTGACTCAAAGTGGGTCTTCCAAGCCTATATCTAATCTCATTTGGGATAAAGTTAAAATAAAGTAAAAGAATAAAATTATATTAATTTACATGAATGACCAATGTATGTCAATGGGTTTTGTAAATACATCCAATCATAATATAAAGTGTTAGGGTAAAAGGACCCTAGAATAAAAAAATTACTAAAATAAAGAGTTGGATAAATTAAAATAAACATGGGGGGATGGATAGGTGTAAACCCAAAGAAGTAAATCCCCAACCCAAGTGGTTAAGGTACCAATATAAAGAGTCATTTAGGGAATCAAAAATCCTCAAATAACATAAGATGTTGAAATTTAGAAAGACTAGGTGGTAGCCCTATGATTGGGAACATTCACATTTTAACCTTTATTAATGAGCACCTTCCATCAAGGTCTTAATAAATATATCTAAATGAATAAATTCATATTATTTATCCTTTTCTAATAATTATTACCATGGATTCCACCATGCACTTCCCTATCATTATATCCTTCTTCGTTGGTATGTTCATAGTGCTTATTAAATCTTGTAAGTTTGAGATCATATGGATCAAATTTTCCACTTTTACTAGCACTAGAGTTTGCAATACCCTCTCCACTATTTATTAGTATAATTGGAATTAATATGTATGGTTGAATGTTATATGGCTCATTAATAGCGATGATTTTTCAAATTCTTAAGTTTTCCCTCTTTATCCATTCCTTTTGTAAATTTGCTCAAGCCTTCACAAGTATTTACCTATCTACGAGTGCATCAAAGTATTGATTCTTATGTATGATTCCTCAGTCCATAATTTCCATTGTTTGCTCAAATCTAACCTTTTTTTTATATTATCTCAACTGACCTTCATAATTCCCATTATCATGGTTACTTTGTCCACACCATTGAGTGTGACCTAGATGCAATGAGTGCCAAGTGAACAATTCATTCTCATGTTTGATGATTTATTATGAACCACTACTAATAAAGTATGGTTCATGTATATTGACTCAATACTAACACAAGTAATATTTGAAAATAATATTACATAACATTATTCTATTACCATTCTAGTTGGTTAGGTAATATTGTGTAAGGTGACCCCACTTGTTTCAAGTATAATAGAGTTTCATTTTACATCATATTGGATATTAATATTATTTTTAAATATTTATTATTATGTTTTCAATTATTTTTAATCTCTCTTGGCTTATTGTATCATCAGGCGGTGGCTCCTTTCAAGTTCAGGGTTTCACTATTGTACTACATCAATATGACTTGACTGCTTTTGTTCTTCATATTAAACAAGAATTCATTTATTGTATTATCCATCACTTTAAAAATGTTTTATAACACATTTTTAGGGTAATTAGAACTTATTTTCCATAATTTTCTATATTACTTACACCATACCTCATCATTGGTGTTGGTTTCTCCTTTCTTTCATCTTCCTCCAAGTTGCATCCTTTCTCTCTCATAGTTGGACACTAGTCCTCTCATCACTCTCAATGTTTATTTTCTGGTCATAATCTTCTTGATACAACATCATTGGTACCACATTCATATATCTCAACTTTAGATAAGGTCCTTTAAAACCCCTTTTCTTCAACCTGCATGTTGGCTTTGCCACCAAAATTCTAATCAACTCCTTGACGTGTATTTTGAATGCATAAATTGAATCCTTATTTATTTTTCTTGTGTTATATATCTCTACAATGACCTAAGTATCATTGTGTTATAATTTAAAATTAGACTATAATTCCTTCTGTAATGTCTCCTAGTAGTTCAAATCATTTCTCTAGTTTGGGTACTTTGCATACCAATAAATGGATACCCATTAGGTTTGCTACAAAAAAAACAACAAAAAATATTTCATCCATTTATCTTTTGGCCATCCAAATGGTCTCATAGTTTTTAAATTTCCACACCAAATCTTTTTTATCTTCCATAAAATTTTAATAAAATTGTTTTTTAAGAGAGAGGTAGGCTCGCTATATTCATGCTCTTTGCACAATATTGTGCAAATACGTATGTTGTGATGATCTAAGTAGTCTTAAATCACTCGTCTTGGAAGTTTTTCTGCCCAAAAGGTTCATCTTTGCCAATAAACCAATGTCTTCTATAGATGATCATCCCCTGCTCCATTTTGTAACAAAGTCAAAATGGGTGAAACTAAATATTATTGCTCTTCACTTATCAACAATTCTTATAAGTTTTAAATAATATTTTTATAACAATTCCTCTCATCAAAGAAACTTACGTAGAATCCCAAATGAAGACTTCCCTCTATCATCCTCTAGAGTGGAATCATCACATTCTCAATACTCTCAAAAAAAATATAGACACTTTAAATTGAAATGGGTTTGTATTTATTATATAATCCTCAACTCAAAATTTAGAGTTGACATGTAAAATTTGAAAAATATAAAATCTACAAAAAATGTGTATTTTTAGTAGCCACTATTTATAGTAAGTTTTGAATGTAAGCATGTGTGGCTCTAAAAACTTCCTGAAATAACCTAAATACTAAAATTACCTTATGAGACAAAATTCAACTGAAATTGATGTCTAGTTCTAAAAATATACAATTTTTAAAAATAGAAAATTCTAAAAAAAATCGTTAAATGTTAATTTTAGACCCTCAGATGATCATGTTTGGCCTCCAAAAAATATAAAAATAAACTCTAAGTGGATAGAGTGCTTAGGTAAAAATAAAAAAAATTATATGGTCATTTTGGTGTGTGAAAGAGCTCAAATGGAGTTACGGGTCAAAAGTTATGGCCTCTGAAAGGTTAGCCTTTTTTTTTCTTCATCATTCTCCTCTAGTTGAAAACAACTAAGCTCCTGCAATTTTGCTTGATTATAATTCTACCATTTATCTTTATCAATCTTATTCAACTTCCATTCTATAATCCAAGTGTTGTATTCTTATTTCAATCCTTCCCACTGCACCAAATACCTAGTATAATTCCTTTGCCTTGTGCTCACTGTCTTCATATCCAAAACTTGTACTATTTTTTCTTTCTTCTTTTTTGGAACCTATTGCTCCTAATTTACTTCTTCATCTTCATCATATTCACCATATTCTCCATATAATTCATTTAAATCTAAAATATTAAATACTAGAGATATATCAAAATTCTGTGGTGAACTCACCTCATATGCATTATCATTGATTTTCTTCATAATTCTACATGGCCCAAGTTTCTTGTACTTTAACTTATTGTATGTGCCTTTTGTAAATATCTCTTTCCTCAAGTAAACCATTACCAATTCTCATTCAAATACCTTGGATCTTCTTCTGACTTGCTTTCAACTTTCTTCTTGCTCCTTGCAACTATTACATATGCTCTGAAAACGCTTTTGCATCATCACTAATTCAATATGAAATTGGAAATTATTCTAAATCTAAAATACCGATAGGATTTTTCCCATAAACAATTTGAAAATATGACTTTCCTATTGATCTATTCACTGAACTATTATATCCAAACTTAGCTTATGGTAAAGCCAAGTCCCATTGCTTTGACTTCTATACCACTATGCATCTCAATAAATTTCCCAAGCTCCTATTCACAAATTCTATCTATCTATTTGTGGGTGATATGCACTATTGAATTATATCTTAGTACCCATCTTCTTCCTCAAAGTCCTCCTAAAATGACTTAAATTTTTTGTGTCCCTATCTGAAGTAATAGTTTTTGGAACACCATGCAATATCATAATATCCATAAAATATAATTATGCAAATTTAGTTGCATCATTGGTTTTTTTACATGCAATGAAATGAACCATTTTATAAAATCTATCTACAACAAAAATAAAATTGAATTGTTACCTCTTTGTGTGTTTGGCAATCTCAACAAAAAAATCCATACTCAAATTTGTTCATGATCCTCTTGGAACAAGTAATGACATGTATAATTCAATATTTTTTGTATTTCCTTTAGCCACCTGACATATTCTACACCTTAAAACATAACTTGTCACATCTCTATTCATCTTTGTCCAAAAATACTTTTCCTCCACCAAAGCTATTGTCTTCATCTTACCAAAATGACCAGCCAATCCTCCACTATGTAATTCTCTTATTATATTATCTCATAGAGACCCAAATAGAATTCACAATTGTTTCACTTTGAAGAGATAACCTTCTTGCATAAGATAGTCATCATGAATAGCATCTGTCCCACTTATTAATGAATTTTTGCACTATTCAACTATCTTGCTAAAATATGGGCCAATATCGTATGATTCTTTAATAGATTTAAATCCAACTACTTCACTCACCATAGCAGTTAATAACACTACTCTCCTACTCAATGCATTATCTACCTGATTCTATTTTCTTGATTTATGGTTCAACACAAAAATATACCCCTGCAAGAAAGAAACCCACTTTGCATGCCTAGTATTTAACTTCTTTTATGTATTCACATACTTCAAATTTTCATGATCTGTAAATAGTATAAATTCCTTAGGCACCAAGTAATGCCTCCAATGTCTTAATGATTGAACAATTGCATAAATTTCAACATCATAAGTAGAATATTTTTTTCTTACTTCATTCAATTTCTCACTAAAATATGTTATTGGCTTTCTTTATTGACTCAGCACAACACCAATTCTCACAAATAAAGTATCACAATCAACCTCAAACACTTTGTTAAAATCTAGTAATTCTAAAATTGGTCTTTTGATAATCTTCTTCTTCAAAATTTAAAAACTTTTTGTGGCTACTTTAGTCCATGAAAATTCCTTCCCTCTCATACAATTTGTTATTGGTGCCATAATACCACTAAAAATTTTAATAATTTTTTTGGTAAAAAGTTGTTAAACCATGGAAAGTTCTTACCTATATAATGCTTCTTGGAATAGGCCACTTAACAATTCCCTTTATCTTTTCTTCATCCATTTTCACACCATCTACTAAAAATACAAATCCCAAAAATACTAAACTATTCTACATAAACCTGTACTTCTTCAAATTTACATACAAATTCTCCTTTCTTAACAAATCCATTACCATTCTCAAATGTTTTAAGTGTTATTTAGTCTTACTGAATGTCAAAATACCATCAAAATAAACAACCACAAACTTACTAATATATTCTTGTATCATTGTATTCATCACCCTCATAAATGTGTTAGGTGCATTAGATAATTTGAATGGCATCATCATCCACTCATATAAGTCATCCATAGTCTTGAATATAGTTTTCCACTCATCTCCTTCACAAATTAAAATATGATAATAATCACTTCTTAGATCAATCTTGGTAAAATATTTTGTTCCTACAAGCACATCAATCATATCATCTAAATGAGGTATAGGAAACTTATACTTGATTGTAATTTTGTTTATTTCTCTACTATCCACATGCATTCACCATCATCCATCTTTATTTAGAATTAGCAATGTTGGTGTTGCACAAGGACTCATACTCTCCCTTATCACCTTCTTCCTTAGCAATTTAGTAACATGTTTATTTAATTATGCATATTCTATTAGACTCATCCTATAAGCTACTTGATTGGGTAGCACTGATCTTGGAATCAAATTAATGTGATTCTATATATCTCTGTTCAGTGGTAAACCATATGGTAACTCATCAGGCATAAAATATGCTTATTCTTTCAACACTCTTTCTACTTTTATTGGTATTGACACCATTTCTATTTCTTCATTCTTTTTTACTAATGTATAACAACCTGCTACCCTCATATCTTGGATAAATTATTTAGTAGAGAGCATTCTTTCTATCTTCTCTTCCTCTTTAAGAGGTAACAAAAATACCTTTGTACCACCTTTCTAAAAAGTATAGGTGTTCTTTACTGCATCATGAATTCCTTTCCTATCAAATTGCCAAGGTCTTTCCAATAACACATGACATGCATCCATCAGAATAACATCACACCATATCTCATCATTATAAGTTTTTCTTATAATAAACTTGATTAAGCACCTTTTTATACTATAACTTCATTCCATTTATTAAACCATGAAATCTAATAAGTATTAGGATATTTTTCACATTGTAAATTTAGTTTCTTGATCATTTTTTTTGAAACCATATTTTCACAACTACCACCATCTATAATTACTTTGCATACCTTTCCACCTGAAGTACATCTTGTTCAAAAATTATTTGATAGTAGACATGCATCACCACCTTATTTATTCTACACTTTTTCTTCCTTGGAGTGATCATGGTTCTTTTCATCATGATCTTCTCTCTAACATCTACTCGTGCAACTTTAGAATTCTAATCTTCTACTTCAGCCTCAACTATATTTATTCTTGGGCAATCTTCTTGCCTCTTTTCTTGATCTTGATAGTGTGGACACTAAAAAACTCTATGCCCTTATTCTCCACATTTATAACATACATAATATCTATGTTGATTCAGAAACCATCATCTAGCACCACCATAACCTCATCTTCTCTGAAATCCTCTTCCTCCTCTTCATTGGTATTGGAACCCTTACCTATTATCATATAGCCTTTTTGTACCACATGATGATTCACCTTTATTTGTATTAAATCACCCTTTGGTGGTATTAAACCCACCTCATCCCCTTATTAGAGGGGATCCACCTCTTTTTGGATCAGTAGATGTCCTTCTAAAATTTTGTCTATTTTGTTCTTGCTCTACCTTAAAAGCTAATTGACAAACCTCCTCCATATTATGTATTATATGCATGCTTAATTCATCTTAACTGATGTCGGTAGTTTTAGTTACCGTCGTCAACAGTTTAATCGATGTCGGCAGTGTTAGTTACCACCGTCGGCAATTTAATTGATGTCGGCAGTATTAGTGACCGATCGCGGCAGTTTAACCATCGTCGGTGATTATGTTTTAAAAATAGCAACCAAAAAGGCATTCCAGTGTGAGAAATGGCAGCAAACAACAGTATTTCACAGCCTCAAATTCCCATCTGCAATGGTAAGAATTATGATTTTTGGGCAATTAAGATGAGAACTTTATTTTGCTCACAAGAAGTTTGGGATTTGGCAGAAAGTGGTTTTGTAGAACCGCAGGATGAAGCAGCCCATCTGGGATTAAATCAAGCACAAAAGGACCAGCTTAAGGAGAACATAAAGAAAGATGCAAAAGCTTTATTTATAATCCAACAGGGATTGGATGAATCAATTTTTTCTAGAGTAGCAGCAGCAACAAGATCTAGAGAAGCATGGAAAATCTTGGAGAATACCTATAAAGGTAATACAAAGGTAAAAATTACTAAATTGTAATTTCTTAGATGAAGTTTTGAAAATTTGTAAATGAATGAATCAAAATCTATAAACCAGTTTATGGGTCAAATTTTGAATATAGTGAATCAAATAAGATCTAAAGGAAAAACTACGACGGATCAAAAGATTATAGAGAAAATACTCAAATGTTTACCCATTAAATTTAATGCTATATTCATAGCCATTGAGGAAACCAAGGATTTGGAACAATTATCTGTAGATGAATTAATGGGTTTTTTGTTAACACATGAATCCAGAATGAATAGGAATAACACTTCTCTTGAGAATGCCTTCAAGTCATAGGTATCAGTTGGCAGAGGAAGAGGAAGAGCCAGGTCTAACTTTAGAGGAAGAGGTAGAGGTAGATTTAGAAGGAACAATTTAGATGAAGGTGAACACAATAATCAAAACTACAGTAGTAGAGGACGTGGCAACAACCACTTTTAGCAAGGTTCACAAAGGTTTGATAAATCTAATGTTCAATGTTATTACTACAAGAAATATGGTCATTATGCAAGTGAATGCAGAACTAAACAAAGATATCTGTACAAGCAGAATGCTAATTACACACGTGAATCTAGCTCTAATCCAGGTGAATCTAGTTCTAATCCTAGAAGCATGTTTCTTACTTGTAATGTTACTCAAGAAAAGGCTAGAGATATTTGTTTTTTAGATAGTGGATGTAGTAATCATATGATAGGAAATAAAGAATTTTTTGCTAGTCTTGATGATTTTGTAAAATTAGAAGTGAAATTAGGAAATGATATCACAGTAGATGTCATGTGTAAAGGTGTCATAAATGTTTTGGCCAAGACTGGTGAAAGAAAGTTTATACTTGATGTTTATTTTGTACCTAGATTAAAACATAATCTTTTGAGTATTGGACAGTTAGTTCAGAAAGGTTATAGAGTGTCTTTTATAGATAATGTTTGCACAATTTTAGATAAGTTTCCAAGTGACAGGTTGATAGGAAAAGTGGAGATGACCAAGAATCGGATGTTCCCTCTTCATATTCAGTGCATCAAAAGAAAAGAGGAAGCCCACTAAAAATCCATGCAGCTAGACCAATCATGGCTATGGCACTTAAGGTATGGACACTTACATTTTGGAGGTTTAAATTTATTACAGAAGAAAAATATGGTGAAGGGTTTACCACCAATAGAAAAGCCAGAAAGTTCATGTGATAGTCGTATTCTTGCAAAACAACATAGAGAGAGTTTTCCAGTAGGAGGCTCATATAGAGCTAAGATAATATTGGAGTTAGTCCATAGTGATATATGTGGACCAATGCAAACTACATCATTTGGAGGTAGTACTTATTTTCTAACCTTCATTGATGACTTTAGCAGAAAGACTTGGATATACTTTCTCAAAAATAAGTCTGAAGCCTTTGGAAAGTTTAAAGAATTCAAGGCAATGGTTGAAAAGTAGAGTGGACATTATATCAAGGTACTAAGATCAGATAGAGGAGGTGAATATATGTCTAATAAATTTCAAGTTTTTTTCAGGTATCATGGAATCAAAAGGCAATTGACTACAACATACACACCACAGCAGAATGGTGTAGTAGAAAGAAAGAATAGAACAATAATGGAGATGGCAAGAAGCATGTTGAAATCCAAACACTTGTCAAATGAATATTGGGCAGAATCAGTAGCATGTGCAGTGTATTCTGAATAGAAGCCCAACAAAGAGTGTCAGAGATCGAGTTCCACAAGAAGCGTGGAGTGGTAAGAAATATAGTGTATATTATTTTAGAATTTTTGGATGCGTTGCATATTCTCTTATATCTAAATTGAGAAAGAAACTTGATGATAGAGGTGATAAATGCATTTTTATTGGCTATTTTGAAGAATCAAAGGCATATAAGTTGTATAACCCAATTTCAAAGCAAGTGATAATTAGCAGGGATGTTGAATTTAAGGAAGAAGAAGCATGGGATGGTAGCACCATCACAGTTGGGGCACCAATTCGATAGGATGAAGAAGTTTCTGAAGAACAAAATTTTCAAGGTGGACAATCCTCTACACAAGCAGGCACAAGCACTCCAACAAGAACACCTAGAAGGTTTGAACAAGGTGAATCATCTAGTCATGAAGGTCACCCTACTCCAAATTCACAAGTAAGTAATGAATCAGATCCAACTCTTGCTACTTTGAGATCAAGAATTAAAGGTAAGAAAATGAGAAGTTTGAGTGAGATTTATAATCAAGAAGACGAGAAATTAGATTTGGTTTCAAATTTTTCTCTTTTCACTCATGACCCTATGTATTATGAAGAAGCAGTTAATGAGGAACATTGGCTAAAAGCAATGGATGAAGAGATGAATGCTATTGAAAGGAATCAAACATGGGATCTAACTACTCTACCTGAAGGTAAAGATTGTATTGGAGTTAAATGGGTTTATAAGACTAAATTTGATGCAGATGGAAATGTTGAAAAGCACAAGGCAAGGTTAGTAGCAAAAGGTTTTGCATAAGAACATGGAGTTGACTATAATGAAACATTTGAACCAGTTGCTAGATTGGATACTGTAAGAATGGTTTTATCAATTGCTGCTCAAAATAATTGGTATGTATATCAAATGGATATAAAATCAGCTTTTTGAATGGTTTTCTAGATGAAGAAGTATATGTGAAACAACCCACAGGTTATGAAGTAGAAGGATATGAAGAAAAAGTTTATAGATTGAAGAAGGCTCTTTATGGTCTCAAGCAAGCACCAAGAGCATGGTACAGTAGGATTGATTTTTATTTATTAAACAATGGATTCAGCAGAAGCAATAGTGAGCCTACTTTGTACACAAAAATCAACAAAGAAGGTCAGATTTTGATTGTGTGTTTATATGTTGATGATTTGATTTTTACTAGAAATTTGTCTTTAGACACTTTTAAATCAGCGATGAAGAAAGAATTTGAAATGACAGATTTGGGACTAATGAAGTATTTTTTGGGAATAGAAGTTGTACAATCAGAGAAAGGAATATTTATTTGTCAAAGAAAATATGCAAAGGATGTGTTAAAGAGATTTAAGATGCTGAATTGTAAACCAACACCTACACCAGTTGCTACAGGGACTAAACTTAACAAAGAAGACCAAGGGTCTAATGTTGATCCTACAATATTCAAAAGGCTAGTTGGCAGTTTGATGTATCTTACAACGACTAGACCAGATATCAGTTATGGGGTTAGTTTAATCTCAAGATTCATGGAGTCACCTAAAGACTCACATTGGCAAGTTGGAAAAAACATATTGAGATATGTGGCAGGAACTACTGAATATGGAATTTTATATTCCACAACTAATTATTTTAGTTTGATTGGTTTTACTAACAGTGATTTTGTAGGTAGTGTTGATGATAGGAAGAGTACTTATGGATATGCCTTTCTTTTAGGCACAGGTGTGGTCACATGGGCATCTAAAAAGCAACCTATAGTGACACTTTCATCAGCTGAAGCAGAGTATGTTGCAGTCACATCAGCAGCATGTCAAGCAACTTGGATGAGAAGAATATTGAAATATTTATTACAAGCACAGAAGGAGTCAACACTAATCTTCTGTGATAACAAATCAGCAATCGCTTTATCAAAAAATCATGTGTTTCACAAGAGGAGCAAGCACATTGATACAAGATTTCAATTTATCAAAGAATTAGCGAACAATGGAGAAATCCATCTGGACTTTTGCAGATCTGAGGATCAATTAGCAGATATATTTACAAATGCATTACCAAAAGAGACCTTTGATTATTTGAGACAAAATTTAGGCATTGTAAATGCTAAAATTGTAAGTGGTAGAAATTAAGGGGGAGTGTTAGAAATTCAATATTAATTGGAGATAATTTCTCCCACCTCCCTCCTTTTTGTCATGCAGCAGTTAACTACCAGTTAAGAATCAGTTAGTAAACTGACAGTTGAGCAATCAGTTAGATATGAGTTAGTTTAAGCACTTAACAATCAGTTAGTTAAGTATTTAGATGATTAGTTAATCAATTAGTTTATTTTTGGATTCAAATCTATTTAAAGACGCCTTGGGTGCACATTGTAAGCAAGGAAAATTTGAAGATCAATAAAATCTCTTTTCTTCAAGAATTTGTAGTAGCAATTGTGTTCTTTCTTATTTATTTATTTGAGTTCTTGTTTTTGTATGCTCTCTTTGATTCTGACATCTACTTTGTCTCTTTGGCAGCACCTCTAAAATTTTGCGCAGGTCTGAGCACCCTGTAATAAAAGGGAATAATATGATCTTCTTTTCACCTCAACGTTGTGGCTGATAATGGATCTCTTTATCTTCCAACACTAGCCTTCTGCTGTGATCCTTTACTGCAAACAACGATCAATAGATCTGAGGCTTTTCCCTTGACTGATCTCCTTGGATCTTTCAATGAGCTTGATTGATGCACCCTTTTTTTGCAGATCTATTATCAATTCTTTTGGTGTCACCTCTCACGGCTTTAGTGAGACGCAAAAAACTCCACGCTGGCCTGGATGATCTAAGGCTGCGGCCCTTTGTCTTTTCTTCAACTTGCTCCTCTGTGCTACGATCTGTGTGCTGCTCCTCCTAACAGATCCACGACCTACTAATAAGTCTCCCCTTGCACAACTTTTGTTGTTGCACGGTTTTGATCTGTATGATTCTGCATGATCTTCAGTAGGTTGTCTCCAACGCTGGTGGTCTGATCCTTTTTTTTGTTCGGCCGTTTGACCTCTGCTATACACGGCCCTGGACAGCACACAGGCTCTGATACCAGATTGTTAACACTTAACAGCTTCAGCTATGCTTCATTGATTGATTATACTTCCATACATAGTGCCTCATTATAAAGAAGTCTTTTACAAACTGTAATAAAACAAATTTGCTATTTTAATACATTCCTAACAACTTCCAGCAGATACAAAGGAAGAACAAAAAATAATACAAAACAAACTAACAGATTTACTAAAAATAGCATGGAAGAAATTACGACTTCCAAACATTAAACAAGTCATTCTAACAGTTCAAGAGTACATAGGAAATAAGTTTTTTCAGAGAGATCACAAAACATCTAAATTACCTAGATTAGCTAATAACATGAAACCCTTCCCAGTTAATTACTCAACAAATACACTTATACCTAAATGGGCTATGATTGAATTAACACATTCGCAATACAGAATACAGCTGAGTACTTCAGTGAAGTGTTATTATTTGCTGAATAAAATATTCAATTCTAGCCACATTGCAAACAGTACGAAGTCAATCTCTAACATCCATTGTTTCCTTAAATCATTTCCAGAAGACATACAAACACAGTAATGTAAATATTATTTCTCTTAAGGTCAATAAGTAAGATAAACGCAATCTTATCATTTTATGCAAAATCGTGCTCCTAACTCCAGTACCATTACTAATCATTGACTGGTTATGTCATTTAAGAGTAGCATTGGACAGGTATGTTCATTATAAAGCTTATGTCAATAATGAGCTTCAGACATTATGCATAACCTAACCAGTTTTGAATAAGAAGTATTGTAATCTTGAAAAGTGGGTTTACCCCATTCCTATACAGAAAAGACGAAATGAGAGATGTCAACAATCAGATTTCAATTTATGCTTATATTCCTTCAAGCATTTAAAATTAAAATGTAATCATCATAACACAAATAATAAAATAATGTTCGTAGAACCGGACCTATAATTAAATAGCTGAATAACCTATATTGCATATTATTTAAACTTCTTTCGTAAAAGTATATATGATACAAAATTTATTACATATTATAGGTAGGGTTTTAAATGAAGTAAAGCAATTATTTCCAAATAGAAACACTACTAAAAAAAAGTTTATACAGAGTCTTTTTATATATAAAACACTATTATTATCCATACAATGAGTTATCACTTGCAGGTTTTCCTCAAAATCATTTGTAACACGTAGTCAAAGAATGGTTGAATCCATAACCCGAAGTATCACATGACTAAATAGGAAATATAAAATAGAACAGAGTATTGACGCCTCGAGAGTCATTGGCATGTTAATTCCACCGCATGAAAACAACATTAAGAATAACAATACAACTCTATCTCCATCAAATAATTGCCGAGGAATTTAAAAAAAAAGGGGGAACAATGAGTCTAACCATTTATGGCGCATTTCACCTCAATCATTGGTTGAAAGGTTGAAATAATTACACAAACAAAAATTCCATGAAATAACAATATACAAGAGAATAAATACAAGATGAACAAGGTACCACCAATCAAATAATAAGTTATTTAATAAGATAAACAAAAGCTACATAAATATGCAAGGAAACAAAACAAAATCAAACCTATCTTTTGTATCTATAGGGAATTGTTTAGACAATCAATGCACCTTACTCCTTTAGTTCTTTTACTTGATCTTATTTGCCAATTAATGGCGTATATGTTTTTCAAAAAAAATTCAGTACCCTAAGAGCTTTCCAAGACAATCAACAACCAAGTAACAAAATATATTTCACAACCATGAAACAGATTTAAATGCTAAAATAACACCCATACAACGTCTTATTACCATGAAGTGGGTTTTTGAATACGAAGAAGGGATTATGCCAAACACCTGAGGTTTTGGCAGAACCCCTTCTCCTTCAAATGTTCCTTTAATATTCAAACAATATACCCAAATAAATGAAACAACATTACTAAAAAATAATTTATTAAGAGAAGGACAAGAAAGAACTTACTTAATAAGTGATACCAAAAGGCCAACAAGGTTCCTTTCATTATTTTTTTACTTTTATTCCCTTTTTACACCTTTTCAAGCTTTCCAACTACATGCATCTATGTGTATAACTAAGTTTAATTTAAATCAAATGAATTTGATTTTTCCAAACACACATGAACTCCTCATTTAGACCAAAGATATAGCGGGTGATAATAAATAACTGTTCATAAATTCCAAACAGTGAGATTTGCATTTTCCATAGTCTACATGCTTCCAACCCCTCATCACTCCTCTCCACAATTCCTTTCACCACTCTTCTCCACATTACTTTCATTGCCTAGGTCAATGACCAAAATAAAATGCTATTGAGTCCAAACCCTAATACAAGGCTCAATTATAATAAAACATTTGATTAATTCATGTTTGACCTAAACAAGGTCCTTACCCATTATGGCCGTAGAAATTTTAATGCAATGCCTTGGATAGGACCAAGGTTCCTTCCAAAGACATCTCCCAAAGTCATATTTAGGGTTTATCTTCCCAATTTAACAATGGTAGCTCCTATATGCAACACTGTTTAAGTTGTGACTAAGAACGCAGACAATAAAGACACAAATCTTTGCCAAAATAACAACACACTCAATACTACCACGGTAAACAATGCTTAATAAAATGCAACAACAACGTGCACAATTGGATAGATTCTAATGATGGTCACTAAAATATATAATTCATGCATAATAGGCACAACATGTATAAACACAGTAAAAATGACACAAAGAAGGGGAAATAATGGTTCTTAAAATAACTCATCTTTACATTAAATCATTTAATACTTGTATACCTTTGTAGTGTTAGTTTGTCAAAGTCTTTCATCCACGGGCCTAGCTCATCTTTAGATTATAATTAAAACCATATAAATGGCATGAGAAATACTTGTTTGAATAGATAATAACAATAATATCAAATAAAATATTTGCATAATCAACATATAGATATCCACTAGGATCTAAATTTTATCATAAACATATAAATCACATTTTTATTTTGTCATTAAATACTACAAGTGTTTAATTAAGTTATATCAAGGTGGTATATGACATCCACTCCCCCTAAAATTGGTGTCACTCTTGGGCCTATAAACAAAAGTGAGGATAGTGTTGACTAAAAAATTCTCATCTTCCCACAAGGCACATTTTTCACTTAGTTGGTCACATTAGAGCAACACTTTTTGAATTGAATAGTTTAACACTATGATGATCTAAAATTCAGAGTGTGTACAAATGGATCATCACCACTTTTACCACTTGGAGATTAGTCCAATCTATAAAATGAGATGGATTAAGCACATATTTTATTAATAAAACAACGTTAAACATATCATGGATTTTAGAGAGAGAAAGAGGGGTAACTAGATGATCCGTGATAGGGATAATATTTTCCAAATTTTTGAATGGCCCAAAAAATTATGGAGCTAATTTGGATTCATTGTCAAGATTTATATAGTTTTTTTGAGGTTTCACTCTTATAACTACTTTGTCTATGACCTCAAATTCACTTAGAGATATTTTTAAGTTAGCATAAATTTTGTGCCAATTTGAGGTGACCTTTAGTGTTTCTCAAAGAAAAGACATTTGACTATCATATTATTTCAATAGTTTAGGACCAACCATCACTCTATTTTCTAATCCATCCTAGTCAATTGGGGTGTAACATTTTCAATCATACAAAGCTTTTAAGAGTGTCATCTTTATCAATGAATGATAGGAGCTATTATACGTAAATTATATTAATTGGAGATAATCTTCTCACTCTTATTATTAATCCATGCTTATATTCTAAGCATGTCCTCAAAAAATTGATTTTATATTTTAGTTTGACAATCCATTTCTAGATGATAGGCTGAACTTAAACTCAGGCATGTACTAAATTCAATTGTCAAGGTTTTCCAAAACCCTAATGTGAATGGTTTATCCCTATCAGAGATAGGTACCCATGAAGGTGAATAAATTCCTTCATAAATTTATTTGAAAAGTAGGGGCATCAGCAATTAAGTTTCATGCAATGAAATGGGAAACTTTATTATTTTTATCAATGAAAACTAGAATTGTATAGTGCCTACCTAGAGATTTATAGAGTCCTAATATAAAATCCATAGAAATAACAACCCATTTATTTTTTGGTACTGATTGTGGATATAGTAAACCTACTAGATGATAATGTTTATATTTAAAACAATGACATTATAGGCACTTTGCAACAATTATAGTTGCATCCCTTTTTAATCCAGGCCAAAAATGGTACCTTTTCAGTTCATGTGTCATTTTCATGGCACATAGGTGACAAAAATGAAGTACATTATGTAACTCTTCCAATAGTTACTCCCTTAAATTAACATAATCCAATATATAACTTCTATTTTGATAACTTAGAATTACATTAGAAAAAGCTTTGTTTACCACTATTTTATTCAGTTCTACGTGAACTTATCTGTAAATATGAATCTTCTAGTTGTTGTTTTAAAATAATTATTCTCAATTTTGACTGCAAACAAATATTTCAGCAAGGTAGGTTCTTATGATAAGGGAATTAAAAACCCTATTTTACTTACCTTTGACATAATGAATTTTAGTATCAAATTTGCTAATAAAATCAAGACACCTTCAACTTTGCACTCAACTCTTCCTAAGTATAAAAATGCTCAATATTGTGACGACCAAACTTTATTTTGAAGTTACCAAGCAATAAATGTTTGCATTATTCGAGGGTATGCACAATAATATATAGATCTAAATCATGGCTAGCATAATTTTTATTATGCATATTTAGTTTACAAACTCGTAGGCAACAAACTTACCATTTTGGGTTAAAACATCCCCAATTCTAATAACACAAGCATTCATCTAGATCTTAAAATTTCCATTTTGATTTGGAATAATAAGAACAATAATAGAAATTAATAAATCCTTCAATTTATAAAATACTCCCTTCACATTGAGGAGTCTAAACAAAATGTTACCTCTATTTTATAGTGAATTGATAGGGTTATCAACTCTAGAAAAATTCTCAACAAACCTTCTATAGTAACTATCTAGACCCATAAAACTTCTTACTTCATCTACATTCTGAGGATCAGGCCACTCCTTTATTGTTTTGATCTTGAAAGGATCAACAAATAACCATTCTTTTGAGATTATATACCCCAAATAATGGATCTTTTCTTGGTAAAATGATCACTTAGACAACTTGCCATATAATTTATGTTGCTTCCACCTTTGCAAGACTAAATGTCGATGTTGTTTATGCATAGATTCATTCGTAAAATATAAAAGGATATCATCCATAAATACCAAAATAAATTATCCATAAAATCCTTGAGTACACTATTCATTAGATTTATAAATGTAGTTGGTGTATTAGTTAAGCCAAAAGGCATAACATTAAAATCATAATGACCATACCTTAAGTGAAATTCAGTTGTATGCACAAATTCATCCTTGATACAAAGTTTATAGTACCTCGATCTAATATCAATCTTGGAAAATATAACAACATTTTTCATTTGATAAAAAAATAATTCTTGGAATATGATACTTATTATTAATAGTGACTTTATTTAGCATTATATAATCATTGATGCAAAGTCTTAAATTAACATACTTATTTTTTGGTGAAGATAATGGGAGTTCCCAAGGTGACACACTATGCCAAAACATACTCTTGTTAAAAATTTATCGTATCTAAACTTTTAATACATGTGGATCTACCACATTCATCCTATATGGATATTTAGATGCATGTGGAGAACCAAGTACAATATCCAAGGAAAAATTGAATTCCCTCTTAGGAGGAAAATTGGGTAATTCTTTAGGGAATACATCCTTGAAGTTGTTCAAGACTAAATATTATTCTAGCATAAAATCTAGCTCTTTAGATAATTATTTCATTTTAATAGTATACAACTTACAACCCTTGTGAATTACTCTTTTTAGTTACATAGCTGAAATAATTTTGTAAGCCACTAGATTCACAAAACCCTTGATTACCACCTAGTTTCTCAAATCATCAAGACTTTGGACTTTTTTTTTGAAAAAATCAATATGATCTTGATTTTTTGTGGCCAATCCATTCCCAGGATCAGATCATATGATACTAAGGGTGACAAAAATAGATATAACTTGGTCTTAAAGACTCTAATATCAAGTTCTTATTTTAAACATTCCAACATGGAAATTATACCTCCCATATTTCTCTTAACTTAGGGGATGGATTTTACATTTATAAGAATTAGAAGGTAATATGAAACTATTTATGGCACTCATATCCATATTTTTCATACCCATGCTCAATGATTACTTTCCCAACCCCCTACAACTTTAATCAGGACATACTCGGTAGCCACTCGCCATTAATGGATAATACTCGACAACTTTAAAAAAACACTTATCTCATGTTATTTTATCATTTGGCTTCATTTTCAAGGTTATGTGCATTTTTTTTATGTTTTAGATGTATTTTAGACTCATTTTGGCCACATGACATGATACTCATAGCCTAAGGTGAGTACTTTACCAATACTCACCACAGGCCCAAAACAATAAAAAAATGCCATTATTTTTTAAATTACTCACCTACAGTCTCACTCAATGAGTTCTTGTAGAGTATGAAAACTAGGCTCATATCAATAAAATTTTATAAATGAAAACTAGAAATTTTACCACTTACCTCAATCAGAGTGGACTGTAGGTATGCATTCTAATTATCAACAACATAAACTCACTAATTAGTTAGTTGATTTATCCACAACAATGGACAATCCTTTTAGTAATGGTTATCACCCCTTTCATAGCATTACAACACATTTATGGAGGTAAAGGAATGCTATTTTTCCTAGTGGTTGGATTATAAGAGTTATTTTTTGGTTGCTTACTATTTCCACCATTTTGCCTTATAAAATTCTAATTCTTATGAATCTTATTTTGATTCTAGTACTTTCCATAATTAGCATTCTTCCCAAAGGACTTCCTTTCATAGTTATTTTGAATTTTTTACAATAAGAAAATTATGATTCTTAGGATTGGATTTTAGCCTATTATTCCTTAATTCTTTTCATGTTTTCTAATGATATTTCCCCTTTTTTTTTCTTGATGAGCAAATTCAATAGCTACAACCAATGTACAGGGATTAGTCATTTTAAAATCATGCATTAAAACCCTATGCAAGCCCAAAATAGAATTATATACCTTTGTCTCTTTGTCATGAAAATAACTTACATAACACAAAAGACTAAGAAAATTATTCTCATACTTAGCTATACTTATAATGCCTTACTTCAAAAGATGAAACTCAATAATTTTTTGCTTCCTATAAATAGCATCTAGGGACCTCTTTTATAACTTCCTTTCAAATATTTCCCAAGTAAAGTTTATAGGATCATATCCTTTGAGATCAAAAAGATGATTCCACCATAGGCTTGCATCACTCACCAATTGGTAAGCACCAATGCAAGCCTTCACATTAGAACTCATATTATGTAAAGTAAGGTACTTTTGGAAGTTAACCATCCATGGCTTAGTGACATCACTAGTCTCTCCACTAGGATAGATAGGAGGTGAGAGCTTATTAATATATTTTATGATAGGGTCCATGACCACTTGGGGTTCTGGTTATTTACCATCCACCTCCATGTATTCCTCCTATTTTTGATTCACACCATGGCCTTTGATATTAGTCAACCTTTGACCCTATGAATCCACTTTATAATGAATGTCATGTAGTGCACGTAAAAATCCCTTTAAAATATCATCATTCCCTCTTGGATTGTTAGAATTATCCTAATTTGCATTAATGTTAAAATTGGGGTTGTTTCCAACCATTGGGGGAGGCTCATTCCTCCTTTGGTTCTAGTTGACTCTTCGGCCACCTCTATCTCCATTGATAGGATAGTTGGCAAGTCCATTGCTATCTGTTCATTTTATCACCATCTTGATATACATAAAATAATTTTTAGAATGAAAATATTTATTCCCAAAGATCCCTAAGCTTGGAACTTTGGATCTGATACTAAATGTCACACACTCAAAAATACAAACCAAAAAATTTCAACTTTTTGGGATGTGAATATATTTGTAACATGTGTTATATATTATGAAGCGAAGTCACTCAAACAATGCATGTGATTTTCTTCAATTAATTACACCCTTTGTAATTAGATATTGAGTAATAAGTGTTTGGGACTTCTAACCTCTAAGATAGTTAGTTGAATTTCCAACAAACAACATAATGATAAATTCTACATGGAAGGATCATTGAAATGTATCACAGAGGTAAGTTAGCTTACTAAAAATTTGTTATGAGATTTAATTATTATTATAAATATCAAGACAAGAAGTAAATATTCATTATCTCTTAGTACAAATAAACACTACATTTATGGACATCATTATAATATCATTTAACAATAGGTCCTTAGATGACGTATGTTTTCCCCATTAATTTTGCACTCTTTGATATTCCATTAAGAACTTAGTCCATGGGAAAGTGGATTGTCCTCATGTGGAGTTGACAATGTTTCTTAAGGATATTGATATCCTTTACATGCCACTTGGTTTCATCATATAAAGCAAAACAAAACATTCTTAGTTAAAACTCGTTATCATTTCAAACGTAATCTTATTCCAAAATGCCTTTCAATAACTCATGGTATGAAATGTGCTTTTACCATTCTAAATCAGTAAAATATTTATTCCAATTACTATAATTAATTAATTATAATCATAATGATATGACTTGATCAGTCAAACTGATGTCATAATTTGAGAGTCAATAGCTCATATTATGAAATGTAATTTTACCATTTTAAATCAATCAAATATTTATTCCAATTACTGTAATTAATTCATTATAATCATAAAGATATGAGTTGATCAATCAAACTAATGTCATAGTTTGAGAGTAATAAATATTTAATTATCATACCATAATGCATGACTAAAATATTTATCATCTGACATAACATTAATAATATTTTATTTTAAAGATGAATCCACATTTTAAACAAAAGAAATAATATTATTTTCAAGATGTCATCAGACTCGACACATAGTTTGGTGTCGTCAAGTGACATCTATCTCAAATATCGAAAATCTAAATGAACCTTCCAATAAGAAATAAAGAAATGAAGATACCAGTTTATAAACATGACTATTCTATGTTAATCTATCATAACTAATTTTGCTGAAAAGAATAAATTCCCGAAAAATCCTTAATCTTAATATAGTTTTCTAATGTTATGTTACAAAATGCATTTTTGGAATAAATACAAACTTGGTTTCTTCTAGAAATTAATAAGAACACTATACATAGAAAAGTCATAATATCAACTCATGGTTCCATATCATTATCCTAAATATGGACTATGGATTCCAAGGAAGATAATAATTGAATTTACAAATACAAAAAACATAAACCAAATGCTTCTAACAACCACTTTCACATTAAAACCTCAACTACTATTCAAGCCAAAATAAATAAAACTTATGCAATGAACTGTATATATATTCCATACACACATAGTTCTAAAAACATGAGTACATATCCAATTGAGCAACTCGTTCCAAAAATTTAAGGTTAGGGAATAAATACATTTTCTAAATAGATGACAAAATGTCTAAATTACCTAGATTAGCTAATAACATGAAACCCTTCCCAACTTAATGATGGAACAAATATACTCACCCAAATAGGCTATGATTGAAGTAATACATTTGTAATACAAAATACAAGTGAGTACTTTAGTCAAGTGTTATTATTTGATAAGCAAAATATTTATTTCCAGCCACATTACCAACACTGTGAAGTCAATCTCAAATATACATTTTTTCTTTAAATAATTTCCATTAGACATACAAACACAATAATGTAAATATGATTGTTCTTAAGGTTAATAAGTAAGATAAACACAATCTTATCATTTTATGTAAACTCATGCTCTTAACTCGAACACCATGACTAATCAATTAGTGGTTATGTTATTTAAGAGCAGCATTATACATGGATGTGCATTATAAAGCTTATGTCAATAATGAGAATTAGACATTATACATAATTTAGACAATTTTGAATAAGAAGTTTTGTAACCTTGCAAACTAGGTTTACCACATTTCTAAACAGAGTATACGATATGAGAGATGTCAACAATCCAATTTCAATGTACTCTTATATCCTTTCAAGCATTTAAACTTAAAATGTAATCATCATAACACAAATAATAAAACAATATTCGTAGAACTGCACCTGCAATTAAATAGTTGAATACCCTATACAATAATCGTAGAACTGCACCTACAGTTAAATAGTTGAATACCCTATATTATTTAAACTTGTTTCAAAACAGTATATATAATACAAAATTCATTACATATTCAAGTTGGGTTTTAAATCTAATAAAGCAACAATTTACATATAGAATCACTACTACAAAAGTTTATACATACAATATACTTGCATATAAAACACTATTCTTATCCATACGAAGAGTCACCACTCGTGAGTTTTTCTCAAAATCCTTTGTAACGCAGAGTCAAAGAAGGTTTGAGTCCATATCCCGAAGTATTACATGACTAAATAAAAATATAGAATAGAACAGAATGCATGGAGTATCAATGCCTCAAGATAATGGGAACGACGAGTCAAACCATTGGTGGCCCATTCGACCCCAACTATTGGTAAAAAGTTTGAACTAATTCCATAGACAAAAACCAATGATATAATGATAATGATATAAAATAGAATGAATAAAAGATAAACAAGGTACCACCAATCAAGACTATATTATTAGTACCTACCACAGGCCTAGGTCCTATTTTTTTTTTTTGGCTGCGGCAATTAATTTTATCTCCTTTCCATTGACTGCCAATGAAAATATGTTTGCCGAAAACTAAATTCATTTTTCAATCTTTGCAAAAAAAATATATATTAATATTTTAATTGCTTCCGTAGTTACCGTTAAATTGGTAATAATATCTATCACATGTAGCCAATGAGAGGATATTATTTCAGTTATTTCTCCAGCAATCCTTTTATGAATAGCATGAACATTAACTGGGCAACGTATACATGGTCACTGTTTACCCCACCCAGATAGCCAATGTGTCTGGAGGGAGAGGCTGTAGGTACAGGGGTACCAAATGGCCATTTTAGCTAGTATATTTTTGCATAGTTTGTCCTCGATGGTAGACTAGTGCCAGATATATTGCTACACAATTGATTAGCCTCACCACTGACTACTATTTTTTCCTCTTGCTCATAATTATAATTTAAATTTGAGATTATTTTGTTGAATAGATATAGGCATTATAATCTACTGAAATACTCATAAATGAACCAAATGTGTAGCATACAGGGACTGTAACAGTTATTAGAGATTTATGGTTATAACGTATATCGAATTGGTTCACAGTAAAATGACCTCTCTCTCTTCAGGCTGAGTTTTAGTTGTTCTCAATAAATTTCAATCCCAATCTCACACTATGTCAGGTTCGTCTACTGAAACACGGTACTTGTTTTATAAAACAAACAAAAGCCACATAAATATGCAAGGAAACTAAACACAACCAAACGATTAAGTTTATATCTCTAGGTAGCTCCTTAGATAATCAATGTGCCTAACTCATTTAGTTATTTTTCTTTATATTATTTACCATGACTAATGGCTTATAGATTTTTCAAATCATAATCACTACCCCAAGGGTTTTCCATCAACAACTAAGTAACAAAATGTATTTTAAAACCAGAAAACAAATTTAAATGGTACAATAACACTCATACAACAATTATTACTATGAATGGGATTTTTGAACTTAAAGAATGGATTATTCCAAACCATTTAGGTTTTGGCAAAACCTCTTCTCCTCCAAAACATTCCTTCGGTACTCATGTAATCTATCCATATAAATTCAACAACATTACTTAAAATTAAGTTATTAAGAGAAGGATAGAACAAACTTACTTTATAAATGATACCCTAAGACAAACAAGGTTCCTTTCATTATTCTCTTAATGTTGATCCTTCTTTTCCACCTTCTCGAGCTATTTTACAATGTACAACTATGTGTATTGTTGATTTTAGTTTAAAGCAAACGGAGATGCTTTACCAAACATCTATGAAATCCTTAAAAGGCTCAATACATAGTGGGTGCTAAAAAATAGCAGCTCATAAATTCCAAGCAGTGAGATCTGCTTTTTCCATAGTCTACATGCCTCCAAACCCTCACCATTCTTCTCCACATTACTTTCATTGCCCAAGTCAATGACCAAAAATAAAATGGTATTGATTCTAAACCTTAATACAAGGCTGGACAATAATAAAACATTTATTAATTTAACTTTGACCTAAACAAGGTCTTTACCCATTATGACCTTAGAATTTTTAATCCAATGCCTTGACTAGGATAAGGACCCTTCACAAGACATCTCTTTACATGTTCCCAAATTCATATTAATGGTTTCTCATTCCAATTTAATAATGGTATCTCCTATACATAATAATGTTAAGTTATGACCACCAACGTAGAAAACAAGGACCCAAGTCTTAGCCAAAATAACATTAGGTGCAATATTAGCATAACAAACAATGCTTAATATAATGCAATAACAACTTACACAATTGGCTAGATGCTAATGACATTTATTAAAATATAGAACTCATGTAGATTACACAAGATGTATAAAGATAGTACAAATGGCATAAATAAGTGGAAATGGTGTTTTTTAAAATATGTCATCATTACATTTATTATTTTTAGACACGTATACCTTTGTAGTGCCAATTTGTTAAATTATTTCATCCACAGGGTTGGCTCATATTTTGACTATAATTGTAACCTTTCAAATGTCATCAACAATACCTATATCGAAGAGATAATAATAATAATCACAAATAAAGCATCTCCATAATAACCACATAGATATCCACTAGGAACTGAATTGTACCATAAACATAAAAATCATATTATTATGTTATCATTAAATATTTCAAGTATTTAATTAATCTATATCAAGTTGGTATATTACATAATGCCATTATGATATAGTTTAATCAAATAATGCATTCAATCAAACAAATTGAAGTGCAGTAAAACTAAATTTTTTTAAATACACTCATCACCTAATTATTATGTTCATGTAACACCTATAAAATTATTCTTCAAATTCAAATATGAAGCAAATTGATTGGAATTTATTTTTACCTCATATTAATTATCATCTTGCAACTCCCTCAAGCTTTGAACTAGATATTTTTATATATGCACCCATTCACATAATAATCTTAATGTGTAGCCTATATATCCAAAGAAATTTAAATTGCAAGAAACCAAAATAACTTGTGAACTCTAACCAATTATCTAACTAATAGGGTTGGTATGTCCATTACCCTTATAGGTAAAGGAATTTTGCCTCTCAAGTCTCAATAGTATCGAATTACCAAGACTTCCTTATGAGGAAACATAAACCCTTACATTTTAACGTAAATATAAGAAACATGTTTCCTTTGAATTAATTCTAGGATAAAAATTCACAAGTTTTACAAATCAACTACCATGGCATATTTTATTTTGTATGATGATCACAACATTATAATAGATTTTAATCAAATAATACATTCAATCAGTCAACATGAAGTGCATTAAACCTCAAAAAAATTAAATAATCCAAATCCATAACATAATTAAAAAAATATCTTTGATTGAGTAAAAGGAAAAGAAATATACCTCACTTACCATGAAGATCTTAGCTTCGATGTGTTGATTGTGCTTAGATTTGTGGATGTCATTGCTCAATTAGATTTGACAAGAAATCTGGTAGTGTATCCCCTTGTTGGATGGCTTGGTGGATTGATTAGATTATGGATTAATGTTGATGATAGATTGTTAAATTGGCATAACTTCATTAGGTAACTTAGACTTGTTTGGAATGGAGGGATGAGTGCTAATTTATAGATTTTTTGTATGAATCTGAACCATTGATCTTGATCTAAGATCAAGGGATGGGGATGAGTCAACATTCTCATTGAATGAATGAGGTTGGGAAGGCATGGGATCACCTTGGTATTTGATGATTGATTGGCATTGAGATTTGGTTGTTTGCCTTAGATTTTGGGTGATTGGATTTGGTATTGTAAGGTGTTGGGATCTGGATATAAGATTGCATGGAGATTTGGGGGGATTAGATGATGTCATGATGGGTGGTTGATGTGATAATTTTAGATTTTATTTATTTATGAAATTATGGATATTTGGATGTCCATTGAATTTATTAATAGGTATGGGTTATCTAATAACATAGGTTAATTAACTAACATGAATGCAATGAATTTGGTAGGATTGGCAAGGCCAAGATGGAATTGATTAATTATTTTTATTTTTAATTTTTTTCTTTTGGGGGGCATATATGATGAATAGTTGTGGGTTAGGCTAGGGATGTTAATCAATGACAGGATTACTATTATAATTATGATTATATTAGGGTTTGGCATGGATGGTAGAATTAGGGTTTTGGATAAAAATAGTGTGGCCTAGTGAATAAGGTGATGACATGTTAAAATTGGCATCGTGTTGTCCAAATTTAGGTGTCTAAATTTTTTCCCTCTTTGAAAGAGTGTTGCTAATAAAAATATAAGAATTGTAAAGAATTTATAAGAAGAAAGGATGGTGCATAAGGATGTCCATGTAATGAATTTTATAAAATCCTAAAAATAAAATAAAAATGAGCATATAAATGCCCATGGCAATGGTATCTAACTGATGATGGATGGAAGAATATGGTTATTGGGTAAGGATTATACCCTTAAGAGGGAATGTAGGGGATGAAAAAATGTAGATGAGATCTCAAAATAATAAGAAGGATGTTAACATGACATAATGAAGGTTACGATGGAGCGATGGGGTATGAATAAAAAGGGATTAGGTTATAGGAGGATGTGATAAGCATGTAGGATGATAAAGAATATGGATAAAAATACAAGATAATATGGATGGTTACAATTAACTCACTTGAGCTAAGGATTGCATGCTTTAATTGGTTGATTTATGTGAATTTCCCCAAGTAATGATATATGTAAGTGAGCGGATTGGGAAGAATATATATCGATGATAAATTTGAGATTTAATTTTCTCCAAGTAATGATATATGCAAAGGAGAAAATTTGGGAATGACATATCTTGATGATAAATATATGCCCTTTGATTTACCTCAAACAATGATATATGTAAGGGATTGAATTTGGGAATGATATATCCCAATGAAGTTGAACACTTTGATTTGATTGATGGATTGTTAGTTGACTCTTTGAGATATGTAAGCATAACATGCAGATTTGAAAAATGCCATGAATTTATGATGCAATGATCTTATTGATGAAGGATTTCATGGATTTTCAATGGTTTGTCACAAAAGGAATAAGCCATAAAAAACATGGGCACATAAGGATGTGCATGGGGATAATGGAATAACATTCTTGCTATAATCATAATTTAATTGGATTGGAAGATATTGAAATAGGTTATATTATATTTGATTGTAGAAGGATATATTGTGGTGTTTGTACACATAGGCAATGTGGATAGGTAGTTATATATGGATTGTTAATTAGAATAATTGTGTATTTAGAAAAGGTTGTTGATGTGGTGATGGGAACATGCTACCAAGATTGCATAAATTTTGATTATTTGAGAAACCTTTTTTTTTATGTAGCATGTGATAAGATGCACCATGATATGTAAAACCATGATGTCATTGTCACCATATTCCGTAAGAATGACATTGATTCAACAAAAAATAAAACACACAAACAAATAAATGACGCATAAAAAAATGAAGATATTTTTTATTACTTTTGATAAATTTATTTTATTTTTTGAATTTTCTATTATTTTTGGATTTTTGGATTTTATATTGTTTTTTGTATTTTCTATTATTTTTTCTATTTTTAGTATTTTATGAATGTATATACAAATCCCACTAAAAAATGGAAACCCTATTTTAGTAGTGTAGATAGAAGCAGTAGTGAATGGAAGGGATTCAAGATGGTGCTTAGGGATGGATAGGGATAAATATAAATGGATTAGGGATGGATAAAAATAGATTAGGTATGGATATAGATGAACTATGGGTTATTAATTATGGAGACAAGTGTCTTTGTTTCCCAAGTGTAGTGTACTTGTAGACAGCGTATTTATGCATGATACCAGAGACTAGTTTTCATCATGGTACTTGTCCAAGGCACCATAGAAATGGTTTTAACATGTGGGTGATTATTTATCTCTGTTGTATTGATTTTTATTTTATTTTTTTATTTTTATTTTTGGATTTTTTTGTTTTGTTTTTCTTTTTTTAATTTTCTAGATTTTTTTATTTTTAGGGATTTTCTAATTGTTAGGGTTTTATGGATTTTCTAACTTTTATTATTTTCTATCTTTTGATTTTTTTTATATTTTTAGATTATGTACATACAAAGGATATTGTAAAATGGAAAATTGGTTCAAACAATAGGTAAGGGAGAGTAATGGATGGAATAAATTTAGGATGATGCTTAGGAATGGCAAGGGATATGAGGGGTGATGAAGGAGTGATTAGGGTACGAGAAAATGGAACGCCTATTCTATCACCAAGGAAGCTAGTGGTGGTGAAAGAAATGATGAAAGTATTTTGGATGATGTGTAAAGATGATAGGAAGATGACAAAGGATGATGAAGGCTAATGGATTGTGGAAGGATGAGATTGAAGGTTATAATGGGTGGATTAGGGATGGGAATAATTGGATTAGAGATGGATAGGGATGGTGATGAAGATGGTTATGATGGTGTGATGAACCTCCAATGACCATGTTATATAAAATCCATGTTCCCATTTGTCAAACCACCATTATACGGGTACAACAAGACATTTTCTAAGCAATCCTCAATATTTTTTCCACTTCATTATCAATATCAAAATGGGAAGAACGATGGCATGATGGGATAAATATAGGGATATTGGGGGGCATTTGGATGGATGGAGTGGATTTTAACCCCATGTTCAAAGTACCTATAGACAATGGATTACACGTGATTCAAAAAAATGGTTTTCAACGTGGTACTTATCCAAGGTGTCATGAAAATGGTTTTCACATGTGGATGATTATTTATATTTTTGTTTTAAATTTTTTGATTTTTTTTCCAACATCATATGAACCTTAAATTATGTGTTATAAAGGTGTCTTCATTAAGTTCATTTATTTATAAGTTGGCTTCATCTAGATTGATCAAGATACTATCATATCCCCTATAATAGATGGTGTTGGCAAGGAGGGTGAAGTGGAAGGTGTATTCGATGCAAGATGTGTGTTGGTTATATGAAGTATCTAAGAAAATGTGATTGAAGGGATAGGTATAGATTTCATTTTGTAAAAGGGGATTGGGACCAATAATATCATGTTATATGAGACTAAGAATAGATTTAATTTGGATGATCGATAACTTTTTTATCGTATTGATGGTGTTTGTAACAAATGATGTGGAGTTATTATATGACTATGTTGATGCAGAAGTGAGAAAGATTTATTGATTTACCTAATTTTAATTTTCATTTTGGTCTAATAATGCCTCAAAGATGCTTTCACTAGGGTATGTTGATGTTTTTATTTAATTATTTTTATTTTAGGATTGATTTTGATTGAGCAACTCACCTTTTTTCTAAGAATATGTTGAGCTATCTAGGTTGACTTTAAAACTTGTTATATGATATTTTGACAAGATACACATCATAAATTCTATGATTTTTTTATTATTATGAAATAACATTGATGGTATGTGAATTTTTTGGTTCCAATTGATGGGTGTGGGAGTTTGAATGTCAATATGTTGGAAATGATTAGTGGTGTTGGTGAAAATATTGGTGGAAACACGAATATGTGTGATAACTTTGAAAGGAGCATATCTTAATGTTAAAAAATGTTGGTTGTAAAAACATAGAAGTCTCATTGAAATTTTTGTATTGCATTATAGATGGTTTTTATCCAATGCCACGATAGACTTTGTTTACATAGATATGGACATGTTTGATGATTCCATGGTCATGGAGGCTGAGGTCTATATCATTATAGTTCATGATTTTAAAGATATTGTTTGCAATGTGAAACTCATTTCTTTGGAAGTAAGCTATGAGGCTATCCATGTATAATCATGACTAATTATCAGTGTCAATTCTATCTTTTGTGAGAATGTTGGATTTGACAAATGAAGTTTTTTTAAAATGATATGATGTTAATGTTGATTTGTTATTTAAGATGGTCCTATCCACATCGGAGTCATTTGGGATCTTGTTGTCTACAAATACCTTGGTCACTTCAGTTATGTGGTGTTGGGTGAAGGAGGTTTAAATGAATGATGGAAGATGAGGAGATGGTTCAACACATGGTATGATGTGTTGGTCAAAAGTTGGCCAATTAAATATTTGAAGTAGGTCATTTTGGTCAAAGATTTGGAGTAGATCATGTGGATCGAAGATGGGTTAGTCTAGGATGGTTGGTCAAATATTATTTGACCAATAATGGGTTCATCAAGGATTAGTAGATAAAAATAGGTTGGTTAATGATGGGTTCATCAAGGATAAACTCATCTAAGATGGGCTATAAATTATGGTGGTTAAATATTCGTTAGTGTGGGATAAGTTCATAAAAGGTGGGATCATCAAAGAGTAAATCATCGAATATGGATGGACCAATGATGGTGATAAATTGAGATATTTTTGGATGGTTGAAGGAATTAGTTTGACCTTGATTTACAAGTGTATGATTTTAATTGTGTTTTAGAAGGTGATGTTAACATATCCCTAGTGGGTGATTTGCAAACATGGATGTAGTCAATTTTTATGTAAATGATGTTCCTTCTAAGGGTGATGATGGGGTATTATTATATATTTATGGCTCAAGACCTTGATTGGTGGGGCATTGATTGAGTGACAGTTGATGTGCACTTATAATTTTTAGGCTAGTTACTTTATGGCTTGTTTCTCATCCCATTTCTTCTTATATTTAAGAAAGTATTACTTATATGGCTTTGAAGTTGTACTTGTATGGGAGAGTTGATGGTTATGTTATGGGTATTATATGTTTGGTTTTTCTATTAGTTTAACTCAAGGTCCATATGGTTATTTTAATTTGAATGGGATTGATTGTCATAAGATTGATTAGGCAATGGTGGTTTGATAAGGGATTTAGGTTCATAACCTAATGATTAAGTTGTTGGATATCATCAAGTATGGTTTGATTTGAGGATTGGGATGTTATAATACATGATGGGGGGTTATCATGATAGGGACTGTAACTAGTGTATGGGATATTTTATTGGGTTTTGAAGCTACCAGTATCATCAAGATGTAATAGATATGGGCCAAAAAAATTATTATTATTATTATTTTTAGATGCCATTAGATTGGGTTTCAAATAAGTTTCACATAATGGAATAATCAAAGCACCAAGTATAACCTACATTATTCAAGCAGGTATGTAATCACTATTGGCCCAATAATATTGTCTAAAAATTTATTTGTGGGTGATCTTGGGGAATGTTGTGTTTCTTGCACTATTATTCGATATATGATAGAAAGGTTTTAAGTTCAGATAAATAGGTTGATATAGATGTGACCTCTATATACCATTAATTATGGTGAGCTTCAAGTCAAGGAGGCAAAGGTGTTGTCTATGGATTGGGTATTAGATGATTAAACCGCATCATTTCATAATTCTATTAAAATAAGCAATTGCTTTCCTGATAACAATAGTTTCTTAATAATTTATATACCTTGATAGAACATAGGGTTTATTCATATGTTAGGGTATGAAGTCCCTATCTCTAAAACTTAAAGAGATGAAACTAAAAATGATGTGAGTTGTTTTTTATTCATAAGTTCACATTTTGACATGAGGGAAGAGAATATGTAACTTTATTTGGGATGAACACAAAAAGACTCAAGTTATTTTTGATTCCCTAGTTTGCCTTGTAGTGCAAGGAAAGAGTGTGCACAACCTAAGTCCATAAACACACAAGTAAAAGATAAATAAAATATAAGTAAATAAAAATGATTAATTTAACTTTAAATTTTAATATTTGTGTTTGGTTTGATGATTGATCTTTGACAAGTGACCTTGAAAGATTATATTAGTTTGATCAAAATGCAGTATTTGACTAGTGATACCTACTGCATAAGAGGATTAAGACCATGAAAAATGCCAAGTATCGACCCTAAAAGTAAAAAATTGAATACCATGCATGTTTTGGATGCAAAAATAGGCCTCATATGTATAAGTTCCCTTATATAGTATGTATAGGCCACAATATTTGAATAAATACCACAAATGGTGCAAACATCTCGGTGTTTGTGTAAAATACTAATATTTGTTTATGGATGCATGCATCATTTTTATATATTAATTTTGGTGTAAAGGAGATGTTAAATAGACACCTAAGTCAAAATTTATGGCCTTTGGAAGATAGGTAGTATAGAAGTGTTATTCAATGTGCAAACATTGATATATAGGGTAGAAAAACCAATCTATAGGGTAGAAACACCGAGAAATAGGGAATAAATATTGAAATATTAAAAAAAATAAAAATTTCATGCACATAATTTTTTTCTTATGTAAAAGTGAATCTATAGGGCATAAACATTGAGACATGGCAGAAATGCTGAAACACAGGGTAAAAACATTGAAAGCTTTAAAAAATTAGAATTTCATCCACATACGCTATTTTTAGGTGTAAAAATTCTAATATACAAGGTGTATATGAAAATCTACATAAATATGGTATTTTATAGACAAAATGACTAATTTGGCCTAAATTTGATCCTATTTGACTCTTAATTATTGATTAACCATTATATCATGCCCTAACAAGCAAAAATGAACAAAATATTTATGGGATTGTGGTCCTATTAGGTATGCCAAAATGTATATATGAAAAACTAGGGTTAGTACATTATAAAATTTAAATAACCAAATTAATGCCCTAATTAAATGAATACCTCAGATTGAGATACATGACAAGAAATATACCTCATTTACCATGAATATATCTTCTTCAATGTGTTGATTGTGCTTAGATTTGTGGATGTGGGTACTCAATTAGATTTTCACAAGAAATCCAATGGCATCTCCCATTTTTGGATGGCTTGGTGGCTTTATTGGATGATGGATTGATGTTGATTATGGATTGCTAAATTGGCATAACTTCATTAGGCAACTTATACTTTTTTAGGATGGAGGGATGAGTGTCAATTTAAATATTTTGGATGAATGTGAATCATTGATTTTAATCCAAGCTCGAGGTTTAAGTATGAATCAATTTCATCATTAAATGGAGGTTGGGAAGGCATGGGCTTTCCTTAAGATTTGATGATTGATTAGCATTGGGATTTAGTTGATTACCTTATATTTTGTGTGATTGGATTTGGTGTAAGACTTTGGGAATTATATATGAGATTGCATGGGGATTTGGGAGAATTTGATGATGTCATGATGGGGGTGGATGTGAGGACTTTAGATTTTATTTATTTTTGAAATTATGGACATTTAGATTTTCATGGAAATTTATTATTATGGATGGGTTATCTAATTAAAATAGGTTAATTAAATAACATGAGTGGGATGAATCTAGTGGGATTGGCAAGGCCAAGATAGAATTGATTAATTGGTAGGGGTGATGAATAGTGATGGGTTAGGTTAAGGATGCTAATAAGTGATGGGATTACGATTAGAATGATGATTAAATTAGGATTTTGCATAGATTTTATAATTATGGTTTTGGTTGAAATTATTGTGTTATAATGAATAGGGTGATGACACATTAAAATCAACACTAAGGTGTCTAATTTTAGGTGTCAAATATAATCATCATGTAGTTAACGTGTTTATTTATCACCTATAAAATTAATCCTTAAATTTAAATAATGAATCAAATTTACTAGCATTTAATTTTACCTCATATTAAATATCATTCTGGAACTCACTCAATTGTCAAACCAAACATTTTTTATATATACCCATTCACATAGTAATCCTATCATGTAGCCTATATTTATATATAAATTAAAACTACAAGAAGTAAAACAAACTTTTTAACTCTAACCAAACATGTGACTAGTAGGGTAGGTATGTTCATTTCCCTTATAGAAGGTGATTCTTCCTCCCAAGTCCCAACAAGCTCGAATGACCAACACTTCCTTGGGAGGAAATGTAATCCCTCACATTTTAACTCAAATATAAGAAACCTTTTGACTTTAAATTAATTCTAGGATTAGAATTATGAATTTGTGGAAGAGATTGGTATCCATTTTCTAGGATCCATTCTCATTTTATATTTTTATTATGTGTATAGTGCAATAACCTATTGGTTGTCCCATGCCTAAATTTTAACTCCAAACCAATCACTTATTAATTAGGATATTATTTGTTATATTCTACTTATGGATCAAACACTTGTTGAAATGATTTGACAACCCGTATTATTCTCATACTTAATTTTTATTTTAACATCCAAAATCCATGCATTTATTTTAATTTGTACAATACATTTGATGGCTATGGGAGCCAATATATGATGAACATAATACACTAATTATATAACATGATTTCTCAATCAAACTAATTAAATTTTCCATATGTTCATCCATTGTCTTATGCACACCTCATATATATATATATATATATATATATATATATATATATATATATATATATATATATATATATATATATATATATATATATATATATATATATATATATTAACACCTTAACTCAATATATATGGGTAGGGTTTTTTCCTTACTTTTACACGTGTGAATAAGGAAACATAGTGTAAGCTTTATACGTCTATTGAGAGCATGGGTAAGTGATCCAGGACCTAAGGGTGACATGGGGGAAAATACACTAAAATTTATTCTAATGTGTTATGTATATAAAACATTATTCAAATGATGGATTATGGCAACAATAATTAGAGTGTTAGAACAATAAGTATATAAGATCTAGATAACACCAAGATAGAACACTTCAAGGCCTCATTAGGAATGGTTTGAAAGCTTGTATTATTTTCATTCTTGTTTTTTTATTTTGACATTTAAATTACCCATTTTTATTTCAATTTATACATTATATTAGATGATTGGGGACATAATAAATTATGGATATAATACAAATATGGTATAGCATTACTTCTCCAAATTTATTGAATACTCCATAGGATCATATGATAATGTTTTGCACTTCTCTTGAATTTATTCTTGTGAGAACTTAATTAGTAATATATGGGAAGAGTTTGTGCCTTGCATTCACATGTGAAAGTAAGTAAATTTAATGTGAGATTTGTATGATTATTTATCTAAGCGATGATAAGTAATTCAAGGCCCAATGGTGGACTATGGGATAAAACATTAAAATGAATTATACTCTATTATGCATGGAAAAAAATTCAAATCACATAGTGAAACAAATACAATAATTAGAGTAATGGAATAATAGAGTGTAAAATTTAGATAAATCCATGTCAAAACTATAATACAATATTACATTATGCAAGTTTTTCAAAATGATTTGATAGGTCAGAAATATTAACCAAAGCTACTAGATGATCCCCATTGTCTTTGTCTATCAAATAATAGATAACTTATACATTAATATACAAGTGTGTAATATGGAAGGTACAACTTGGAATTTATAAGAAACATAACCTCTATCATTATGCTACTTCATATTTCATTTTGCCAGTTCATATTCCATATTCTATCATTTTATATAGATGTTGTAAAATAAATGTATTGAATAGGATTGACATTGTTGGAGTTATGTGGCATAAAATATGATAAATTATGACTTTAAAATTTAATCCCATGTGGTTGTTATGGTGAAGCTAGAGGTGAAGAATACATGATTTGGTGTACCCTTGTTATCTTACAATATGATCAAAGTCATAGATACTTCTTTATCTATCACCACTCATTGAGAAGAAATGGTCCCATTACAACATGTTGAATGAGAAGATATAGAAAGTTTCTTGTATCTTAATTATTTTTGAATCATTTCCCTTGATGAGAAACTTGACCCTTTTTTATTAGTATGGTATATATAAATTCTTTATCCTTTTGAGTTTGACACATGAATTAATGACTTGATTCAATTTTATGAGCATGCTATAATAAAATATGATTTCTTCTATCTAAATTTGTTTTTATGCATCAAGTGTGTTTGACAAAAGGGGAAAAAAAATGTGCAAGAGTTTTTCATTGAAATTCGATGACAAATAAGATAATTTGGAAGATTTAACTTGAATGTATTATTTACAACCTTATTAGTGATGATGTATGTGCCACATCAAATATATCAAAGATGATGGGTCTTATGGTAAGGTCTTATGAGCCTTTCCTTCTACAAATGAAGCCATAGTCTATCACCAATTTTGAGTTAGTGTGACACTTTAATATAATCATGACACTACTTGTACTTATATTTTTTTTAAAGGTTTATACATTTTAGTCAATGTGCTCAATGATATTTATTTCTTTTTCAACTCTATTTTGAGCTAAATAATTTGTTGTTGTATAAGGTGACATAGGATAAGTTGCATCAATAGGTGCCAATGGTTAGAAACTAAAGTAAAACTCATAATGATTGTGTTATTTAAAGTCATGAAGTGATATATTATAGCTATGCTAAATGAAAGGTAGAATTTCATCCCAAGTGTGATGCTTCTTGGAACTATACATTTTTAAAATATGCATGATCATCCTATTCTCAAATTCTATTTGTCCATCAATTTGAAGATGGAATATGGTAGACTTGGTCAACTTTGTATCCATCATCAACCAAAAATATTTCCAATAATTAATCAAAAATTGGTACCTCTATAAAAAATAATGGTGAAGTTAATCCAAAATGAATCTAAACATTATGAAATAATAGTTAAACTATTTATATAACTATGATATTCTTTTTTACATGGTATGAGAATTTCCATCTTTGATAATATACCCACTTCTACATACACACAAGCATTGCCATGATTAGTAGTACATAAACTTGAAAGGAAATCCATATGAATAATTCTTGAGGTCTATTTGGGGTCATAAAAATAGTATATATTCCTTACTTCCTTTTGGTCACCTTGGCTATAGTAGATGCAGTGCATTATCTAATGTATTTTATAATATATGACTTGAGATTTGGCCAAATGATATAATTATTAAATACAATGAGGGCCTTCTCAACTCCAAAATGAATTAGAACCTTCTTTAAGTGAGCCTCCTTTCTTAACTTATAATTTTTTTCTTCATGTAGTACCCACAAATGTCTCAATTGATATAATATTTCATTAAATGAGTCATAATCTAAAATCAATTTTCTACTTTGCAACAGTAGATAGATTTATGAAAATGTTTGATCAATACAATTATTTATATGTGTCAACATCATATCCACATGCATAAGGAATAAAGAGAAGGGTCTTTACTAGTGGTGGACTAGACAACCTGTAACTGTATTAGCACTTGATTTCTTATACTTGATGTTCAATTGGAACTATTGAAAGTATGAAAAACCATTTTTTATTTCACTCTTATTCAAGTTTGATCTACATTTGCATGAATTGTAATGTCCTGTGATATGTATGGATCATGGTTTATTTTCCCAATATGTAGTGCTTCCAATTCTTACATGTATTGACAATTGCATAAATCTCTCTACCATATGTTGGACATTTATCTTATCACCATAGTAAATGTCTCACTCTTGTAAGAAACTAAGGGACCAAATTGAGAAAATAATAATCCAAATGTTTATTCAAATGTATTAGTATCAATCTCAAATGGTTTCCGAATATTAGATAGTGTGAGAACTAGTTAAAAACAATCCTCATTTCAATTCCTCAAATGTTATCCGATTCTAAATTGAACCATCTGATGGTGAATGGTTATGGGTGAGGTGTAAATGGAAATTTCAATATTTTAACTACTTCAAAAAAAAAAATCTTCTAACTTTCATTTTCAGCAATGAAATGAACATGTTGTCCATTATCCCATAAGTGAGAAGGAGACAATATTTTTGCTTCTTAGGGAAATAAATTATAAGAATAGGCTATATTTTCAATTCTTACCATGGCACAAGGATTCTAGTCCATGATATGCATTCCTTTGTCTAGTGTCATTAAAGTACAACTTGATGCATCTAGC
Organism: Torreya grandis; assembly: GCA_037957365.1. Classification (NCBI taxonomy): domain Eukaryota; kingdom Viridiplantae; phylum Streptophyta; class Pinopsida; order Cupressales; family Taxaceae; genus Torreya; species Torreya grandis. Next base: position 338,877 of record JARHVA010001801.1, read on the forward strand.
TCTACGAGAAAATTGTTTGAAGCATGAAATTCCTCATTAGAGTGACCATTTAAAGTGTGTACAGTGCACCATTTTCCAATCTTAGATTACCTATTTTAATCTCTATGGAGTTTATTTTTCTTATAAAAAGGATACAAAGGTCCTTTTCCCTATTCCTTGGAATTTGGATTTGCTCTAAACTTGCATTTCTTATGATATGACATGTCTAGAGAATTAGAATTGTCATTATTGGACTCATTATTCATTTTTTATTAAATTTTGAATACATACACGTAGGTTTATTGTAAGAAATATATGTAATAAATCCATGTATATGTGGATGTATGATCTCAAATTTGACCACCAATAATTGGTTTCTTAGACATTAAACTTGGAAGTCAAAGTATGGAAAGTATTGATATATTCTTAAATTGATTGGTCTCAACCTTGATGAAGTTTCCAAGTGTCTAAGAGCTAGAGAAAAAAAAAATCTATAAATGTAATGCATTATTTTATTATGCAATTTTTGTACAATGATTTGAGATGTAAGATGTATCTACCAAAGCTATTGGATGATGCATATTTTATTCATCTCTCGAATAATAGTTAATATACATTAATATACAAATGATGAAGATAAATGAACAACTTGATATATACAAAAACCACAACACTAGCTTTTTATTGGTTCATGTTATATTTTCTTTCATTTTCTATTTATGCAATAGAATAAGTTTTTTGAGTAAGGTTGGCACTATCATAGCTATACTACATAGAATAAAGAAATTTAGGACTTTTTTTTACCATGTGTTCTTGGAATGAAATTGAATCTTATGGTGAATATGGTACGTGATTTTAAGTATAATCTTATACCAATAGATGGTAAAAGTCCTAGATTGTCTTGGATCAACAAGATCTAAGGAACTCCTAAAATATTTTAGGTAAGGTATTTGATACATGTTAAGTTTTACTTGCATATAGTGTATGTCATAAAATCATTTCCAAAAAATATCTCATGTAGGTATAAATGATATGAGTATGGCCTTTTATATAAGTATTATTTATCAATATTATCAGTCTATAACATTATATTGTGTATAAATTGATTTTGGAAGCATTATTGATCCCTCACATCTAACCCATAACCAAACAATCTTTCCATTAAACATCAATATGGAGGCATGAAATAGGCATTATGGAGGATTAATAAATTTTTAAAACTATGAAATAATAATCTCTTGAATGGGAATTATCATGAAGGAATTATTCATAAATAAATATGATTCTTATTCATCAAACCATTTGTCTAGTGTATATACATCAAATTTTCCCTTCATAAAGAATGATATCAAAATTCAATTTTATATTCTACAATGTTAGAGACCTTAAGGATATACTTGATAAAGATGAGTATGCTTTGGGAATGATTCATGAAAGGATATTGGCAATCTATTTTTGCATCTTTCTCCTCTACTTCTCACTAGTTTTATCAAGAAATATTTTTAAGGCTCTTAGGTTCCCTCTTTTCTTTATCATTAAGATTATTTGAACCAACAAGGAAGATAACCCAAAGTTTTTAATGTATAATGACCTTACATATTATGTTCCAACCTTGTTCAATGGGACATAAAAACATGGAGCAAATTTCTCTTATATGGTGTTTCTAGATATGATTGGTAATTTGATGGACACCAAACTAAATTATAGAAACTTATTCCATTGTGAAATCAATGAGTTTAGTAAAATTAAAATGGATACAATAAAAATAAATGATATTAAAATGTAAAAAAAAAAACTTTATTGAAAATGATAGTTTTTTACAAAACTCTAGCATCTAGCAAAGACATGCCTTTTACAAAACAACTATGCACCCCTTTTGGTTGAAACACCTTAGTGTATACAACCAAGTATATCAAGAAATATATAGAATAAAAATGAAATATGAAGTTTTATACCTTGAGAACTTAATAACTCATCAATTATGGATGGGTAAGGATAAATTGGGTTATTGGATAAGGACAAACATTTTTTTTTGTATAGCTAAATTTGTATCTAATTTGTATTTTATGATTTTTGGACTTTCCATAGTGGCCTAGGGGGATCCTTTAATAAATTTATTCATGTTTTGAGTTTTCCCACATTTTTTGAATGGATTCATATTAATTTATGGTCAAATTGGTATGTCCTTGACAAGCTATTTGTCCTATTTGTCACTCTAACACTCTACCATGTGGATCATCATCTTATGTTTCTTTCTGGATGGTTTTGATAATTTTATCTTAAGTATTGATGTTTTCATCCTTATTTTTTATGAATGGTATTGTTTCTTGATCAACCATTGTTGGTTTCTTCTAAGATGACTTGGATGATTTGGAAATGTGATCTCTTTCTTGGCTGATAGATGCATTGGATGCACTAATGATTACTCATTATAAATTTATTATTTTTACATCTATATTTAGTAGAAAGCATTAACTTGGTTCCCAATTTTTCAAGGTATTTGGTGATTGGATTCTCACATGCATACTCTAATATATTTAAGTTTAACAATATGAAAAATCAATAAAATTAACATGTTTGAGCCTATATATCTAATGCTACTAGGTTTGTGAATTTATTTTAAAAAATGAAGTTATGTATTTTTTCAAGTTTAATTTGTTAGAAAGTGGGAATATATTTTATGATTTTACCCACTTATCTCTTCACAATCATACACTACCAGTTTGGTTGTTGTGGAACTATTTACAGGATAACCAAGTTAAGATATTTTTTATACTAATGTTGGTGATATCTATGTAGTTACAAGAATCTAAATAGAACCACTATTATTTTGTAGGGGGGTACATAGGGCACTTAAATAAATAACTAGGAGCTAGAATGCTCAAGGATTCTATGGGTTGTAGAAGATCTATAGTGGCTATCAGGTTTATTGGATTATACCAAGCTATAGATAGACTTGTAAACCAGGTTAGGACTAGAACAATCAAGCACACAAAGGACACAGGGATGTCTAATGGGTATAACCATAGTAAAGCAAGTAGTTAAGACTAGACAATTGATTGCATATAAATTGTAGAAATAATAATGCTAAATAAAAAGAGCTAGCAAGTAATGCGTAAACTTAGAATTAAAGGCACTTTCAGGCTAAATTAAAGATGTTTTAAGAAATAAATATGTTTTAAATCAAGGGTTCAAGATCATGCCTAATATAAGTTTGAATTTTATCTTTACTTTCAACAACATTATTTTCTAATAATGCAATTTTCTAGTTTAGCAATAGAGAAAATGTTTAGGCAAGTTGTATAGATTATTTTGAGCATGTAGGAACCTACTATGTAATGAGAAACATTTCTAATGCAAGCATAACATATAATTGAAGATATTTCAAGTAATGAATATATTATCAACCACATACAAATGTATAAACCTCATAAACTATCCTTGATAATGCCCTAAATAAGCTAAATCACTAAAACAAATCAAACCCTAACATGTATACTATTGAAAAAAAAGAATTTCACTTTTTCAAAGTAAATTTCCCTCATATCAAAATCAAAATTAATGTGTAAAATTTATACCAACCAATTATCCAATCTAGGAAGCAAGAGAGGAAGAGGATCAGGCTATGTGTGAGTTGAGTCTAGACCAAGACCTAAAAGTTATGGAAGAGGTGAAGGAGAAGTTACCAATCTATGAGATAGCCAATGCAAGGAACACAAAAATAGGTAAAATAGAGTCTTTAGGGATAAATGAGAAACCCATAGGCTTCAAAACCATTGTAGAGATCAATTTGAATCACTAAGGTAAGTTGAAGAATAGTAAGGCATCACCTATCACATTAAAAGCTATTATACCAAGTAAAAACCAAGAGAAATTCAAGAAGGCAGCCAAGATTTTAGTGTGATGATCAAGTGAGAATAGTATAGAAATAAATCTAGGATATGAATCAAGAGAGAGGCTCAAATGAATAATAAAAAGGCATTTATCTCAACCTTGATCTACCAAAAAACCAAAAACTAGTTATTTTTAGCTGTTTGGCCCAAATAGGGACCTTTTCCATGCATTTTACCTAGGTCATAGCTTTTGTGAAGGAAACGTGCAGCCTAGGCTACAAATTTCCTCCATAAGTTGTGGCCTACATAAAAAGGCCACCTAGGGTGGTTAACAAGTCTCTAAAAGGGCCTTGGGAGGAGCCTAAAAATTGTGTCTAGTGTACAAAAAGGTTTGAGATGTGCTAAGGATGTATAGGGGATGAGAGTATGATATGAGGAAGGTCCAAGAAAGTGGAGAATGTCTCCAAGTGAAATAACTAAGTACGGTAGTTTTCACATGAGAGGATGTGTAATCATAGGGAGGAATAGGGTCATAAGAAGTAAGATTACATATACCCTAAAGTACATGTAGTTGGTGTTCAAATAAACAAGGAGTGTTTTAAAGTACCTATAACCCACATAAAAGCAAAGGAAATAAAAAATAAAAAAATGTAAAGGAAAACATTACTTGTACTTACCAGATAAGGATGGTGATGGAAAAGTCAATGGTGCAATCCATGGGTGAGAATGAAAATACTTCATAATCCAAATCCATCTCCATCTCTTGTGAAGAAGGGACACAAATGATATCAAATCAAATTGTATAATCTAGAATGGCATTCACTAAGGTGTCAACCCTAGTGTTATCCCTATGAGAGATATGGGTAACCTAGATGTCCTTAAATAAGGAGAGAAAATCGCATGTTACCTCAAAGAGGGGGAGTAAATTAGAGATAAGGATGGCCCATACATTGGTGAGCTGAGACATGACTAAAAGTGATTCAAAGAATAACTATACATAGCACATGCCTATCACATGAGTATTGATTAAACTACTAATGATTACATGATTCTCAGTTATATTATTCATCTCACTAGTAAGGAGGTGATCAGTAGCAACAAGCTCATAGTTTTATGGGTCATTGATAATCTAAGTAGTAATGGTAGGTCTTGGGTTGACACAACTACTACCATCCATGAGAATCACCATTGAGAGGTGTACCATGATTGGGGTTGAGAATGTAAGTGAATGCTACAGAATGATTTTCTTGATATATAGAAGAATAAGTGAGTTTCACGAGGGAAATAAAGAACATAATCAAGTCATAATTGAGGGGTGAAGACCAAAACTGACTATGAGATGAGGTGATGAAGGATGGTAGGATATCCATGAATGGATGAATATTTGTTGGTAAAGACTAGAGTAAGTCCTAGAGTAACCACAACCATGAACCCATACCTAAAATAACCACAGTGAAAGAGGGAGAAGGATTCAATAGGGATTAGCTACGAATGAGACAAAAAACTATTGACTGAAAGAAGAAGAGAGATCAACATCTATCTTAAGGTGTACCATGGTAAGTAGTAAATGGGCCTGATAGGCTAAAGTACCTAGGGGTCTAAGAGACTACAACATTCCCAAAACACACCCAAGGTGGTCTCAAAGAGAGAAACAAAATCTACCATTACACTTAGAATGGGCCAAAACCTCAAATATGAAGGTTCTATGGTTCTTAGAGCAATAACAAAGCAAAATAGAGGCTAAGAGAGGGCCAAAAGAAGGCCTAAGGCCAAGGCCATTGCCTATTTGGGAAAACCCATGGCCTAGACCACTACTAGGCCATGGGAGCCATGGCTTGACCCATTACCAGGCCATATCTTAGCCCATAATCCCATGGCTTTGGCTAGAAAGGGCTAAAAATAGGTTTGGGGAGCCTAACAAGGCCCAAAACTTACCCATAAACGATGGGAAAGGGTAAAATAAGAAGAGAATGTTTGTGATCTTGTTAAAAAATGTTTTAATTATTCCATTACATATACAACTTATCCAAGATCACATTTCTCTATTGTGTAGATGCAAGGAGTCAAAGTGCTAGAGGCAAGATAGACATCTCAACTAGTAAACGAGCCATTGTGCAAGGTCCAATAATTAAAGAGTGTTTCAATGACAACTATAATGAGAGGAGAGAAGCAATGGTAGGAATCCCATAATAGATGAAGACCAGTTAGGGAAGTCTAGAGAAATTTGTAATCAACCATAACTACTAACCCACACCACCTATAGGCACTATGGAAAGGAGAGAGGGAGTAAGTGGAGGGATAGCTACTAACAAGCAGTAGCCTGACCAACTAAAAGAAGTAAAATACTCTTATTATATCCTAAGGTGCATCCAAGGAGGAATGCATAAGCCAAATGGATATGGGGGCCCATAAGGTCTAATGATGGATGCCACAAGAGGGTAAATCCATCAAATGAGGGGTTGGGAATGGTATTGTAATAAGCTATAAGGCTCATCAAAGCATGATAGGCCTAGGTCTGCCCCCAAGGGTAGGCCACCACTTCATCCTAACTAGAGATATATCCCCAAGACAAGCCACTTATTAGCCTATAAAGAGGCTAAATAATAGGAAAAGGTCAAGAAGAAGGATATGGAGCACTTATATCCTTAGGTTCACTAATCATGACCTAAAACATGGGAGTTCTAAATTTTAAGTCATTATTGGTGAATGATACCTCTAGACCCAAACAAGTAAGAGAATGGTGGTGCATACAATACCTGGGTATGATTTTTTTAAGCTCTCCTCTTATTTATTAGGTTGTGTACTATACAATGGATCTAATATTAGTCAATATTAGACTTAGTGACTCTATCAATCTCCATGAGAGATGCATTGATAGAGTTGATACTTTGATAGGAGAAGAACGATGAGAGGGGAAGCTCAATGTTCAATAAAATGTCTTGAAAGATTTATTTGAGAAGGGAAGAGATAACTTGACATTGTGGGGTAGGAAATAAAGTTTTCCAACATGTTCCAAACTCCAAAGGAGTGAACATTGGTCGATACTCTACTAGATCATAATATTCATCCTTGAGAAAATGAGACTCAAAAGTAGGGTAATTGTAGGAGTCTATAGATCCCCACAAGGAGATAGCCAAAGCCTACCCTAAGGTCTTTGTCTTTGCTTAAAGTAATGCTTAGGGATATCATTCAACCTCCATGGTATAAACCTCACCTTCATGCATAAACTAAGCCATGTGAAACATGGCCAATGTGATGACCTGCATGGCAATGGTCTAAGGATGGCCAACAATAATGTTGTATGAAATATCTAAGTATAACACACAAAATCAATCCTGACTATCATGAGGCTAAACTTGACCTAGATCTTCACATTCCCCATCAGCTTAACTATGTTATTATTGAAACCAACATAGTTGTTTTGAGAATCAGAGATCTTTTGACTAATCCCATGATCATTGAACATATGTAAGGGTATGATATTTAACACAAATCCTTCATAAATGATGCATATATTAACATGATATTTGTCTATGGGTGTCTTGATATAGAGAGGGAACTAAGCCCTCTTTACAAGAACTAAAGTTTCTGGCAAAGAGGCAAGGTCAAAAGATAAGACAGGAGGGTGAGGTTGCTCAGATGCATCAAAGTTAAATAAAACTTCAACATCATCTCATAGTGGACACTTGTGATAGAGACCAAGTTCATCAAATATGAGGCCCCTTTGCTCAAGGTAAAGGTGAATAAGTTCCTAAATAGATATCCCATTTGAAAGGCCCTATAACCCCTCTATGATGGAGTAAGGAAATTATTGATCTTGGAGAGGGATTTTACACTAAAAGTCAAATCTAACTTTGGTATTCTCTACCCTTATAGGATGGACAAGAGGTCTAGCACCACTAGTCTCTCTAACAAGGTTGGGGACCCAAGCTAAACATGTGTTTCCAAAGCACTCATACCTAGTAGAGGCTATGTCCATATCAACAATGACCTTTCTACTCTCATTCTTGGCTTTACCTTTTGGGTTAGCTTGGGAAGAAGAGTCAAAAGAGATAGAAGAGCAAGAAAGAGAATGAGGGGCCTTAGCCTTTGATTTCTTATTTCTCTTCTTCTTATTCTTATCCTTCGTATGGTTAGGTAAAGGCTCCTTAAACACATTCAATTTATGATTGGGTTATGCAAGTGAAGAACTCTAATATGGAGGTGAGGCTTGTGCACTAGAATGTTGAGCAGTATAATTGGTATCATTATACCCCTTCATGTGATGGAAATTTCAAAACTTGGTGAGGTCATAAGGAAACACCATCTATTGTTTTGTTATACTTGATTCAGAAGCCTTTTTTGTAGCTAGCTTCTTGCTCAAAGCATTCACATCATGGTTTTCCTTATTATCCTTCTTCTCAAGAGGCAAATCAATGACACCATCATTGGTTGTATTGAAGTTACAATCACATGAAGAGGATGAATTTTATGTTGATATGGATCACATACCCATATGCACCTCAAATACTTCAATATTTAGATACTCATTAATAACTTCATCATATGAGGTGGGCTCATTCTTGAGGACCTCAAGGTAGACATCCTGCCTCAATACTTGCATGAACATGTCACAAATTTTATCATCCAAAAACCTATTTCTACATGTATGGATGGCTAAATGCACCTATGCACAAAATCAAAGGTTAACTCACCCTTAGCTTGCATTATGGAGGTGAGCGATTAGATTTCAAAGTACTAGAGGAAGTCATCCAAAAGGAGCTAGAAACTAGAGATATAATCTAGAGGTAGATTTTGAAACCTAACAAGAGCTTTGACTCATAGATAATGAGTGAAGAGATTCAACATCATGCCTTAATCCTATTCCTAATCCATATACACCATAATGAATTCTATAATATGCTCTATGGGATTAGATTCTCGAGTCTTATTAAACTTAGGCAGTTCAGGGATAGGAGTATGAAGGGGAATAGCACGTACCTAAGGGGATAGAGGATTTTAATGGAGATCCTCATAGGTATGGTTGATAGTGGGATGGCCATGATATATAAGAGGGGGCTTGTGATGGTAATGATGTTGCCTATTCCCATAAATAGTATCATAACCATAATCATGGAGAGGATGATGTTAAGGTAGCTCCTGATATGGGAGATGTTCATGATAAAAATCATCTCTACCATGGGGTGAGAAATAACCATGGGAAGGATATAATTCCCCATGGGGATGATGTCATAATGTGGTATACTCATGGAAATGGTTGTAATGACCTAAATCTCCATGATGTTGGTCATGTACCATCAGATGAGAGTTAATTATAAGGAACTAATGCTTTGAATAGGCATCTCATGGGTCTCGAGTCCACAGGTGGTAGTCAAAATCAACATGTTCATCACAAACTCTAAAAGAAGGGTTAGGGGGATGGGAGGAATATTAATGAAATAGATACATTACCAATTTTCATACCTATGACCCAAAACATGGACATGAGGGGGTTATTTATGTAGAGTCTCCTTCCAAGAAAAAGATGGGGAACTCACACAAGAATAAGTCTAGGTACTTGAAACTGAGAGGGTGTGAGATATGTCTCCAAAAGAAGCATGCCACTGACTCCTAGGGGGATAAGGATGTAGTTCATTCACATGAAATCATCTACAGTAATCATTAATGATCACACATAGCTCATCAGGTCTTATTCATGTAAGGGGATTTACATCACCTCGAATAGGTGAATGACATGTGGCATGAGGCTATGAAGAAACATATTATATGAATGAAGCTTAGACTGGTGAAAATAGAACCAGATCCATTGGTTATAGTCATGCTAATATTATTCCATTTGGAATGTGAGAGGGTGTAAGACACCATGTTGGGTTGAGGGAACCTCTTGGATCATATAGTGTCTATGGAATTTTGTTATAGTCACAACTTTCTCATGATTGATCTCAAGGATAAGGCCTTGAATCTAGGGATTGGTGTCCCAAATGTGGGAGACTAGCTATGGATTCAATGAAATAAGAGAAACATGGGAGACAAGAAAAAAGGCAAATTGATGGAGAACCAACAAGGATAATGACACAAAACCAAAGCAAGAGAAAACAACCAAGGCAAGAGTTGAAACATAACTGAAAGCAAATTCTGACAACCTACAGAGTGGAGTTCACTAAGAGAGTTATAAATGATATATAACTAGCATAAGATCATATGTGAAGTCCCACTAAGCATGCTAGAATGTAGTTCTAAGATTCTGAATAGAACCACTAGTGTTTTGTAGTGGGGTACACAAGGTACTTAAATAAATAACTAGGAGGTTAGAAGGCTCAAGGATTCTATGGGATATAGGAGATCTATAGTGTCTATCTAGTTTTTTAGCTTGCACTAAGATCTATATAAAATTTTAATCTAGGTTAGGGCTACCACGATCAAGTGCATAAAGGATGCATGTATTTCTAGCAAGTATAACCATAGTAAAGCAAGTAGATAAGACTAGACAATTGACTGCATACAAATTATAGAAATAACAATGCTAAATAAAGAGAGATAACAAGTAATGCATAAAATTATAAGTAAACAAGGGTTCAAGATCATTCCTAATCTAATTTTGAGCTATCTCTTTACTTTCAACACCATTATTTTCTAACAATGCAATTTTTTAGTTTAGCAAGATAGAGATAATGTTTAAGCAAGTTGTATAGATTGTTTTGAGCATGTAGGATCCTACTATGTGATGATAAATGTTTATAATGCAATCATAACATATAATGGAAGATATTTTAGACAATTAAGATATTCTTAACCACATAAAAATGCATAAACCTTAGAAACTATCCAAAATAATTATTTAAACAAGTTAAATCACTAAAATAATTCAAACCCTATCATGTATACAACTAAAAATAAACAAGAATTTCACTTTGAAAAGAAAATTTAACTCATATCAAACTCAAAAGGAATGTGAAAACTTTCTACCAAGTGATTATACAAGCTATGAAGTAATAGAGGAAGAGGATCAGGTTATGTGTGAGTTGAGTCTAGACCAAGATCCAAAAGTTGTGGAAGAGGTGAAGGAGAAGCTACCAATATAAGAGAGAGCCAATTCAAGGAGCACAAGAATAGGTGAAATGGAATCTTTATGGAGTAAATAGAAACCCACAAGCTTCATAAACACTTTATACAGCAATGTGAATCACCAAGGTAAGTTGCAAAATAGTAGGGCATCCCATGTCATAATGAAAGCTATTGTGCCAAGCAAGAACCAAGAGAGATTAAAGAAGGTATCCAAGATTTTAGTGTGATCATAAATTGAGAATATTATATAAATAAATCCAAGAGATAGATCAAGAGATAATCTCAAATTAATGAGAAAAAGGCACATATCTCAACCCTAATCTATCAAAAAATGAAAAACTAGCCGTTTTAGCCATTTTAGCCCAAAAAGGGACCTTTTTCATGTGTTTTACCTAGGTCATGGCCTAAGCCATGGTTTTTTTGAAGGAAACATGTGGACTAGGCCATGGGTCTCCTCCCTAATCCATAGCTTGGGTCAAAATTCCACGTAGGATGGTCAGCAAGTCTCCAAAAGGGCCTTGGGAGGTGCCTAAAGATCTTGTCTAGTGCAAAAAAGGTCTAAGATGTGTTAAATATATATATAGGATGATAGTATGATGAAAGAAAGGTATAAATGAGTGGTAAATGCCTCTAAGTAGGATAAATGGGGTTATTAGTCTACACGTGAGCCGATGTGTATTCATACGAAGGAGTAGGGTCATGGGAAGTATGATTATAATGTGATGGGCCCTTGTTATAGAATATTTTTTATTTATTTCACTAATTACTTAGCTTGAATGGAATTTTGGTATGACAATCCAAAAATAAATCTTATAGATGATATTATTTTGATAAAGGATATAGTGCAATTTCTTTCTTTCTTTTTGGAGGTTAGATATTGTTGTTGTAGACTTCATGAGCTATACATTTGGATCATTCTTCCAAGAGGATAAGGATTGCTTGCATGTACCTCTTTATTTCTTGAAAATTTTCCATGTCTATAAGAGGTTGATACTTGTTGATGTACATCAATATGTGGTTCATTTGTGTATTGTTTATTGTCTTTAGGAGATAAGACTTGATGATTTGCATTTATATAACTTATTTTGGCATCGATTGCCCAACTATAGATGGATTTATTGTAGTGAGTATTTAGGGAAATAGGATAATTGTGATGAGATATTTTTTATACCAGCATTGGTAATTTAATTACACTTTTTCTATCTTATTTTCTATTTTTAACACTAATTCCTTAGTTTTGGTGATTCCTAAGCTTGAGGTGGAGTGTTAGTATGAAAATCCACACTTCAAGATTTATGATGATATTATTATAATATATTATTCTAGTGCACTGCATATTTTACTCTTAGAAGATTAGAGATTTTTGAATTGTACTTCACAAGCTATACATACATTTTGGTTCTATTTTTTGGGAGGTTGAGGATTGATTAGATATACTGAGTTATTTCATGACTTTATTTAGGTTTATGAGAGGTTTAGACAAGTGGTGATCTTCATTAATTATGTGATTCATTCATGAACTTTTTAATCATCTCTAGGTAGTTAAGATATGATGATGTGCATTGATATATATTTTTTGGCATTGACTACCCAACTTTGAAGGCACTTCTGGTGGCAAGTATTTTAATAAATATAATTGCAACGCTTGAATGAAAAAATATGATTGTTAAATATGTGCATGAAATTGTGATCTTTTGAGTGATCTAATGGAGTCTTGTAAATTTTTTGGTGTGTAGTGAATGATTGCAGTGATGGTTGTAGGTGATTATGTACCACAGTTCATTTTTAAAAGTGCTAGAATGTGATAAATCCAAGATGTCAAAATGAGGATAACATTAAGGATATGAATATTTTATAGGTACATATAAAAAGTAAATAAGAAGTTAATGAATCACACCTAGTCCAAAGAAGCCCTAAACATTCTAAACATGTGAAAAGAGATATTAAAGTTCCTAAAATATGATAAAATGCATAATGTGATGGCATCATGACTATTCTAAAATAGTTCTTGTGATACATTATTATCCACTATAGCTTCTCCAAGCTTCCTATGGGGGAAAAATCTATTTGTATAGGGATGTCTAAAATGGAGGCCAAAAGACCTCAAGGGGCTTGACAAGGTTAAATAACTTCCTAGGGTATTGAAAAATAAATTAATTAACTTAGATATGATTTGGAGAGTGGTTGAGAGGCATGATGGACAAAGATAGATGGGGGCATTGGTACTATCACCATTGGCATGTATTCTAAGTCATAATGGTACTTTTGGCAAGTTTGTTATGTGTGCAAATGACTCATTACATGGATATGATTAACATCTTCAACTTTGATCCTTAATTGTGAAATCTTATAAAATTTGGAAGATAATGGAAAATATTTTTTGCTTCAACTTTAAAAAATATTATTGTTGTATATACACATGTTTATTTTATTTTTAACTATCATACAACTATCAATATTAAATAAATGAGTGTTGATGTTTTGGGAAGTAGAATTTCCATTAAGCCTTGCTGATTTGAAGCATAATTTCACCCTTAACATCTCTAATTTGAATAAGTATTGGTCTATGCATAGATTTCACATAGGTCTGTGCACTAATCAAAAGGACTTTAATTTCCTTGCACTTGTGGCATCTTATGACACATGTGTAACCTTATAGTATCCATGTAATTTGATGAAACACTTCACAACATTCTACATATAACTCCAACACCACACAAATACATATAATCAATGTGATCTACACCAATATATGGAATTATGCACCAATTGTAGAGCCTCGTAGTACCTCTACACTTTACGAAAACACCAAGTAACATACCATGCTAAAATATGATTCCGTATAGGAACATCAATACTTAGTAACCATGTGTTAACATGCTGTCACAGGACATGCTAGTTGGTACTTCCTAGATTCATGCCCTGTCAACAATCCTATTAGTGTATTGTAGTTTTGGAAGTTCAATTATCACAACTATAAGAATGAAAAACACCCCTCAGATAGAAGATGAACCATTTTTTAACCGTTCACTTTTGTAATAACTTTCTTGTAATGATGTATATATTATAATTGTCTAGCCCATAAGGTATTAGGGACAAGAGATATCACAAAATAATATGAGAATTTTAGCATCCTTGAGTATCTAGTATATCACACACATTTGTAATTACTTCCATTCTAATTAAATAATAGGATGTGTTTTCCCTTGTAACTATAAGAAATTGCATTCCCAACCTTACTGCACTTTTTAACTATTCACTTATGTACCTACTTTCTTATAATGATGTGTATATTGTAATGATCTAACCCATATGGTATTACAAACAAGACATCACACTATAAAACATGAGAATTTTATCATCCATAAGTATCTACCATATCACACACATTTTTAACCATGTCTAGTGTAAATAAATAAGAGGAAATGTTATCCCTTTTGACCATAGGAACTTGCATTTCCAGCCTTGTTGCACTTTGTACACATCTATACTTTTCCCATTTTTTATTGAATATAAGTTGCACTATTTTTAAAATAAATTCACATTTTAATTTTTATTTGTTTGTTTCTTCTATAGTTTCCTTTATTCATTTTACAACTCGTAGCCTAATGTCGAGTACATAGTGTCCCTTACACCAACATATTGAGCCCTATGGTGTGGATCAAGTATACATAGCATACCATGATACAAAATAGCCTTCACCTATCTAGATTTATGTTAAAATATTAAATTGTTTTCTACCTTCCTACCTACCTCCCCGTCTCTACACATAGTATTTGTAGCCACCAAACCATATTTAATGCACAATAGGTTCAAATTTGAATTTTTTAGAGACATTTCAATTTTTAGGGGGAAAAAAATGCAATAGGTGGAAGAATAGCCAATAGAGATTAAAAAAAAAGAAAAAATAGAATATAATAATCACAATAACAATAGAAGGTTAAAGTCATAGAAAACAAAGCAACGGCTAGTAGTTTTTTGACGCAACAACAATAACAGTTAGAGAGAATAATCCTAGATAAAAGTTGCAGTAGTAGCAGGCAGGAATATAGTGCAATGGAAGGCTATAGAAAATAGAAAATAAGATAAAAGAGAGAATACAAATAAGAAATAAATTAGGAAGAGCAAGAGGAATGTTTGTTGATAGTACTGTGAGGAGAACAATGATAAAAAAAGTCTATTTGTAAGATTCATTTTGTAATAGTTATATATGTGTAATTTTATGAATTAAGTCGAGTTTTAATAGGAGATTTTTAAGTGAATTTGATATAGGAAGTTATGTATTTTTCTATACAACTCTGCCTCCTTTATATTTTATGTTTTGATCGAGTTTTTAGTTTTTTTATTTTGGCCTTATTCACCTGGGCCTACACATTCTTTGTATTTTCTACCAACAACTAGTATTAGATCCCTTCATCTGTAATCTCATTTAGACATGATAGCAAGAAGTTCTATTTCATTGTAGTAGCCCCCTACATTTGATGGAAAGAACTATGATGTGTGGAGCATCAAAATGAAGGCCATATTTAACTCTCAAAAGCTATGAGAGTTGGTTGAAGGTGAATATAATGAGGTTTCATATCTATAATATTTCAATATATTAACCCAAGAATAAAGGAATGCATTTAAAGAGAATAAGAGAAAGGATTCCAAGGTATTCAACTACATACAAATGGCACTAATTGATTTCAATCTTTTCTAAGATAGCAATAGTTGTTCATTATAAACAAGCATGGAATATTTTATAAAATGCCTATCAAGAGACTGACAAGGTGATACTTTTCAAATTTTATCTCTTAATAAGGGACTTTGAGACCCTATAAATGAAGGAAAATGAGCCTATCAATGAATTTTTCACAAGGACAATAAATATTGTCAATCAAATGAAGACATATGGTGATCCCCTTGAAGATCATAGGATCTTAGAGAATGTGTTGAGGAGAATTCCAATTAGATTTAAACCTATATTGGTTGTAATTGAAGAGACAAATGATTTGAGGCAAATTATGGTGGATGATCTATCAGGTTCCTTACAAACCCATGAACAAAGGTTGAATAGGTCAACCACATCTTCCCATGAGTAAGTATTCAAGACTAATATGAATGTGAGAAGAAGGGGGGAGGATAAAAAAATAGATGAATATCAAGAGCTTGTATCATTCTAGAAGGTGGAAGATATAGCCATCAAGAGTCACATAGAAGATGAAGAGGAAGGAGCAATAAGACTTTTATAGGAGGATCTACACAAATCTATGACAAATCTAATATCCAAAGTTATTATTGTAAAAGGTATGGAAAATATGCTAGTGATTGTATAAATAAGGATTATGATATGAATAGTTAGAATTCAAAATTCTCCAAAACATAAGAGGTTGAACCTAGTAGGAATGATAAAGTTGGAAACTTGTTCATAACATACAACATTGCAGAGCAAAGTGGTAGAGAGACATGATACTTGGATAAGGGTTGTAAAAACCACATGAGTGGAAACAAAGAGATTTTCAATGACATTGATGAGTCAATAAAATTAGAGGAAAAGATGGGAAATAATGAGAAGGTTCCCACTATTATCAAAGGCAACATTTCTATCATCACCAAGCAAGGTGACAAAAGGAAACTTCAGGAAGTTTACTATGTGCCCAAATTGAAGCAAAACCTTATTAGAATTGGAAAACTTGTACAAAATGGATACAAGGTCATATTTTATAATTTGCATTGCATCATATTTGATAGGAGTGGTTGTAATAAGAAAATTATAGCAGTCAAAATGAAAAATAATCAAATATCTTCATTAAGAATGTAAAGTGAACTCGTAGTAGCATTCAAAATAGTGATAGTAGATGAGTATAATCTTTGGCATCTAAGGTATGAGAATTTGATATTTGGAAGGATGAAACTTATTCACAAGAATCAAATGGTAAGAGGTTTGTCCCTTATATAATAAGCAAATAAATTGTGTGAAGGATGCATATTGAGAAAATAACATAGGAGTGTATTTCCTTTGGGTAAAGCATGTAGAGCCAAAGCTCCTTTAGGGATGATCCATTCAAAATTATGTGATCCAATGAAGACCCCCTCCCTATACAAGAATGTCTACTTTATGATATTCATAGATGATTTCATCTAAAAACTATGGGTGCATTTCTTGAAGAATAAATCAGATGTATTTGATATCATAAAGCAATTCAAGGCCATGGTGGAGAAGAAAAGTGTCCACTACATCAATATTTTGAGGATAGATTGAGGGGGAGAGTATATCTCTAATGAGTTCATGAATTTTTTAAATATCATGGCATCAAGAAGTAATTTACAGCTAGGTATACATTGCATTAAAATGGTGTGGATGAGAGAAATAATAGGACCATCCAAGAGATGGCAAGAAAAATTTTAAGGCTATATCAACATCTATATACTTGTTGAACATTTATCTAATGAATATATTTAGGGATATGATCCCTCAATAAGCATGGAGAATCCAAAATCCAAGTGTTCAACACCTTAGAGTGTTTAGATGTGTTGTATATGTACACGTTCCCATGCAAAGAAAGACAAAATGGGATGACAAAGGTGAGAAGTGCATTTTTATAAGGTATAGTGATCAATAAAAGTCTTACCAGTTGTACAATCTCATCACCAAAGAACTCATAATCAGTCAAGATGTTTAATTCATTGAGCATGAAGCTTGGGAAGAGAGATAAGAAGAAGAGCAAGTGTGAACAAGGGCTAGTGGACCCTTTATTAAAACTAAAACAATGGGTGGTATAGCCACCCATACGCAATTCAGACCCTTATTTCACAAAGGGTTGATTCATCTAGTGTTAGTATCCATCAAAGAGGTCAAGGAGTTGTTCAAGAGTCAGCATCATCCTCTTCCAACTCAAGTCAATGCCTAGCAATGAAAAAAAACTTGTAATAAGTCTATGAGTAGTCAAGGTATGAGCAAAATAAAGATAAAACTATGAATTATGATATCTTTTTATTAGATGATCCTATCTACTTTGAAGAAATAGTCAAGAAAATCAATTGGCATGAGGTAATGGATGAAGAAATGCATACAATATAGAGAAATTATCATTGGGAGTTAGCTAACCTACTAAAACAAAAATAGGTCATAGGGATCAAGTGGGTGTACAAGACAAAACCCACTCCTAAAAGTAAGATAGAGAGACATGAGGCAAGACTAGTTGTGAAGGGATACAAGCAAAGGCCTAGACATGACTATAATTAGATGTTTATATATGTAGTAAGGATATAAATGGTAAGGACAATCATAGCCATTGTTACTCAACACAAATGAAAGGTACATTAAATAGATGTCAAGTCAACCTTCTTGAATGAAGTTATAGAAGAAGAGTTTTATGTAAGATAAACATTAAGATATGATATTCTTGGGAATGATAACAAGATATATATGTTGAAAATGGTGTTGTATGGACTCAAGAAATCCCCAAGAGCATGGTACAACTGTATAGACTCTTGTTGAGAAATAGATTTAGGAAAAGAGCTAGTGAGATCACACTTTACATCAAAGTCAGCAAAGGTGATATTTTGATTGTCATTTTATATGTGGATGATCTATTATTCACCTAAAATGCAAATCAATCAATAGAAGAGTTTAAAATATCCATGAAGAAGGAGTTTGAAATGACTAATTTAGGCTTCTTAAAGTATTTTCTTGGAGTATTTCTTCATTATGGATATGAATCTAATGAATCCAGAGTGAAGATCTAACTTGGTAAAAATAAATAACCCCATGTAATTCATCTAGTAAATCATCAATTATTAGAATAAGAAACTTATCTTTGATGGTGTATTTATTGAGTTCTCTATAGTCTGGGCACATCCTCTAATTTTCATCCTTATTCCACACCATGACCACTAGGGAATATTATTCACTTTGACTATGTCAGATGATTTTTAACTCCAACATATCTTGTACCATATTTTCAATTTCTCATTTTTGGGGATAAGGATACCTATATGGTCTGATATTAGGTGGTGTACTTCCTGGAATGAGTCTAATGGCATGATCATGTGCATGACTTGGAGGAAGTCCTTATTAAATGTCACTAAAAACAATATAATGTTCATCCAACATCTTTTACAAATCAAGATGTGGAGACTCTTTGGTTGATTAAACCTCCATAGAAAATAAGCATGCCACAAAACCTTCTACACCTTTTCTGAGAATCTTCATCATCTAGTGGGAACTAATCAATTATGAAGATTTAGCCTGTAATCTATGTAGTTCAAAAGTCCTTCCTTTTAAATGGAACCTCATAAATAATTCCTAAAAAATCATCTCAATAGTGCTCAAAGTGGTGAGCCACTACACTCTCAAAATAATGTTAGCTCCTCCCATGGGAATAACAAACATAGGTGAATCTAATAAATAGTCTCTGATAACAATCTTAATACTATGGAATTTTTTTAAATAGTTGACCATATCACCATCTACAATCAAGATCTAAAAGTCTGGAGTTGGGTAAAATAAATAATTCAAATGAGTAACCAACTTACTATTGATGAATTTATGTGTACTTCTAGAGTCAATTAACACAGTCACCTTCTATTTCTTCAAGAAACCCACCACCTTAAGAGTTTGAGGAGTACTAATGCATAAAATTGAATGATAAGAAATAGTAGGTTAAGAATCTTTAGATTCATCCTCAAGTTATTATAACCCTTCCCCTAAATCCTCCTCATTTTTCTCCTCATTGGCACCATTAATGTAAAACAACTTCTTTTCAGTGCATTAATGCTCTTTTCTCCATTTGCTATTCCATCCAAAACACAAACATTTTTCACACTTTTCTTCCACTTACTGAAGTGTCAATCTGGTAGGCTAATAAAATGATGGTGCTAGGAAGGTGTATTCATGAGCATTGGTGAAAGGTATTCATCTAATCAACATTTTTTCCTCAACAATGGGTGCCATTAGTATGGCCTTTGATACAGTACTGAGATGAAACATGTGAACCTCTAAGTGGATGTTATATTTGAGGGCATCCAAATATAGGTCACTTAGATTTTTCTTAGTGATGTCTGCCACATATAAGGAGAGATTTTAAAATTGATGAATGTAGTCATTGACAATCCTAGTCTAGCACAACTTGGATAGTTAACTAAAGTAATTTTCATACACATTATTGTGATAGTGGAGCTGCAACTCCTCTAAAAATGTTGACCATAAAATTGGGACACCCTTATTTTTATTTTGAGCACACAACCAATGATACCAAAAGAATGGCTCAGGTTTTAAATATAGAGAGGCCATAACCACTTTTTGTGAACATGGAGTCTAATGTAGATCAAATAAATTTTTAATTTGAGTGAGCCAAGTGAGTGGAGCATTACCATCAAACTTACATAAGTCCACTTTTAGAAACATCGACTTAGTGCCAGAATTGGTGTTGGTATTGTTTAGAGGAGGAGAACTAAACTGAAGTAATGGAGGATTATTTTGTAGTGGTTGAGTTGACAAGTTGGCATATTTCTCAAATATTTGTTGTAATCAATCCATAGTGTTATCTAAGTCCCCTATCAACCCTGTAATGTCCCCTTGAACTATATTAAAATCATCTTTTTTCACCATGCCGTGTAACTCTAATTGAAGTTGTTGAACTACCTCCAAAATAGATGGATCGAAAATTTTAGACTCCATGTCATCTTTGTGAGGATTTTTTTGAGTTTCTCACCCTTTATTTCATACATGAGTGTTTGGACTAACCATGTACAAACTTTATGAGTGTTTTAGCCTCAAAAAAAAAGTGTACAGGTGAAATAAACCATTACAATCGTCTCATCGAGATGAATCCAGCTATTACTATTGTGCACAAGGGTGAAAATTTAAAACCAAAAAAAATTTACTAGTATAATATACCATTGTGATCATCTCATATAGATAAATCTAATGACTACTAATTTTCACAAGGTAAAAAAATTCTAGACTTTTTTAATGAAAAAAATATTTTTTTCCTTTTTCTATAAAAAAAACCTCATGAACAAAACTATGGTGATGAAAAAATTAATTTCTCCTAGATAAAAAGTTATGTTTTTCGGCCTTCTAGTGATTAGGATGCTAGATTTGAAGAAAAAATTGTGCCATAAAAACTTACCCAAGTCAAATCTCTAATATCACTTGTAAGAAAATTACATAGATGATTCGCAACAATAGAATTATATATAGTAGAATTAAGTGTAGAATAAGTAAATCAACAACAATAATTGATGAAAGAGTAGAATATTTGAATATTATGACTAAGCCACTTTGAGGGGGCAACGTCCACAATAATACAATAAGAACAAAATTTATAATATGATCATAAAATACTAACCACTACATCATATATATATATATATATATATATATATATATATATATATATATATATATATATATATATATATATATATATATATATATATATCACTTAGCCATAGTTATTCCATAAGCTAATCATACTAAAAACATCAAGAAATACAAAAAGTTAATATAAAGATGTGTAAGCCACAAGTCAACAACACATATCCCTAGACGTATTTTAAGTTAAGGGCATAGTAGCTAGTAAGCCCACACTCTACATTAAAGTAATAAAAAATAATATTTTGATTGTATTTTTATATGTGGATGATCTAATATTCATCAAAAATACAAATCAGTCAATAAAAGAGTTTAAAATAGCCATAACAAAGGAATTTGAAATGATTGATTTAATCTTTTTTAAAGAATTTTCTTGGGATAAATGTCAAGAAAATGGATGTAGGCATATTCATGTGTCAATATAATTATGTAAAATAGATATTAGAGAGGTTTAAGATGTTAGTAAATAAGCTAGTATCCACACCAATCAAGACAAGTCTTAAATTGCACAAAGATGATTGCAACAATAATGTAAACCTGACACACTACAAAAGCTTAGTAGGAATCTTAATGTATTTGATTGTAACTAGTTTGAACATCATGTATGTAATAAGCCTCATATCTAAATTCATGGAGATGCCAAATGAGACATATTGGCAAGTGCGCAAGAGGATATTGAGGTACGTAAATGGAATAACAGATTATAGAGTTTTATATGCAGTAGTAGATGAGTTTCAACTTGTGAGATACACTAATAGTGATTGGTCTACTAGCCTTGATGATTGAAAGATTACTTTAGGGTATGTATTTTATCTTGAATCAGGGTCCATATCTTGGGATTCAAAGAAACAATCCATAGTATCACTTTCTATAGCTGAAGTAGAATACATAGCAGCGAATATAGCAGCATACCAAGCTATATGGTTGAGAATGATACTTTTAGATTTACATCAAAAGTAGTAAAGATATTTTATAGTCTATTATGACAATTTATCCTCTATAATATTGTTAAATAACTCCATCTTTTATGGTAAGAGCAAGAATATTACAATCAGGTATCACTTCATTTAAGAGTTAGTTGAAGATCATGTGATAGATCTTAAAATTTTTAAGTTAGATCAGCAACTAGCTGATATTTTCATTAAATCATTGTCAAAAAATATTTTCATGCACTTAAGAGGAAGGCTAGGGGTTATTAATGTAGTAACATTGGGCCTACAAGGTTTTATATTAGCTCTAGAACCACACAGTCTATTTTTGAACTTCAACGGGGCAGTTCCAAACTCTAACAAGCTAGTTCTGGACTCTTACAAACTAGCTCTAGACTCCTAAAGCGCAGCTCTAAACTCCTATAGGTCAGCATTGAACTCCTACATGCAAGCTCTAGACTCCTACATGTCAACTTTAAACTCCAACAGGGTAACTTTGGACTCTTAGAGGTCAACTCTAAACTCCTATAGGTTAGCTATGAACTCATACATGTCAACTTTAGACTCCAATAATAAATTTATGAACTCCAACAGAATAGTAACAGACTCCTACTTTTGAGCTATAAACTTGCATAGGGCAGCTATAGACTCTACCATTCCAACTACAAATGTTGTCAATCTTTTTATGGACTTCCAGACTCCCCCAATCTAGCTACAGACTCTATCAGTGTAGCTATGCACTCCCACAAGGTAGCTACAGACTCTATTAGTGCAACTACAAACTCTATCAACAGAGCTATGAACTTCAATAGTGAAGCTCCAAACTTGCACAGAATGAGTATAGAAGAATATGGACATTTGAAGAGAAATTATAAAGAAGTTTTGAAAGCTGAAAAAAGTTTTATAGACCATGGTAGGAAGGTCAAGAATAAGGGGTAGTATTAAAATATTAAATTATTCTCTACCTTCCTACCTACCTCCCCAACTCTGCAATTAGTAGCTGTAGCCATTAAATCATATTTAATTAACAACATGTTCAAATTTGAATTTTTGGAATCATTTTCATACATGGTGGGTGGAATAGAAGATACTAGAGACAAAAGTAAAAAAAGAAAAATAAAATATAATAAGCACAGTAATAGCAAATGATGCAAAAACCAGAGCAATAACTAGTATTTTTTATGCAACAACACCAATTAGAGAGAATAAACCTGGAGAAAAGTTGTAGCATCAGCAAGAGGGAATATACTATGGCTGAAAACTATAGAAAATAGAGAAGAAGACAAAATAGAGAATACAGAGGAGTAAATTAGGCAGAGCAAGAAGAATGTTTGCTAACAGCAGTTAGAGGAGAAGGATAAAATATTAATTTGTAACAGGTGTAGCTGTGTAAGTTTATGAATTAAGTTAGTTTGTAATAGGAGCTCTTTAAGTGAATTTAATACAAGAAGTCCAGTATTTTCTATACAACTTTGCCTCCTCTATATTCTATGTTTTGAGCAAATTTTTGGTTTTATATTCTGCCCTTATCCACCTGGGCCTGCACATTCTCTGTATTTTCTGCCAACAATTTAAATAAGACAATTCTATATGATGGAAGACAATTCCTCTCTTTTATAGGTACCATACTTGATCTTCATGTCAAAGACAATGTGATTGAGTAATAAAAACTATTCACTACATTATTAAAAGTTTGAATTTTGTATCATAACAGTATTTTGAATCGTTGTCACTCCAATTCGCGCTCTCTCATATCAAAGAAAAAGAAATATCAAAGGGCGTTGAATATCAAATTGTCCCCTCCACACTTAATATGTGGAATTCTATTCATGTTTCCTTATTATTTATTTACAAATACATACATTTACATTAAATTAGACTGGCATTCAATAGTGATTTTAGATACATTGTATCTTTGCATGCCACATAGAGGAGAGGAGTTATAATAAAGAAAATTACTTATCTAATTTGATATAAGTAGGTCTCTAATTTTGAAAGTATTTTAGAGGAAATGATATAAAAGGGAAAATGGAGATTCATTTGAAGGATCATTTTATGTTTGAAGATATGAATTTTGAGTTTGACACAAATGCTTAGCTTATTATCTCCATTAAAGATATCAACCTTCACTTGAAACTGAGGATAAGTATGAAAGGTTGTAGTGGGCATCATTGGTCATATTGAGTTGTGTAAACACCAATTTTGATTGCAACACAATATCTGGAGCTTCAAGAAGTGGAGTAAACTAGTTTGGAGGGTAGGTGACTTGGTTGAAGATCCTAGAAGGGTAGTGAATCACCTAGGGTGGGAAGCAAGCTCTTTAAAGGGAAATGAAACCTATCTTAGGTTGGATGTGGCACTTCGAAGGCCAATTTCCAACCTATTTCATGTTTGAAGGACATAAAGCATTTTTGGTTTTTTTAATCATAATTTCCAATTGTATAATTGGGTTAAAAATCATATGTGAATGTGTTTAATAAGTTGTAATTATTTTAAAAATTTTGGAAATTATTTAATGATAAAATATTAAAATTTGTTCCCTAGTTCCATATTTCCAAAATTCTAAATTTTTGTTAGGGTTTGATATAAAAAATATATAAAAATTTTATATTTGGTGTTAGGGTTTGTGATTAATTTCCATATTTGCATAATATGCCCTAAAGGGGATATTACAATAGTATTAGAGGCATGATTTTTATAGCTTGTGGAGGAATTTAATAAAATAAATAAATAAAGTATTATGTATCTATATGGATATATACAATGGTCATACCCCTATCAAATAGGGTAGATTCCAGTCTATGTAGATTCAAATCAATAGATATACCTTTTATAGCTAGGGTTTCAGTCAAAGTTTCAAATTTTTTTAACAGTTTGAGTTGAATTCAAGCCAAATAGTGATATAAATATGAAGGCAACACTTGAATCTATGGAAGAGATGTTTTAAGATATGTAAAAATATCATATGGAACTAATGGCGATGTGTCTCAAGGCATGGATGAATTTTATAAGGTTAAGCCCTAGAACTCCAAAGTCTCCCTTAAAAGAAGAAAAAGGACTAGAAAAAATGGTGAATACTTCAACACCACAAAATATTAAGTGCCCCATCAAGGAATACATCATTCAAATTGAAAATGAGATCCCTCCAAAGAGAAAGCTATGGATTCAATTGTACAAAATGTTAGGGTTAAAGACAAAAACAAATTCATATTTTTAAGAGTAAAGGATTTAATAAGGACATAACAAAGGTGTGATGAATGGATAAGGAGATCTAGGTAATGAATGGATAAGGATATCTAGGTAAGCTAAGTTGATAGTTTCCCAAGAAAAATAATACTTGTATGAAATTAAGGTAAATAATTTTCCCTTGATGATGAGGAAAGAGGAAGAAATCATGGAGCATGACCCAAAGAAAGAAGAAAAAACTGATTTATAAAATTGTGGAGAGAATTAGGTGGTTCAAGCTAATTTTTTTGATGATAATGTTGATTTTAAACTTGTTGTAATTTTTTTACTAATAAATAATGCTAAGCAAATTGATTATATTCATAGCAAGGGTTTATTTACTATGTCCATACAATGTTTTGGTCATCATGAGAAGTATTCTACCAATGTTGATAAGATGAAGGGTAGCAAATGGGAAGAGGATCTTTTTTAAGAATCCTCTATCCATCTTTCAAGTATTCTTAAGATTGAGCCATTGCCATATGAGATGGATTTTCAAGATAACCAAAGGTATGAAAATGTTATGGATTTATTGTTTCTTACTATGTTTATTCAGATCTGTTGTTATCATTGGTAACATGTTGAAAAGAATGATCATATGTCAAGTTTGGTGCTTCTTAGTATATCATGGAAAAATTGTGGTTGTCATGGATAACATAGTGAAAATGGTGATAGAGTGATGAACACTTTGAATGGAAAAGGGCACATAGGTCCTTTCATACAAGTTCCAAATTTATTTTACATGAAAGTTTGAGATCTAGGTGATATTTGGAGATACAAGAAGGCATTTTCAATCACTATATGGTTGATTATAGCCCCTATACCACTCTCATTTTTAAATTTTGTAAATAAATTAAAATATGACAACTATTGTCCTATTATTTTTGATATTATGTGCAAGAAAACCATCCCCTTAACAATTTTTATGATGCTCACAAGAGTATTTATAGTCACACAGTGGAAGGATGTTCTGCCTATCATCAATGAGGGATTATTTCTAGCTGTTATTAAAAAGTTTTCAGCCCCCGTAATGCTGATTTTGAGCATGAAAATGCAATAGTACACTTGCATTTATGTTTGGGACAACAATAATGGACCTTTCGAAGTCCATCATACCAATGGAAACTATGAAGAAGATACAAGGATGGGAGGAGAGTTGAACAACATGCTTATGAGGCATGGTAAAGTGGTTAAAGGAGTGGTGTGGAGAGCTCTTGATTTTATTGTCATGTTTGTTCTATGTGCAAGTTTAGGAATGACCCATATGAGTGTTGATAAAGAGACTCTTATGAGTCAAACATTGCATAGTTTGCATATATCCAAGGAAAGTACAGTGATCATGGTAGGTGACAAGCATGACTGGGGTCAATTGAGTTTGTTTCAAGCCCCCAATAATAATTTTAGACCCATTGAAGATTAAGGCTATATTGATGAAGCAAGTGTTTCAGGTTGTAGGCTCCCAAGATTGAAGTGGGATTCATGTATTTCAAAAATAATGAAAAAAAGGCCTTATATTTGTTTGAGGGCAAGGAAATTTGGGAAGGGTGAACCGTAATGTCCTCTTTTCTAAAAATAAAATAATATTATTATTAAAATAAAAAAATATTTTTAAATATTTTACATAAAATTAATAATATGTCTTAGTTGTCAAAAGTGAATATGTCAGTAACTCCTTTCTATTTTGGAAGTTATAATAAATAAAAAAACTTGTCTAATTTGATATAAGTCGATCCTTATTTTAAAAGATATTTAGGAGGAAAGGATATAAAAGGGAAAAAGGAGGCTCATTTAAAGGATCATGTTATATTTGATGAATTGAATTTTGATTTTGAGCACAAAATACTTTTCTTATCTCCATTGAAGACATCAACCTTCATTAAAAACTAAGGATAAGGATGAGAACCCTTAGTCTTCAATTGGGTAACCTTATGTCAATGGTTGTATTGGGCATCATTGGTCATCTTGAGGTGTATAAACACTAATTTTGATTTTAGCGTAGTAGAGGGAGCTTCAAGGAGTGGGTTGAACTAATTTGGAGGGTTGAAAACTTGGTTGAAGATCCCTAGAAGGGTATCAAATCACCTAGGGTGGATAGCAGGCATATTTAGAGGGCATTGAACCCCCTCTTAGGTTAGGCATGGCACATCCAAGGCTAATTTCTAGCCTATTTGTTATTTGAAATATAAAAAATATTATTGATATTTTAATTATAAGTTTCAGTGATATACTTACAAATTTGAAGGTGTTTGGTCAGTTGTAATTATTATGGAATTTTTTACAATTATTTAATGATAAAATATTAAAAGTTGTGGCCTAGTTTTATATTTCTATAATTCTAAATTTTTGTTAGGGTTTGATATTAAAAAATAAAAAAATTCTATTGTTGGTGTTAGGGTTTGTGGTTAATTTCCAAATTTGCATAATATGCCATAAAAGAGATATTGCACATTATCAAAGGGAAGACACCAATGCATGCAAGAAGGTACCTCAAGCAGAAAGTGGAAGAACTTTTACCACATCTCCTAAATCACCAAGCTTTTGTAGGACCAAAATCCTCTTAGAAGGGAGGCATGATCTATTAGTGTCATGAAAAATAAACATCTCTATCATCCAACTAAAGAATTATCGGTATCAGTCAATAAAAGGGATTAAAATAATTATTTCTTGAATGGTGGTGAATTTTTTGGTATTTGTAGGGGGAGGTTACATAATTTTCAACTCCCTTAATGGGAAGTTGTATTATGATCAATATTTTTAGGCAAGGAATTCTTAACTAATAGTTAACACATGTAGTTACATAACCACCATGGTGGTTTTGAAATTGTCAATCTACTTAAAACAAAAATTCCACCTGAATCAACTATATGATTAGAGTAACTATAGAATAATAGTGTCTCATTAGTTATGAGATGTTTGTGAGTCCTTTAGCATACAAAAGGGCACTCCTAGATCATGATAAGGAGGCATGAATCCAATTGGAGGAATGAATG
Source organism: Torreya grandis (assembly GCA_037957365.1). Classification (NCBI taxonomy): domain Eukaryota; kingdom Viridiplantae; phylum Streptophyta; class Pinopsida; order Cupressales; family Taxaceae; genus Torreya; species Torreya grandis. The sequence continues at coordinate 367,261 of JARHVA010001801.1, forward strand.
TTTGAGGTGTTGGTGTCCAATTGGTTGTAGAAGAGGGAAGAAAGGTTGTAGAGAGACATTGAGTTAGAAAACAATAGAGGTATTATTGTATTTGTTTGATTAATCTCTTTGTAAAATTATATTTGTGCACAATAAAAATCAAAATGTTGAGCTATTGCCACTTCCAATTAGTTTTTCCCCACATTGGTGTTTCCAAGATAGTCTTTGTCCATTATTGTTCTTACTTTATGCTGCTTGTTCATGGTTTCCACATTTATATTTTTAGTACTATAGGTTCTATTTTATTTTATTTTCAACAAGACAATAAACTAATTATAAGTCATAAAAGCATTCAAACTTGTCAATTTGAAGTATAATTCATGTAGGACTTGTGATTCTAAAAATTCTATTAAAAAATTGAACTTAGGAGTTTATGGATCAGAAGGCATGCAAACACAAGGAAAAATACTATTGAATTATTGATATGCTAGATCTAACAACTCTAATGTAATAGTTGTATGTGGGCAATGAGAACTATTAGATTGTGTGGTAGTGAAATTAAGTGATAGATTATTTAGGCGTAAAATAGGTTCCCAAGTTACCTAAAAGATAGGGAGGGACGTGTCACCATGTTAGAATAAGAAATAGGGACCAAATAGATAAAATATACGTAAGCTAGCCATTAACCATGCCCTATAATTGAAAGAATGATCAGAAGTGGCATCACCACTTCTTTTTTAAAAAGGCACCACATCCTTAAGGCAACACTACAGATTTCCAAAGAAATCCATGGTGATGACATTGATGGCCTTATAAGGCAGTTCAATGACTGAGAGAAGGGGAATGTCTAAAAAGATTTTATATACCTATAAAAAGTAGAATTCATCATTGGTTTTAACATGATTATAAATTAAGCATTAATTATATAATACATACTAGGCTTCCTTGAAGGATGCCATCTCCCTATGAGAAATTTGAGAATCCTACTCCATTGGAAGGTTGGAAAAGAATTGAGGTAGAAAACAGTCAACTAGATGAAACTTAAACTTGCTAAGTGGATCAATAGGTGGTTAAGTTTTGCAGTTTGAATTTAACTCTTGAGCACTATCCTATAGGCTTTCTCAATTTATCCCCAAACTTTCTTGTGCATTTCCAAAACCATTGTATAATAATTGGTCACAATTTAATGCAATTTCCTTTGGCACTTGGAGTAGAAGAGAACTTTAAATATCAGTTGGTCTTAGTTGATACTATATGCCAGATAGAGCAAAGGGGAATAAATATAAAAAAAGTAATGGCTATTCAGTAGAGCATTATCAATAAAATAATCTTTGAGGTTAAGGAAAATTCCCCTTAGAGCCAAATAATTAGATTTAAATACACCACACACCAACAATTATAATATTGTATGAAATTTGATGAACTCACTCACTAACAAGATCGCCAAACATCTCAAGAAAAGAATGTCTCTCTTCTCCCAAGGAATTGCATAATACATTGTAAATGGAAAACAAGCTCAATTCTGGGAAGATAGTTGGAATCATCAAAAATCCCTCACAACTCTCATCATTCTAAAATTTCTATAGGCTATCCAGAATTAGGGACACTGGAATCGTAATATAGCTAGTTTGGTAATATACCCATAATGGGGACTGCAATGCAACCTCAACCTACTTAATGCTCCAAAAACAAAATAAAAGAGAACAAAAATGGATAAGACTATGGAGCTACAACTCTTGGCCCAAAATCAAAACCTTCATCTCTTTGTGCACCATAAAAAATTTCCCAATGCGGATAATCTCTAACAATGAGGTTACAATTGGTCCCATGCAGATAATTAAATAAATACATAGTTTGGTTCCTGGTTTCAATAATTGGAAACTATGGAGAGAATGAATCCCCATAATATTTGTTAGTAACAAATCCAAAACTAAGGGTTTTAGGGAGAATTATAAAGTCACAAGGATCATTTCCCTTAGATTTACAACTAATTAATCTTCCTCGTAGGTATGAGTAAAAAAATGTGAGGGACCTAAGTCTCACTTGCAAATGGAATATTATATTCCATTATGAGTTCAATTTATTTAGGGTTAAATAAAAGAGAGTGGACTCTATATACACATTATTTTTGCCTTATTTGACACCTTTTTGGTTCATGATTTGTCGACATATTAATCTTCCTTAATATATGCTCTCACATACACCAAAATTGGGGTAGATTGACTTCTATCAATTTGTGAGAGACATATGATGTGATATCCTTCTTAATAACAATTTCATACCACCTTCACATTAGTAGATTTGTCCTTCTTAACCTCTTGATCCCTCATATTTGGGGTTGATGACCTCCTCTAACAGCCCTATTTTGGCTAATGTTATTTGCTAAGCCAATGAAGTAGTAATTTCTTCAGATTTATTTATATTCCATCCATTGGGCTGATGGAATTAGTTAAAATTGATATTTTTATTTTAGGGTTCCTACCATATTTATAGGTTTCCCTCCATCATTTCTCAATACGACAACAATTTGCTCAGCTTTGCACTTGTAATTCCTCTCTTAGGAAGAAATAGAGGATTTAAGGTTGGAGGAGCTTAAATTCAAGGAAGATAAGTTAGCATAAGGGATTTGAATATTTCAAGAGAAGAAGTTACACCCTCGAGGCATACCAAGACTTTGTATTCCCAAACTTTGGTCTATTTAGGGTTTCACCTATCTATCTTGACTTCACCTACAATCATCTCCTACAAAGTGCTAAGAGCCTAGGGAGAGATTTATGCATTGACAAGTTAACCCAAGGTAAGTATCCCTAACCATACACTCTTTATTTTGAACTTAGGTCAATTTATGAATTATTTATGCACTATGCAGTTGATTCTATAGTACATGTTTGTTGTCCTTTACTTTATTATTTTCTTAGCATTATTACTATGGTTGAGTAAGTGCACAGAGTTGGGGGATAATTTCATGGGCATTTTAGGTAATGCAATCATGTTAATAAATAATACAATCACATTATTTAATTAACACGATCATTTTATGTAATTAATACTATTACGTTATTTAAATTATGGCTTGGTGATTATCAATCCATAATGCGATCATGTTAATAGATAACATTATCACATTATTATAAAAATAAAGACATGATCATGTTACTATTATTTTTGCACATTTAAATAAATAGAGTGAATGTTGATTAACAAGTAGCACAATCACTTTATGAATAACGTGATCACCTTATTGATAATGTGATCATGTTCCTATTATTTTACACATAAAAGCATGTGTGAGTTGCACATGAAGGCAAGTTTGGTGAGAAGTTTATATTTACTACTCTAAATGTTAAGTATAAGAAAATAAATGTAAATGTATACTTTAAATTTATTTTATTAAATATAATAAATTAGGGTCACTTAGCATCTAATAGAATTGGTCTCATAGTTGCACATCATACAATGTGGAAAATATTTTTTTAAAATCTAACCAGGTCAGTATTTAAGCATTTTCAGGGTCTAAGTATTAAACTAGGGATTTCAAGACATGATTTTTTCAATTGATGTCCAATTTTGGTAAACATATAGTCATTTTTCATGTTTTTATATCTTTAAGATTGATTCCTAACATTTTTAGGAGTCTTAAGTTTGTCAAAATTAAGTTTTACAAACCACTCACTTTGACATTGATGTAAAGTGGTGTGATTGGGGTATCATAGGTCACATTGTTGACCTGCACACATAAAATTACCACTTTCTATTAAGTTCACTTGTTAACCATCCCTCCCTCATTCCTAATCACTTCTTACTCATTCCTCATCACCCCTAATCACTCTCTTATCATTTTTCATTGTCCCTAATCACTCTTTTATTGAACTTCACTATCCCTAGTTATCTCTAATCACTCCCTCATCATCCTTGATTATTCCCTCATTGACCCTCACTATCCCTCATCATCCATAATCACTCATTCCTCATCCCTCATTATCCCTCATCATTCCCTCATCATCTTTAATCACTCCCTCATTGTCCCTAATCACTCCCTCATTGGCTCTCACCATCCCTCATCATCTCTAATCACTCCCTCATTGGCTCTCACCATCCTTAATCACCACTTCATCATCCCTAATCATTCCTTCTTCATCCCTCATCATCCCTAATCTCTCCCTTATTAACCCTCACCATTTCTCATCATTTATAATCACTCCCTCATCATCCTTGATCACTCCCTAATTGATTCTCACCATCCCTAACCACTACTTCATCATACCTCATCATCTTTGATCATTCATTCCTCATCCCTCATCACCTTTAATCACTTCCTCATTAATTTTCATCATCTTTAATCACTCCTTCATCCTCTTTAATCACTTTTTCATTGACTCTCACCATCCCTCATCATATCTATTACTCCCTCATCATCTCTATTCAATTCCTCCTCATCCCTCCTCATCCTTAATCACTCCATCCAATACCTTGATGGTGGTATTTTTTTGGGGTTTAATAATGTTAGGAGTTACAAGTGGATAATTGAGTGCTAGCATAAAATATAAGACATAGTGATCAAAATGATGTGGAGGAAAATTTTAAACATAAATATTTAACAGCTATGATAAAATATGGGCCTATTAGAAATGATGTAATTCATAATTGAAAATCCACTACAAAAAGAGAAGTAAGTAAAACCACCATAACACCAAAAATGGGTAGTAAATACATGAGGATCACCAAGATATGTGATTTCTTAAAACTAATCAATTGCTTTCCATATGAGGATATTTTATGATCTAAATAATTACATTGAAGGCTTTCAATTTTATGTCTATTGATTGATTCATCATACTAGAGAGTGTAAAATAATTTTCAAATGATTAAAACAAGTAGTCCAAGATTGGAAAGTGGTGCTTAATTCATAAATTCAACATTCAATCCAATAAAATGTGTCACACTATGAGATCTCTACTTTCACATATCGAGAAGTGGGTACAAGTTATCTATCACTATTAAAATGTAAGTAGATAATAGATTATGAACCTAATGATATGGTTGGTACTAAAAATATCTCTACTTGCCCCAATAAGAAATTATATGAATAAAAAATATTTTTTCATTAATAAATGTACATCAATGGTGAGCCAATACACTTATCATTTCCAATGTAAGTTAACAAAATTTAATTTCTCCTAAAGCATATTTTCAAAAATTAAACTTTAAATTTATACATCATCCATAACCACACACTAGTGTATGGTCTAATTTAGGCCTTGAGAAATGGATCACCTAGTAGTGTCACTTGGTACACAAAATCAAACTTCTTAAAGATACAATCCTTTGTGACATCTGACCATTAAAGGTGTGTAATATTTTACATGTGTTCAACCATATATTTACCATTATGCCTTTTATGTTAACTCATTTAACGAATTCATTCATTTCAAGATGTTGAACAACATCCTCAAGCCCTTTACCTATGTCATTTTTTAAATTTACCCTGATGACATCTTAATCTTTCAAAAACATGGGATGAAAATATACACCATGCTAAAATAGTGATTCACATTTTGTAGAAACATATTTTTATGATAACATGAATAAATGTTCATTTTTCATATAAGAAATAAAATATTTGGGACATAGTACACACAAAAGGAGTGCATGTGTGAACCTCACCAAGATTCAAGTCATAAAAGAGTGGAAAACAATAAATAACTTTACATTTGATTCAAATATTTTCAAAATTCAAAAATTATACAGAGATTGGTGTTTAATTTATATCTTTTGAACCAAACTATCAATGATGGGACTGAATAAAGTTTCATCTAGTCAGTTTCACAACAAATATAATTTGATGAACTAAAATTCAAACTCCATTTTGTGTTAGTACTTATGTTAGTTGACTATAAATTTGGAATATTTCTAATTCATTTAGTAATAAAATTGACTATCATAAATGGGTATTGACAACACAAGTCCTAAAAAAGAGTTAGTTTCTATTATAATGGATTAAACAATATATAATTAAAATCAAATAAATCTTAAGAGTATATACCTACATCATATGATGAGGGAGTGATTAGTGATGGTGAGGATTAATGATGGAGTGATGAGGGATGATGAGGGATGGTGAGGGTCAATGAGGGAGTTATTATTGATGATGATAGATGAAGAAATATTGATTAGGGATTATAAGGGATGAGGAGGGAGTGATTAGGGATGGTGAGGAATGGTGATAATCAATGAAGGAGTGATTAGAGATGATAATCTCAAATGATTATAGATGATGAGAGATAGTAAAGGTTAATAAGGGGGTGATTAGGGATGAATACGGAGTGAATAGGGATGAGGAAGAGATTAGGGATGATGAATAATGGAGAGGGAGTGATAAAATATGATGAGGGATAGTGAGGATCAATGAAAGAGTGATTATGAATGATAAGGGAATGATTTAAGATGCCTAAGAATAATGAGGGTCAATGAGGGAGTGATTAGGGATAATGAATAATGATGAGAGAGTGACTAGGGGTAATGAGGGATGATTAAGAAGTGATCAAGGATGATGGAGATATGATGAACAAGTGAAATTAACATAAAGTGGTCATTTAATGTGTATAGGTCATCAATATGACCTAAATTACCCTAATCACACCACTTTGGATCAAGTTTGAAGTGAATATTTTTCAATCTTCTAGTTTGACAAACCTTGGACTCCTATAAATGACAAGAATCAATTTGGAAGGCATAAAAACCTTTAAAAATGACTATATGTTCACCAAAAATGAACATCAATTGAAAAATTTATGTATTAAAATCCATAGATTTAATACTTAGACCCTAAAAATGCCTAAATATTGACCAATTTGGATTTTTAAAAACTATATTCCACGTCGTAAAACATGCAACTATGAGACCAACTCTATTAGATGTTGAGTGACCCTAATTTATTATCAATGATGAGGGATGATGAGGGACTAGGAGAGATTGATTAATAATGATGATGGATAGTGAGGGTCAATGAGGGAGTAATCAAGGATGTTGGAGTGATTAGAGATGACTATAGATAGTGAGGTTCAATGTGGGAGTGATTAGGGATAATGAAGAATGATGAGAGAGTGATTAGGGGTGATGAAGCATGATTAAGAAGTGATTACGGATGAGGGAGGGATAATAAACAAGTGAAATTAATACAAAGTGGTCATTTTATGTGTGCATGGCATCAATATGACCTATGATACCTCATTCACACCACTTTGCATCAATTTGAAAGTGAGTGGTTTTAAAACTTCAATTTTAATTAACCTAAGACTCCAATAAATGCCAAAAGTCAATTTAGAAGGCATAAAACATAAAAAATGACTATATGTTTACCAAAAATGGACATTAGTTGCAAAAATTATGTCCTAAAATCTTTAAGTTTAATATTTAGACCCTAAAAATGCCTAAGTACTAACCTAATTGGATTTTGAAAAACTATTTTTCACATCGTAAGGCATACAACTGTGAGACCAACTTTATCAAATGTTGAGTGACCCTAATTTATGATATTTACTACCCTAATATAACATTTAGAGTATTAAATATAATCTTTTATCCAAATTTGCCTTCATGTGCAACTCCCACATGCTTTAGGGTGTTGAGAATATATAATGTGATTGTGTTATTAAGTAACACAATCATGTTATAATAATGCAATTACGTTACTAACATGATCTCATTATTAACACAATCACGTTATCAAAAATATTATGTTATTAAGTAATGTGATCATGTTATTAAGTAACATAATAATGTTAATAATGCAATAATGTTATTAAGTAACATGATCGCATTAATAACATGATCATGTTATTAAGTAACACAATTTCATTATTAATGTGATTGTGTTACTTAATAACATGATCATGTTACTTAATAGCATGATCTTGTTAATAGCGTGATCATGTTAATAACATGATCTTATTAATAATGTGATTACGTTAATAACGTGATGTTATTAACACAATTTCATTAATAAAATGATCATGATATTTTAATTTGAATTCAATTCCCATGCCTTTTTGCTTGATAATGGCTTAGATTCCTGAGCCAAAGGCTTGGACTATCAATGTACAGTCAAGTTTTGAAAGGTATGAAATTAAATAATTAATTTCAACTTTGATTGCCAAATACACTAAGAATTTCAATGTGAAAAATCAAAAACTTGATACCATCACAATGAGCATGCTTTCCTCTTTCCAAAAATATGATTCTTATAATTTTTGGATTAACTTAAGGTTTCAAACTATATTTGTTTTTAACTATGCCTTTTTTAGGCCACTACATGCCACAAACATACATGCCTATACATGTTCATGTAATTTATCTTTCGATGATCCAAGTGAAAAAAAATTATACGGTGTTGTAGTAGGCCTAATTCTACACACATTAAAAAAATGACTTTCATTTTTGTTTTAGGTAGTTAGGCATGACATAGACAACTATCCATTTCTTTATCAATTTTTGGGAACTATTTACTTAGAAAATTCATTAAAAAAAAAGTATTCAATAGGTGACATGCTAGAATATTTTATCTAAATTTTCCCCAAAGGGTTTCAAATAATATTAGATGATACTCAAAAAATGGTGCACGCCATGGCCATCTATCTATGATGTTTTCTAAAAAAATAAGAGTTCCTCTTCAAATTTTAGATGTTTGACCTAGTTATACTCAACTATTTTTAAAAAAATTAGAGTTTTGGAAACTAGACTCGAAATGATACATTTCATGTTTTACATCATCTTTAAATTTGGAGTGTAGATATCTCAAACTATCTACTTAAGTTTAGATTTATGAAATTTCATAAAAATTATGTCCATGAGTAGGCCACTTTTTGTCCCCCAACTTTGTGCACTTACCCAATTCTTGCTTTACTACCTAGTGGGACCTTCATACCTAAATATTTTGCTTTACCATGTAGTGATACCCCTGATCTACTAAGGTCCTCCATCCCTCTTTTTTTATAGAGATTGTATGTGTAGATTCCCCTAATATATCCATTTTGAGCTCCTTTATACATAACCCTTGCCTATAGCCCCAAACTACCTTATGGAATGACATTCTTTTTATACATGTTTGATTTATTACATTATTTATCTTGTGTAGCACACATTTGATTTAGAATTGTCTTCTACTTTTTTACCAATTTAAAGAATCATTATATTTTAGAAGAAATATTTTGAGCCCATTACATTATGACAAACCCAACATGAATATTACCCCACCTTTGATTAGGTAATCTTCATGTTATTCTCCTTTACTCAAATCTAATACTATACATTTTCTTATCTTCAAATTAGTTTCATTACTTTGTGGTGAACTCAGCATGAATCTTACCCCAAATTTAATAAGGTCATATTTATCTTATTTTTCTTTCTTCAAATTTGATCTTACACCTTTTTTTATCCCTATATTATCTTCACCAATACATTCTAGTGAGCTCAACATGAGATTTCTCCCCACCTTTGATTAGGTTATCTTCACAATTTCACTTTTTTATTTCAAATGATTTATCAAGCATTTATTGATTTTTAAATCTCTCCCCTTTTAGATTCCCTAAATTTTATTCTCCCAATCCTAAAATGGAATATATTCATGTACCCAAGTAGAGGCCACACAATGGTCTCCCTTCTCTCAAGAACAATCTTATAGTAATGCAGATTACAACATGGCTTCTTTTAACACCAAAAAAGCCACAGTCCTCCTCCTCTTGAGATCAACACTAGATCCATAATAATAATTTAAAATAAAACTCCTCAGGAATATAGTGACCAAGAAAGAGAATAAACAAATTACCATGAGGTTTCTCATCAACCCAAGCTCCTCAACCCAAAAATAAATAAAAACCTTCCAATTCCAATTTAGTGGTAATACCAAAATAATAAAGTTTTCAACACTAATGCTTCTACCAACAAAGGAAGAGTAGTACAAATTCAAGGTAAGAAGTGTATCATTGCATATATTGATTCAAGTTACATGACCTAATATTCCCCTAAAAATGTGAAAACTTGTAAAACTATCCAATAAATTTCAATATCTCAAACAATTATTTAAAATGCCTTAAAAAATCTAAAATTTGAAAATATGCCTAAATCTTACATCATCGGCCAAGCTAATGATGTAGAAAATATAAAAAAATCTTTGAAAACATCATTATTCAAGAGAATGGTGTTCATGGAATTGTGAAACATAATCATTCAAGTTAATTATGATGAAATAATCACCCAACATTATATGTTAGGTTGATGACATCAAATCAAGAAAATAAAAGTTAGACTTAGCCCCATCAAAGGAAAATTTTGAGATAATTATGACTGCTACTCTTAATGTATAGTCCAAATTATAACATCCTATCTCTGATGTGTGGGATCCCATTGTAGAGCTCTTTAATTTCCCTAGTAAGGTCCCATTACTTGAATTAATGATAATATCTTTGAAACATCAAATTTTCCTTATACAACTACTATTTGACACATGAGCATTTCCCAACCACCACAAAATGGCCAAGAAGCCCTTTACATGGTTTTGAATAGAGTATCATGAAACAATATAAAGATTTATTAGTCCAAATTGACAAAACCAATCAAACTCTCCCATAAGTTTCCCACCTAAACCATCATTCTTGACAAAATCCTATTTCATGCTAATGATCCCCCACTTTTTATCAATGTCAAGTGAGCCCTCATTGAAGAAGCTCTAACACAATTTTTTTCCTCCCTAAATTTCATCAAATCCCTTATATATTCAACAAATAACCTAAAATATTACTATTTATCACTTTTCAAGGTTACAACCGAAGACATCAACCTTCAATTCAATGAATTTGGCTTACCATCACATTACCTCCTAGAATAGAAATTTATGACTATCAACTTTCCACTATCTTATAACATCTTTCTTTGCCACTCATAGACTCATTAAATTAGGGTCATAGCTACATTTTTAGTCCAATATATCAAATTTACCCACATAAGAGGCACCTATAAAGTCCAAGGTGACAGCAACCCTTGTAATTTTGAATAATTCCAACTAAAAGGAGTCTACAAACTTTTCACCTTAGAAGGCATAAATTACGTACCTTCTTTTGAACATTAAATATTTAATTATCCCATTGACTCCCTTGTAGACTATAGTGGCCACATCTTGAGCTACTTGGGAGAATCCCACCTAACCTTTTAGATTTTCACAATGATGGACCTAATGAGATCAATCTTGAGATAAAAACTATCCATTTGTCTCAAATTATTATTCACCAATTGCCTCCTAATTTAAAACCTAAATCATAGAATAAGTCAACTTATGAAATCTCCTTGGAAGCAATCATTGAGAATAAATCCACCAAAGATACTTCTCAACCTAGTGACATAGTGGTTGAATCACTCAGTGTTTATCTCAACACCTACAACTACAATATGGATACACATTAGGCAACCTATATTTGTTTAAATACACTCAAGAAAAGCATGTAGAGTTTTATGATATAAATACATCCTTGCAAAAAGATAACCAAAAAAAAATCACCCAAAGTGTCAATATGATTAGCCTTTCCTCTCGTTTTGATGAGAAATATGATGACCTAATATATAACTTTAATACTCTTAGAGAGATACCTCTCCAAGAGTCTAACATAGTATTGGTTCTCTACATTTTTTCTTCATATATGGATTGCATCACTTCCAATAATACATCAACCACTGAGTCTCACCATCCCTACACTTACTCAAAATGAGGTACACTTTCTTATGATTAATCACTATTTTTCCAATGTCACAATGCCCCTAGCTATTCCATTGAGACTTGTAGATATTATCAAAGACATATGGAGCACTTAGATTTTCAATAACACACTCCTAAGACCGATAGAGGGTGAGCATGTCTAATTTATCCAAAGCATCATTTTCCAAAGTTTTATGGAACTACCACATAATATAAAAAATAATATTATCATGTTAGTATCACCAACAAGAAATCCAAAACTAATGGATTCATTCACCTTGTCCATCTCACTACTTATAGAAATACTCACATAATCAACTTCTCCATGGATATATTCTCCCAAGAGAGGATAGAGATAATGTTATTGGCATCATTCTTAAACATACTCCATCAATAAGTGTAAATCATGTCAATAGTGCTTGAGATAAAAATCATAGCTAGAGGAACAACCTTCCCATGATCATGATAATTATTAATAGTTAAAGTACCGGCCTCCCTATTAATAGTTATACCATAAGAAACATAATGAGAGTTCACAATACTAAAAAATTTATCTTCATATTGAGTTTAACCCACATTTTTAGTAAATGCCATTCTCAAGTTCTTCTAAGGATTTATGATAAAGTTAAGGAGTAGCATCATGATATGAGTTGCAATAGAGGATCTATACCTTCATAGAAGACATAGATATGACATTTGAGGTATGTGTGATGATGCAGCTGAGAATGAAGAGGCCAAGTGAATGGATGCCTTACTTCCCAATAATGTTATACTTCCTTCAATCTCTAGGACATTTTCAGACACAAGACTTAGGATGGAACCCAAAAGACTCTCTTTAGTGATGTTTAGTTTTGTTATAGAGACTACACATGCTTTCTCAACTTTCATTTCCCCTACAACTAAAAATTATACTTCCTTAATCTAATGAATAGGATACAAAGAACATGTATCTATCATAGAAGGCTCTTAGATCTATGTTCACATTCTCTAAGCTTCTCAAAGCTTCTCTAAGCTCTCTCTACTCTGTTATGTTCTATAGTATTATTCTCTCCTCCAAAGTTATTGATATTTTATTTTCTCTCTCTTGGATGGTCTAAAGTGACTCTCTAACTCTTCTAAAACTCATTTTTAATCTTGATGGATTGACATAGGAACCCTACCACACCCTTTGAGTTCCTTTTGTATTGGAAAACAATCCAAATTCCATATTTATTTGATTTAGGTAGTTACTTTACCTATTTACTCAACACAAGTGAAACCACCAATTGTTGCAAATTAGTGTTTGTGAAATTGACACTTACATGAAGTGGTAGTTTTGTCATGCCCCAAAGAAAATGTCCTTATGACCAATGGAACATGATTAAGACCATCCTATTATTTCTTTACTCTATGGGACTCTTGATGATGTTTTTTGACTTGACATTCATATTCGTCCATGTCAAACATTATTTCAAGTGATGACAAGTCTCATAACTCAAACAAATGTGCATAAGAACCTAACCCCATGTTTTTGTATGATGAAAGATATTTTTGAAATTAGCTTCTCCTACATCAGACACCCAAGGTAAATTAAATTGATTATGATCTCTTTCTCATGAACTCTTTTGGAGCTCCTCAATATTTTTTTCATGTTTGGTAACTTCAGATACATTTATGTCCAAGCTACGTCTTCAGTTGCTTTGTCTGTCCACTTCACTAAGTAATGTATGTGATCTCTTTATTTTGTCTTTGTACTAATCTATGTATACATTAAGGCCTCAGTCTCCTCTTTTACATTCTCATGTAATTACTGCTTCTAAAATACACTTGAAGAATTCGATCTTGATCCTTCACCACTTGTCCCTCAAAGTAAGGATAAAAATCAACTACATTTAATATAGGTGAAATATTAATTCCATCTAGTAGCTCAATCACATAATCATTCACTAATAACCTTCTCAAAATTTTATAAAATGTCCAATCTTCATCTAATTCAAATTATTACATGTTCCCTTTAGAAACCTCTCCATACATAAATGCACTAATACGAAGGCTCCAACTTCAAAATTTTATTCTCTCATTATTTTATAAATGCACTTCTTTTATATAATATTGTTCTCTTTTAATATTTTTTTCACCTCCATATGCACATCATGCATATTTATTGTGGACTCTTTTGATTTAATACTCTTTTCATACCTTTTGTATTTCTCAATTCACACACTCGTGTATGGTTGTAATCATAAACAATCTAGAGTAGAATCACAATTTTACTTCTATTCATTAAATTATAGAAAGCAAATTCAGCTTGTGCTAATAAAATTCATCATTTTACTTATGTTCATTGAATTATAAAATGGAAATTCACCTTTTGCTAATGTCATATCCAACTATTTGGGCTAATCTCTGACCAAACATATCAACAAATTACCAAGACTTTGATTCACTACCTCTATTTTCCATCCTTTGAAGATGATAGGTTGAAATAAAATTGAGTCTTGTGCCTGGTTTCCTCCACAAAATCCTCAAAAAATGGCCAACAAAACAATTATCTCAATCTAATACAATGCTCTTTGGCAATCCATGTAGTTCTAATTTTTCTTTAAAGAACAATTGTAATGTTTGTGGTATCGCTAGTCTTCTTGCATGCTATAAAGTGTGACATCTTAGAAAATATACCCACTACAAAAAAAATAGAGTCATTTCCTCTTTGATTTCTTGGTAGCCTAAGAATGAAATCCATGCTCAACTCTTCCCATAGTCTCTATATAATTGGTAATAGCTGGTACAACTTGGAATTATGACATTTTCCTTGTGCATGTTCGAAAATCCTATATCTCTTCACAATTTCTTGACATCCATGCTCATCCTTAGCCAATAGTACCATTCACTCAATTGCATCAATGTTTTATTAACTCCAAAGTGACCAGCTAGGTCTCCACTATGCTTATCCTTCATTAAGTTATCTCTCATAAACCCTTGAGATATACACAACCTCTATCCCTTGAACAACAATTTTTTTGGGCATTAAACCATAAGTAAATTTAAAATCAAGCTAAGTAAATATATTATTTGAAAAAAATATTTAAAATTTATCTAGTTACATTATGTGTTTATTTATTAACTTTCTACGAGTAAGTTACACAATTTATTTGTTCATGAGATTCAAGCACCCATAACTACCAACTAACCACTAAGTAATTAATGAATACCATTAATTACTATATAATAATAATAATAATCTAACATAACATTTATTTTATTCCTAATGGGGTACCTCACTTGAGAGATATGCCCCATATAATAATTAATATCTAATATTAAACATTTGAATCATAAACCCAACAAACCCACCTTGATTCAAAGGGGTCTAAAAGATTATCCAAAGTATATGACTTTTAAGTCATCCAATAGTCTTTACTGCACTTCAAAATGGTAGTATGCACATCATATTATTGATCAACCTATGTCTCTCTAAAAATACTATGATCCAAAAATTATGACATGAATGATAAACATATTAATGGGCATGCTCGTCACCCCTGACCATTTTGTACCCATATTATACTATAAGCACCATCATGGGAAAGCTCAACTACATCAACCCTTGTCTGAGTCATTATTCAGTACCTTTATATAGAACATCTATCATGATGCCCAATAATGTTAAGCTCAATTTTCTTAACACTACTAGTGCTAGCAACCCTTATCAGTTATAAAATCATTTACGACCATAGTTATAAGGTTCAATTGGTACTCATTCAAATCTGGAATGATGCATATATTTATGATCATCTAAATTAATCCATTTGATTCAGAGCTTTTTTAATTATTAAAACATAAAAAAAGTTAAAAACACTTTTAAAACCCTTTATTATTTTAAATTTTATGGTGAGTGGTTTAAATTTTAAATTATATGTTTTAAATTTTTATTATTTTATAGTTCAATAATTTTATTGTATATACACCATTTTGTTGAATAAAAAATTATTTTTTTTAAAAAAAATTAAATGTGTATCAAATTCTTTTATAAAAATTTTATAAGGCAACCTATCATCATGGGAAGTAGTCTACTTGAGAAGAAATACATTATTTAGTGACGTGAATCTCATAAATATGAAATGCACTCTTTGTGACTTACATATAATATAGACTATAACAAGGATTCATAACTATTATTTTAGAGGCCCAGATATGAAGATTTACCCAATAGAGGTGGAGAACCTCATATATGCACCATTTCTCAGTCAAATTTGAAGCAAGTATGGATTGAAAATAGTTGTATCAACGTATGAATCTTTAAAGAGGGATAAAATTCAATGTAATCTGACATAATTTGGGTCATTTTCTAGCTCAATGCATTCCCCAATATTTACCAAAGCCAGCGAAAGTGAACATCAAATGTCTCACTCTTAGCATTCCTTGAAAGCCATGTGAAATCTACAGGGAAAACGTAAGGTAGACAAATTGGTGGCCCATTTTTTTATTCAAACTTCATCCCCTTCAATGTTATTCTAAATCAATATATGAAAATAATGGTAGATGGGATCACCAATTTCAGGAAAGAGTACACTGTCATTATATACAAGCCTGAGAATTATTCTACTGGAAGAAGAGGTGACATCAATAACTAGTGAACTAGATAAAATAAAAAAGTATTAGAGAAAATCAAGGTGCACTATAAGAAGTGATGAGTGGTTAGACACAAATTAAAGGCCTCTCCTCAATAAATTGAGTCAATGCCCTAGTGGGTTTATGTTTATCAAATCAATTGATACAAACAATGATGTTAAGACTACATATTTTATTTTCAAATGCATTAAATCTACTATTCTTGACATTGGAGAAGAATATGTTATCCAAGTTATTACAAAAAACATATCAAATTATAAAGTAGGAAGGGAACATCTTATGGGCATATTTCCTCATTTGCTTTGGACTCTATGTGAAACTCATGTTTTGGATCCTTTGTTTGAAGATCTTACAAAGTTAGAGTGGGTAAATAGTGTTGTTAGAGAAGGGAAACAAATTTCCAAGTTTACACATAATCACTGCTTGACCTTGAGCTTGTATTACTTATATGCAAAGCATGAAATTCTTTCTCTGGTAAAACAAGATTTGCATCTAATTTTATCACTTTGAAAAGGGAGGTGGAAGAGAGGACAACATTAAAAAGAGTTGTGATTAGTGAATAATGGGTATAATCTAAGCTTTCTAAGGAAAGCATTGCAAAAGACATAAACAAAATTATCTGGGTAGTTCATTTTGGGAAGGCGTTGAGAAGACCCTTTAGGTGTTTGAGCCACTTGTCCAATTGTTTAGATTGGATTATGGCATGAAACCTTGTATTAGTTATGTATGAAAGCATGGATAAATCAAAAGAACAAATTTAAAAAATATTAACAGATGAGGGTAATGAATTTCAGCATATTTAGGACATTGTGGACCTTTGATGGAACATGTTACATCAACCTATACATGTCACAAGTTTCTATTTAAATCCTAATTTGATAGAGGTGGATCATGATTCAGATGAGGAGTTAAAGAATGGTGTATTGGTAACAACATACAAATTGATTCAAGATGAAAATGAAAACCCTGAGCTGAGAAGGTAGCTCACTACATTCAAGAACCAAGAAGGCATGTTTTCTCTTAAGGAAGCACAAGAAGACAATGGTAGTATGGATCCCCATTTATGGTGGTAGACATATATTTCTTTTACTTCAAAGTTACAAAATCTTGTGTGGGACCATACCCAGTGTACCAATTTTTCTACATGCAAAAGAAATTAGATCATGTATGATTTGATCCATACTAAAAATAAAAAATAATAAAGAGCCAAAAATCTCTTAGATCATGTGTTTGTCCACAACTATTTGATATTGCTTGAGCTCAATCTTGAAAAATAAGATGACAATCTTCATCTTGGAAAACCATCCTTTCAAGGAATTAAGGAAAATATTGATAGTGTTGATGAGATTGATAGATGATTTATTGATAGTGATAGTGCTATTTTTTTATTTTGAATCAAGGTTTGAT
>JARHVA010001801.1:2215000-2252500 GCA_037957365.1 Torreya grandis
AAATGTTCAATCTCTCCTCTTTCATGCCATGTATATGTCTTATGCAATCTTCAACCGATATTAGATTGCCTACAATAGCTTAATACATGGCTTGTAGGGTCAGGTGTAAATACATTTGAGGAGATGAGTAAGGTAGGAAAAAAATCAAATTAATTCAGAGGACACTCCAATAACATGTCTCTAAATAATTTTATTCATATACATACCATGCTTTAACTCAGGTGTATAGAGTACCATATAATGCATAAACCCACAAATACTTAAGATAAAATGTCTCATCCACATTCCATGTATTTTTAAAGGACTCGAGATCAAATTTTGGAGCACTAATGCCATCATATCTTAAGGTTACTTGAACATGGTTATAATGATGAAAATGATGGTGCATAACAATACGAACTCGGTCCCATGTGAACAAATTATTTTGCTGATTTACCCACCATTGATCAACTCTTCCTTAAAAAGTATGGATAATCATGCACATTCATTCATCATAAAATACAAAGAAATCCTTTAGCCACTACACATACTCTCAAACTTCCATATGAACATGAAATCTAGGAGCTTCATCTAACCATATGGGTGGTGCAGCCATAATACATCCATGAAGAAAGTGAAAAAACTTATGGTGTTTAAGTTATTTTCATAGAGCATCTTCTCAACTACCAATAACTCCATAAATTCATCTAGTAATATCATACTCAACATGAGCCTTATAGTCACAAGTATTAATAGTAGTGTCAAAGATAGATTATATGTCTGCCCAAAGCAATATGCTATCTAGACTAGGATCAAGGTGTTCAATTCTTCACGCTGTGACATTATAAATATGAATAGCATCCTCATCAGTGTTAACTAACTCAAAAAAAGGATGTCTTTGAGCATGGTCTAAGTGAATTATGATGCATTGATCATAATTTTAAAAACTAATGTAGCACTTTTTCAAGCTCAAGTAAACATTATTCATATAACACCAAGGGTAACCCAAACAAGCTAAAAAATCACCAGCTTCAACCAACTCAATTACTCTAAAGTTAACCTTAAAAGTGATACCTAAAATATCCATGGTATCATCCTTAAGAACTCCTATAGGTAGTGCATGAGTCTTATTATCCAAGAACAACACTTGAAAATAGAATTGCAAAGTAGGACTTACCATCTTTAGTGAGTATATTTACCTTTATATCAATATTGACTAGGATATCCTAAATGATCCATCTATCAATAGCTATATTTACCAAGATTTCTATATCACATTTTGTACTAGGTTAGAAACGATCCTCTTGTTATCGTGCATGGGTCAATTTATGATCCTCTATAGGCTTTGGTGCTTGATGACTTAGCCAATTTCACAAAAAGGGTAAATTTCTTCCTCAAGAAGATGTTTCCATAACTCATAAAACTCATCACACACCGAGTCTTAAAGATCTGAAGTGGTAATGCTCTGGGGATCTGTAATTTTAGTAAGTTCTAAATAGAAAATGACCACCACCACATCCATGAATATGACCTTTATAAGACACATCTCCATGATTGTCCTAGTTATTAATAGTGCAAGCATAATGAGTACCATGTGTGTGTGCCTCATTAATCTCACTAATAAATCAGCAATCAATTGTATCATGAGTATATGCATCTCATATCTTATAATATGAGTATACTTTTTATTGTGTAGCACATTGAAATAGGGGGAAATGTCTCATATCATTCTCTTCTTCACAAATCTTGTAGGATTTCTTCAGCATGGTGTAAATACTCTATCTATGATAATTATTTCTATTGTGACCTTGAAATTCATAGTCAACACACCAAAACTAATTATGACTATCATGAGTACTATTCATACTGAGTTTTTCTAATTTAGATGACACAGAAGTAATCTAAGCTTCCATATAAGGACTAATCCTTATTTCTATGCTTCTAATGGTTTCGATGCAAAGGGAAAATTTCAATGCCTTGCCCAAGTTGGTGAAGGTTTTTTAAGATAATGTGTATCATAATGGAAGTAATGATCCTCCTACTAACCATTGAGCATGTTGAGTTATGTTTATCTCAAAAGACTAATGATAAAGAACTATCGTAAAACTCACATCCTATGTGGGCACACTCTCAATTAGTTGTTAACGAATGTCCTTTAAGGTAGCAATGTCTGAAATATGATATTTTAAATTCTTAGAGAATAAATGCCTTTAGTTGTTCATAATTCACCATTTTTTATTGCCAATCAGAGTTATAGTACCACTTGTGCACATGGTCTAAAAGAGTATTTGAAGTTTGAGTTACCTTTTATTCAAAATAAGTAATGTCATGTGCTCTCTAAATAAGTTCATACTTGTGAGCCTATTCTATGATAGTTTCCACATTATGATACTCAAGTAAATAGAGAATCATCGCATAATAAACAATGGTAGAGTAGGTGTTCACGATGGATTTTTCTATGATGTACTTTGACTCCCTCATGGACCTTGTGTAGGATGTCCACAAGTACCTCCTATGCCTCCTCAATATCCTTTGGCCAAACCACCACTAGTACCACCTCCTACACCTCCTGTAATAACAAAATCATGTGATACATTAGGTTCATAAGTAGGTTGATTAACTATAGGTGGGATGGTAATCTACCCATTGGTTATGCTTGGTCTACCATGTATTCCAAACTGAGCCATATGATTGTCTTATAACAAAAAAGAAATTAATAACAAACTACTATCTTGGTCTTATTCCTCAAAAGTATATCCAACAAGTTCAATCTCTAACTCTACATTATCTATTAGGTTGTGGAGCTAAAAGCTTCACTGTATGCAAACATGGAGGTTGCTGAGAGGTTACTAAGTTGCAGAGCAATTGACATTGGTCTGATCAACTGACGTCGATCATATCTAGTGAGTAGAGCAACCGACATCAGTCAGGATCGGCCGACGTCGGTCATCTCCAAGCAGACAGGGATCGACATCGATCACCTGTGCAGATCCAAAACTGCTTGTTGATGAATAGTTAGTTAATGAACCAGTTGTTTGCATGTAAAAGGCCAATTTTAGACTTGAGCTATGGATCTAATTATTGTAATTGGATGTCTAATTATTGTTTGCATGGGATCTATATAATAGACTCATGGGCTGTATTGTAAAGTGTGTTAGTTAGAGAGAGCTTGGTTAGCTCCTTCAGTGTGAAGAGAGTAAGGGTAGCTCCTCCTAGTTCCACAGGGGTGCCGAGTGTGTATGATCAGCTAGAGCTGTAGGTTGTGCAAGTTCTGGTAGAAGATCCACCAGGGTACTGGTTTGGAGGATCATAAGGACTTGGTGAGGCAAGGATAAGGGTTATTCATGTGTGTGTGCGAGGTCAAAGGAGATCTGCGGGGTAGCAAGATCAAAGGTGACAACAACACTTCAAAGAGCAAGAAGAGGAAGGCAAGGTAGATCCTTTCAATTGTAAGATCATTTGAATTGCAGGTTGTTGCAAGTTCATGGTAGATTTACATGGTAAGTAAGATCATTTGAATTGTAGGTTGTTGCAAGTTCATGGGAGATCTACTTGGAGTACGGTGTGTACTCAGTCATGGAGTATGTGGAGTACTTGTGTACTGGTAGTAGTGATACTGATTAGTGGTACTGGCAGTACTGATACTAACTGGTTGGAGGTGAACACCAACTCTGTGTTTGAGTTGTGTGTTGGGACCATAATTGAGAGAGTGAACTCTTGAAGGTGAATTACTATACATTGGTGTGGGAAGCCTGTAAGGTGTGGAAGAGTGTGGCGTCTCTTCATTGTAATTCTTTTCTGGAAGAGTATTAATACAATTGGGTATTGTCTCTCATATTTTGTGTTATTTTTGAATTTATAGTTACTTGTTACTTCTGGTTAAATTCTGCATTTAGTTTCTTGTACATTGTAATCAATTGTGCTTCCTAGATCCTATCAAGTGGTATCAGAGCCAGGTTGTAGGGAGCAGGTTTGTGTTTGATTACAGGTCACTCTCAGGGGTTTCTGATTGAGTGGGAGTATAGTAATGGTAGAAGGAAGTATGGAGGAATTCAAAATCAAGAATAGTCAATTACGGTGTTATGGAAAGAAAGAGCAGGTAAAGAAATATTGTTGGTTGGTAGAAGATCAGCATGAAGGAATTGAAGAAGCAAATGTTGTAGGTGTTGTTGCACAGGATGCTCTGGGATGTTCCTTGGATAAAGTAGAATCTTGTTTTATAGATTCTGTTGCCTCTTTCCATGCAGCCCGAAATAGAGTATTTTTCCATGTTAAGGTCCTTGAAGACTTTGGAAAGATTTATTTAGGGGCTGGTGTGCCTTGTCAAAATTTTGGCAAAGGGGAAGTGCAGCTGAAATTGTAGACGACAAACACATGGGTGTTGAAGGAGGTCATGCAGGTCCCAATCTTGAAGATGTGGCTAATTTCTTCAGGAAAGTTGGGTGATGAGAGATGCACAAAAAATCTCACAGTGGATGCACTTGAATTAGCAAGTGGTAAGAAAGTAGGTATGCTTTATATATCTACTTATATTACTGATTCTTCTTTTGTTGCGAAGACGTGGCTTTATACGCTTGGTCACATGAGCAAGAAGGAGATGCATGTTCTTAAGCATAAGTTAGATGTCTTTGATAGACTTAAGAACTGGAAAGCCTTGGTGTTCATGGAGGAGATGATGGATAGAGATCAGTGGAGAAGGCTGAGTAACTCTGAGCAGGGCAGTTTGGACAGGGTTTTGATCTAAAGAGAGCTTGCAGGTAAAAAGTCATCACTCACAGGAGAACACAGGTACCGGTGTCAGTCAGGAGGAATCGGCGTCAAACAGATAGGTGTCGATGTCAATCATGTGTAGACCAAAGCCGGTGGTGTCAGGCAGGGTAAGACCAACGTCGATCAGGGACCTGACATCAGTGATAGGTAAACACCGACGTCGGTCAGGAAACTGGCATCGGTAGTTAGGACAGTCACATGGAACTAATGTTGGTTGGATGCAGACTGTGTGGTGACCGAGGTCAGTCACTGGAATGGATTTTGGGTAGATAGCAAGCTGTCAAGGAGTCTCAAATGCCCATATGGAGGACTAAAAGGATAAGTAAGCCTCAAATTTTTTGTTCCTCTTCTTTATACTCATTGCTCGCTACAGAGTAGGAAGGATCCAAGAAATAGTGGGAGCATGGCATGAATGAGGAATTTGATTCCTAGGATGCAGAACCAAATGAGAGATTTGGTAGGGTTGCCAGCTGGTATGAAAGCACTAAAAGATGAATGGATTCCTTGGTTAAAGAATAGAGAGAATGGACACGTGAGATGGAAGGACAAGTCATATGGTCTTGAGGAAGCTCTAGGACAGTGGTATAGGTTTGACAGGTGGATGACAAAGCATGGCTTTAGTCAATGTCATTGTAACCATTGTGGTTTCTTTACCAGGTGGATGATGGTCACAACATCATCCTATTACTGTATGTTGTGTGTTTGCTTGATGCAGGGTTACACATACAGGGGTTTTTTGAGCTAAAGGTAAAGTTAGTTCAGAGGTGTGTCATGAAGAATTTAGAGGAGCAAAATTCTTTGGCATAAGTGTGTTCTAGAGATATGGAAGGTCACAGGTTGATTTTGTCTCCGGATGATTGTGTGAAATCGGTCAACATGCTGATGGGTTGGATAGTTTTATGAATAGTGTCTTGATTCACATGATGAGGTTAAGTACATGCATACTGGACCTAGGTTTGCCCATGCAGTGGGAGTTGTCAGCAAGTTTGGAGCCAATCTGGGAAAGAAGCACTTGAGTGTAATTCAGTAGATTCTCAGGTATTTGAGAGGGACCAATAGTAGGTCGACATGCGATGCAGGGTCAAGCTCTTTTCTACATGGGTTTGTAGATGCGGATGTGGCAAGTTACTTGGATGACAGGTGGTGCATCATAAGTTTTGTGGTGGTTGGTCTTCAAGGTTGAGCTTGAAGAGAGATACAAGACAAGAAATAGATTAGATGATGTATAGGTACAGGTATAGGTGCAGCTGTTTATCTCCAAGTGGGAGATTATTAGGTTATGGAGCTAAAAGCTTCACTATATGCAGACATGGAGGTTGCTGAGTTGCAGAGCAACTGACGTCAGTCTGATCAACTGACGTTGATCATAGCCAATGAGCAGA
The DNA here is from genome assembly GCA_037957365.1 of Torreya grandis. Taxonomy (NCBI): domain Eukaryota; kingdom Viridiplantae; phylum Streptophyta; class Pinopsida; order Cupressales; family Taxaceae; genus Torreya; species Torreya grandis. Next base: position 2,221,132 of record JARHVA010001801.1, read on the forward strand.
GCAACCGACATCGGTCAAGATCGACTGACGTCGGTCATCTCCATGTAGACAAGGACTGACATCAGTCACCTGTACGGTTCTAGAACTGCTTGTTGACGAATAGTTAGTTAATGAATCGATTGTTTGCATGTAAAAGGCTAATTTTAGACTTGAGCTGCGGATCTAATTATTGTTTGCATGGGATCTATATAATAGACTCATAGGCTGTATTGTAAAGTGTCCTAGTTAGAGAGAGCTTGGTTAGCTCCTTCAGTGTGAAGAGAGCAAGGGTAGCTCCTCCTAGTTCCACAAGGGTGCCGAGTGTGTACGATCAGATAGAGCTGTAGGTTGTGCAAGTTTTGGTAGAAGATCCATCAGTGTACTGGTTTGGAGAATCATAAGGACTTGGTGAGGCAAGGACAAGGGTTCTTCATGTGTGTGTGTGAGGTCAAAGGAGATCTGTGATAGCAAGATCAAAGGTGACAGCAACACTTCAAAGAGCAAGAAGAGGAAGGCAAGGTAGATCCTTCCAATTGTAAGATCATTTGAATTGTAGGTTGTTGCAAGTTCATGGTAGATCTACATGGTAAGTAAGATCATTTGAATTGCAGGTTGTTGCAAGTTCATGGTAGATCTACTTGGAGTATGGTGTGTACTCGGTCATGGAGTACGTGGAGTACTTGAGTACTGGCAGTAGTGATACTGACTAGTGGTACTGGCAGTAGTGATACTGACTGGTTCGAGGTGAACACCAACTCTATGTTTGAGTTGTGTGTTGGGACCGTAATTGAGAGAGTGAACTCTTGAAGGTAAATTACTGTACACTTGGTGTGGGAAGCCTGTAAGGTGTGGAAGAGTGTGGCATCTCTTCATTTTAATTCTTTTCTGAAAGAGTATTAATACAATTGGGTATTGTCTCTCATATTCTGTGTTATTTCCAAATTTCTAGTTACTTGTTACTTCTGGTTAAATTCCGCATTTAGTTGCTTTTACATGGTAATCAATTGTGCTTCCTAGATCCAATCATTATCTTTATCCTAATTTCATATAAGAGCATCCTCTAACTCAAGAGGATGAACATGTTATATGGGTGGGAAAATAGGCCTATATGGTTTAGGTTCTTTAGTCACCAATGCTTGATGTATTTCTCTTCCATGTACCTATGCTGGTATTGGGTAAGGTCATGGGGTTCGAGATTCCTTATTGAGCCTTTCTACTTCCATACGGATCCTCTCGACACTTCCTGAGTGATGTTTCCCCTTGGATTACTTTCACTCATATCCCTTCACCTAGCCTCATCATACATGCAATTCTGTAACTCTCATTGATTAGCTTCCATGCTGAACCAATAATCTTATATCAAAGTGTGTCTATTTATTTCTCTACCCACTACATTGCTCATGTGAGAAAGAGATTGTCCATCAATGTGGAATATTTCAAGTCCATAATCAACTATAAGCTTCTTAATATTGAATGGAAAGTGCTTGAGACACTTTCCACATGGATCCCAAAGGAAGTGAATCTAGGACTCCTCTAGACAAGACTATATTAAGATTATGTATTCCAAAATATAACTACTCAAGGGTGTTCATCACTAAACATCCACTACATGCATCTAAGGCATTCCCAATATTGCTAAGGCTGACTGATGGCCTATTAACCAGATAATCTTCCATCTATAGTTCCTTGAATGGTCTTGTGTCTACACCAAAATCCAAGCATGAAGGTGAACATGCACTTATACAAAGAGAGATTCATAAGGTGAGTCACACAATTATTATTTTATCCATACATGTGCAAAAACTCTTGGTTCAAGATACAATAGTACAAAATTATCTTCTACTCTAGTAACCCATCAGTAAAAATTATCTAGAAATAGCCTCTCAAGCATCTTCCAACCATTTTGTAAATAAGAGCTATGGGCCCCAGTAATGCAACCAAAATTTTGGGTTTTTTCCTTTAGTCTATCATATCTTTTCCCTAGTTGGTTACCTTAGAAAATAGGACTTTTAATGAGCTAGCACGTTGGCACATCACATAATAAAATCTCCTTACATGTTCACCCAAAGTACACAGTTTAAGACTAATTCTTGTTGCTTTTATCATGTGAAGTTGTATTCATCTACTTTTTGAAGCTAGGGTTCTTGAAAAAATACTTAGTCCTGAACTCATCCTTAGTTTGATATCTAACTCTTAATTTTTCCTTGATCACTTAACTAATAAAATAAAAAGAAGTTGGATCAAACTGATAACAAATAATATTCACTCCATTATAACCATGGACAAATGTACACAAGAATTTCATCCACACAATCTTACTTTCATTACATTCATAAGTTATGTCAAGATTATAATGATTCCATAGTTACAATGATCAACAACTCATAAAAAATGAACTAAGTAGAACAAGGGGTATTCATACATGGTCTACCTCGTCATTAGTTACATAAGTAAATATAAACAAGATGACTCGCCAAAGATCATTATCAAAATTAAGTTGTGGCAAGCCATTTACAATGAATTCCTAAGGACATAGGCCTAATTGCACGTATATTCTCTCTATGTTAGATATTCATCATTGAATGCCTATCTTCCCATGGGTTGGTGTTGGATTCGTACTTGACTTTATCTTTACCAACATTCATGGGAACCGCTCTATAACTCTCTCCACATTTGCCTTCCCTAAGTATTCCACTAATATTTGAGTCCTATGTTCTCAAGTTCTATGTGTATCATGCTTATTTGTTCCACATGATTAGCTTCTTCCATGCCATGGTCTTCCATGTTGCGTCTCTCTCGTGTTGCTTGTCTTCAACAAGTATTTAGAAAAAAATTCTTCAAAATTGAGGCCACAACACTCACCATCTTAATGCAATAAAAAAAGTGACAAAGTTAATCAATTTACAAAATATTTTTCGATCAACGTTTCAAATTACATTTTATGATCTATCATTAAAAAGAGAATACCATATGTTTAGAGTATACACTTTAAGTTCTTTTATAAAGATGTCAATATTTAAGGAAAATAATGTCAGGTTGCTTTAAAAAATATTGTAGGTTTAAATTATTATATAAAAATAAAATTGTTAATATAATACTTAGAACTCTCTATTTCTGGATATCCCAATGCGGGTACTGTCGTGTTTTCCAAAGCCCCCAATCATTTATTTTCGAGCTATTCTATGAATTAATTGGGATAATTGTGTTTTTGCGGCTGATGGTTTTGCAGGTGGTATCCGACTACAATGCGCCTGCGGAGGAAGACATAGAACAGCAAGTGGCTGAAGTTGAATCAGAACAAGTGCAAGACAGCCCCGGGTACATCTTTCAACGACCTCAGCAAGTGGCTGCGATTACAGTGGGAGTCACCTCCGCTGCCATATTCACTGTTCGTTTCAAGGATCACGGCATAGACCAAGGAGCGGCCCTTAAGACTATTGCCTTCAATGTATTTTTAGCGGCAGACATTGTGGGTTTATTGACTTCCATGTTAGTTGCTGTAATTCTTGGTATTATGCAACATACGAGAAAGCTTGTGTTGTTCAGCAAGGCAGTTTTGTGCGCAGCTGTCGGATTAACGGCATTGGCTCTAGTCACAGCGGCTTATGTGATGACGTCATTTGCCGAAAAGTGGGTTGCAATGACTGTTTTGTTCGCTGCTGTCGGATTCGCAGTCGTTTATGTTTCTTTTCTTTATATTGGTGAACCATCAACACAGACAACTTACGCCACTGAAAGAATTTCGGCTTTGAATTATTAACATTATTCATAAGATATTATTCCACCCTTATTTATATTTACAGAGGGATATTAAGAGAATTGTTATGCACACAGTTACTTATCAAAGTTAAAGTGCGGTTTCAATACTTACTGTGTTCCGATTTATGTACTACTGATATTTCTTCGGGTTATATGACATGTGAATGCAAGGTCATGTGATACGAAAGTCGGGGTTAAAAGCGCTATTTTTATTGAGAATAATAAAAATTGAATTTGGAGAGAATATTAAAGATATTTGAATAAATATTTTAATAATAATGTATGAAGATGCATTGTGATATTATGAATGTACTTTATAAATATATAATTATTTTAAATTTTTATATAAGAAAAGTATATTAAATTGATGTAATTTTTATAATAGCATAGTATTTTTGATAAAAAACAAATAGATTGTATATGTATAAATAGAAGTTTTTTGAGTAAATGGTTGACATTTTGTTTTGAATTTCATATATAAATAGAGGAAATGTTGAAGATTGTAGAATTTTTATCTTTTAATTTTTTTATTTACATTTTTAAAATAATTTTACAATTTAAGAAAATTAGAAAATTGAAATTGAAAGTGTATATGTACAAACAAATTTTTTCTGAGTAAATAAATGACTTTTAGTTTAAAATTTCATATATAAATAGAGGAAATGTCAAAGATTGTAGAAAATATTTTTTACTATTTTTAACATGTATTTTTTAGATAATTTTACAATTAAAAAAAGTTGGAAAATTAAACTTGAAAGTATACAAACACAATTTTTTGACTTTAACTTCATGAAACTCATTTTTTTTCAAGACATAACTAACAATATATAGATTATTAACATATAAATTTTATAAAAAAATTATAAATCAGATGAAAGTTATTAAACTAATTATAATTATGCATGCATCAACTATAACATGATATGTTAAGTAGAAACTAATAAATAATGATTTAACATTGAAAATATATACTAAAAAATTATCACACACACACACACACACACACACACACATACATACACACATGTGTGCGCGCACGTGCGTGCGTGTGTGCGTGTGTGCGCGCGCGTGCATGCGTGCATGCATATATATTATATATGTGCGCGCGTGCACACACACACACACACATTGGTTGATCTATGACATGATTTTAGGGTAGATTCAGATCACCCAAATATAAAATAAATCCATTTTTGAAGGAAAACTCAAAAATGTCAGATCAAGTCTTATATAAGGCTTATGCCTTTCTACAAAGCATGTATATTATTTATAAAAGGTTTACACCCTTTACAAAAGAGTGAACTCATTTTCAAAAATGGTGTATGCCCTTTATAGAGATGTAAAAGTTAATTGGAAATATTGTAAGACCTCGTTTTAGGTAGGAAGCTTCAATAAATACATTATTCTATTTCAATCTACCTATACAAAGGGCATGTGTGATTATTAAAAAGGCACACATCCTTTATATTCCTTAAATAAATTTAGTACAAACACTTTTGTTTACATATTTTACACTATTATTTTTACATTTTACAAACTTGAAACTTGTTTTGAGTATTGATAGTCTATAAATTATTCATTTAATTTGTCTCAATTAGTATTAAATATTTAATTTTTATTATACCCAGACTTAAAAATGTAAACATAGATCATGCGGTTGGGTAGTTGTCACAAAAGTATAGTTTAAAGGACCTTCATGAAAGCTTTGGTAAACTTAATTCTATGTATCACTTCATCTTGAGAGGTTTTATAGAGCTCATTTAACGACCCAAATGTTTTGGTGAGTTGTGTTCTCTAGAAAACCTATATTTGATAGATTATCTAAGATTGGTAAGACTTCTATCCAGGTTCAAGAAAATTAAGTCTCTTTGTCATTTTATGTTGAGAGGTTGTTCAAATCTCATTTTATTTCCTAATAGACTTGATAACTTTTCCTCTTTAGAAGGATGGATTTATCCAATTGTAAGAAAATGGTGAGTTTTCCAGCCAACATTGAGTAGCTAAATTATCTATATCATTTTCACTTAAGAGACTGGTCATATGTAACTTTATTACCTCCAAGATTTTTCAACATGAATTCTTGGAAAACACTTAATTTTATAGACTGTGTTAACTTAAAAGTTATTTCCAATAATTTTGATCCATTTTATGTCAAGGGTTAATGAAATTTGTGCACCCTTTTATATTTTCTCTTTTTGATATTAATAGAATGTGTTTGTACTCAATTATGAGTATGTTGGTTCCCAGTTGTACAAATCTTTTTCTCAGCCTTGCACACTTGAGAAAAATGGAAAAAATGGATGATAAATCCATTTTTATATGGTTATAGTCAGGAAAGGGTTTAGAAAATAGACGGAATGGATATAACCAATGACTGGGAGGCACTAAAAAAGGGTATGGTTAGCTCCTTGCTACTTTTGGATTTGTCTAAACAAAGGTGAGAGGGCCTGAGGGGTAGCTTACTCACATAGAGGGATACTACAATTCAATCTACATGGGGATTTTTGACACATAAATACAGGTGTGACCAAGGCATAACCAAAGTTACACACTCCATCGGGGGAGGGTTATCACATAAAATGCATAAATACACTAAGTCAAACACAAGCTACTGAAGATAGATGGGGATGTGATTGTAACCTTCAGTCTAAAGAATTTTTAACAAAGGGTTGAAATGGAAGACTATAATGTTGTCTTTAAATCAGAAAAGGTAGACACATTTTAAGTATGCAAATATTCATGCATATGCAGGAAAATAACACTCATAATATGTAATATTTGTACTATTTACAAGGTAGAACATGGCAGGATAGTTAGAGAATTATAAAATAGAGTGGTGTGTTTGTGGTTTTTAAACAACAGGGATTACTTCAACATTCATGACATCAAATATTTGCAAAGATGTAGAAAAAATGAAATTACAAGCTAAAGGGAAATACCAGAAGTGACTTGCATTTGTTGGTGCAATTATAATGTAAAAACCCAAATGATTCTTGAAACCTTAGATCATACACTACAAATAGAATTTCAAATACTTTTTCCTATCAAATCCATAAATCCAAGGTGCCCTTAAGATGTTATCAATAACATATTACCAAATAAAACTATAGAAAGGGGTTTAAACCTAGATATATACCTAAGATGACAAGCATATATGAGTATTAAACCAAATATCTAATCAACAGAACTTGAAAAACATATCATTGTATTTCATCAATAGAAAAGAGTAAAAATAACAAGTATTTTCCATTATATTGAAATAAAATATTACATACATTAGTGTTTTCAAAACACTACCATAGGGACAAACATGGTGAGTTTACTCCTTGGATAGGGGAGATATATTATAATACTCTCAAATCTTGCTAATAGTTGTATAGTTGCAACCACCTTAATAAGAGAGAAAAAATAAACACACAATAATGGTTCCTAAATTGTTTCAAATATCCTAAGATTTAGAGAGAAAAATAACCAACAACACCTATAAGGATAAGACCAAGAGATACAAGGATAAGATCAAATACTATATTGTCATAGCATCATGACAACCAAGACTAAGGAATGTGCAATCTTGAGACTCATTTCACAAAATGAAGACACACTATATATTTGAAAAAATGACTCTAGGCAAGTTAACCAAATAGAAACATAATGGGTACCATCTAATTATTTGTTCCCTCCTTAGTAAAACCATCTTATTCCAATGCCTTATATTTAAGGGGAAAAAATTAGAGGATTATTCTCTACTATCATGTTATGATACAGGCAAGGAATCCAATATTTATTTGGTATTGGGATTATGAGGTGGAGATGTCTGTATTGCCAAGAATCTACAAGACCATATTTAATCAAATAGCTAGATTTGGCTTCATGAGTAGAATAAGTAATGGTAGATCCATAATGCTAAGAAATATACAACCTTTGTAATGGTTGTTTCAAGGTGTCTCTAATACCATGAAAGAGTTATCAAAACTCTTTAACCAAGATCTCTCCAATGGCTCATTACTACAACCATTAATGCTTTAGTGTACACACTAAGAAAGGAAACTAATTGTAAACAAGATAATTATTATTCACAAAATATATGAAAAATATTATGAAGCATGTATATTACAAAGTAGAGCCCTTTCTTAAATAGGAAAGGAAAAACAAGATGTAAGCTAAACTAGGAACTATGGGACAAATCCCTGCATAGAACAAAACTAGGTAAAGACTAATAACCTAGCTAAAACCTATAAAATATGAGTAATAAGACACTTTAACATTTATATCTCTTTGAATTTATTATTTCTTATTATTATAAAAATTATACTTATAACTTATTATTAATGTAAAACCATGATTCCTATGCATCTTTACGTCTAACCTGTATGGTAGGTTTGATTGGTGCAACGTGATTCAAACATATATTTTATTTCACTTCTCCCATTTATCCATTAACATGGTAGTAAATATTTCATACATGTCACTTTGAAATTGTTACAAAATCACCCTGAGAAGAAAACCTCTATTATTTTAGTTTTTAATTCAATGGTTCCACTATAAAATAATTTATAAGTTTTTGATGTTTTTTAGGTTTGAAAATTTTCAATATCTAAAAGCCATGAGAATTAAACAAATAGATGGTTTAAAAGGACATCATCTATGATCTTACTATTTTTCTATTTGATTACAAAAAGATTGGACATTCGATGTGTGTGTAATAGTATATTATTTTTATATATTAAAATGTTATTATTTTATAAATATTATATTTTTATCATATTAAACATTAATTATATAATATATATGAATATTATATAGTATATTATGGATACTATATAATATATATGAATATTATTCATATTATATATATTTTTTAATTTTTATAAATTAAAGGACAATTGATACATTTAATCACCATGATAATTTCAACGATGTGTTAGATAAGGAAGCTTCACTCTATTAAACTATTTAAAATAAAAATATAGACATGTTATGGTCTACAAAATGCCTATTACATCCTTAAATTCCTTGTTGTGTCAACTAGTAACTTGATATGAACAAAACTCCATAATTAATTAAACTATATTTATAATAACAAGGTGGTTTGAGAACCTTCCCAAGCCATTGACCCACTTTATACTCATTGGGTCTATATTTAATCACATCTTGATAGAAAATGTGGGCATGGTAGTTTGAATAACATAGTCACCTACTCTACCAACCTAACTTGATCTATGAGATTAAGATTATTGCCCTTCAATCAATGTATATTTGTTACATGCCAATACTCCTAACTCTACATTATTATGTGGCCTATAGACACATATCAAACATTTTGAAAAATCTACCATAGGTTTAATTAGAATTTTGACATTAAAATTTCAAGTTTTCCCAAGATAGTTAGCACAAACAAAAATGTTAACCATACACACATAATGATCAATTGAAGGTGTAATGCAATTAGACTCACTCATTTCATTGAAGTATTTATATCCCTCATCCACTAATAGTGGACATATACATTCTAATAATACATAAAAGAAATATTACATGGTTAAGGCATATTCTATTTGGTTCATTAGTTTAAAGAGTTTGAGAGCATCCTTACAAAATCCACTCTATGTATATCTTGCAATCTAAACAATCTATAAGACCAAATTTGTTTCAAACATGTTGTCAAATAGTTCTCATACATTGTGTTTTCTTCCACATTTTTCATACATGTTTATCTACGCACTTAAATTAGCATTCATGATATCCTCATACAGCTTTGAGAATAGAAAATGATGATTCAAATATGCTAACACCTTGTAAGTTATAGACCCTTCCACAATGGTTATAGGTCATGTAAATCTAAAAATTACCTTGAATATGGGTTTCTTGTACAATTTCATCCCCCTTCTATATGACAACACCTAAAATACCTGTCACTACCACTCATCATCACTACCCAATGTGCGTTGAAATAAGATATTTATGAAGACAAGCTTCTATTATGTCTGACTTTTATTCTAATGGATGAAGCATTGGTTGTGTATAAAACTCAAATAACATTATTTTAGAAGTATAAAAATGGTTGATTCAACAAAAACATCTCGAATTGGTTAGTTCTCTTGGCCTTGGTTTCCAATGAGTTAGAAAATACTAGTTTTGAACATAGTTTGGCCTTTAAAGGATTAGATCTATTGAGGTTCGGATGGGATTGGTTCTGGATGAGGAATGACTTATGGTTGGATAATGGTACGGCCTTGTGGAACATGATTTATAACACAAGCTAAAGGAAAAAGTCTTAAGATGGTAATGACAGGGCATTATGGAGTATGATTGATTACACAAGCTAAAGGACTAGGTCTTAGAATGACGAAGGGGCATTATGGAGCTCAGTTTCTCACACAAACCAAAGGATGAGGTCCTAGTATAAAAATGGTTAGGTGTTGTGGAACTTGGTTGCTTACACAAAATAAAAGATGAGGTCTTGGAATGGAAATGGTGTAATGTTGTGGTCCTAGAATAGAAATGGTACAATGTGGTAGAGCCAAGCATCCAAGTCTTCCTCATAAACCATATCATCCTATTTGTGAGTTGGCTCATAAGCTAGTTTTTGATTGTGTTCCATGTACTAATCATTGTAAAGAGGGTATGAATCTATATCCCAAAACAACATTATCTATAGTTGGGTCTTTAAAGTCCTCCTCACAAACCTCTTCATACTAATCAAGGTCTCAAGTTAGATCCTAAGTTATTTCATGACTTTAATCTCATGAATGAATAATATAAGGCAAATAGAAATCTACAAACCATATTAGCATCATTGGGGTCTTGACTAAAGCCATAAAAGTCATTTTGTGTGGCCATTCTATCATAAATTGGATTGTAAGTGACTTCAATATAAGTGTAGCTAGACATATCCATGTAAATGATGAAAGCTCTGAAAAAAAGGCTTAGAGTTCCACAAACTCTAAAAAACTATGTCCAAAGGATAAATGGTTCAAGTTTTGTCTAACTTTGATCCGTAAACACTAGTAGGAACTTCACTACTTTTTTAAAACATTTAAAAGGATCTTTTAAGTTCTCAATTTCAAAATTGAAATTGAAATGGAAGCGGTAATTTCTCAATTTTTAAGATCTTGGAATGATTAAAAACCAATTAAAATTTGATTAAAATCAAGTTTCAAAACTAAAATAAAGGTGAATTGAAAGTTCACATCAATTATCCATTGAAACTATCAGATTTTTTTATACACCCAATTTTATCCAATTCCCATAAATGTTCAATTGATAAATTTTGCATTCCTATTTCAAATCTAAATTATTCTACAATTTAATTGAAAACTAAATGCAAAATAAAAATAAACAAAAGAGAGACATGAATTATTTACGGGGTTCAGAATTCCTATGTCCCTAGGTTCTTATCGAACCGATCCATTAATGTTTTAGACCTTTGAAAGACCTTGGTTGACTCAGCACATCCTTCACCTTCATGAATCACACGCAAGGGCTTCTCCAAATCAAAATTGGCAATTTCCATAGCTCAAAATGACATCACTAAAACACTAAAATGGGAAAATGAATATATATCATAGAGTGTATCAAAATTCTAAACAAGTTTGTAGTATACTCCGAGCTCTAGTTCGGCCTTTAAGGGCTCCAAAATGACCAAATACTGCAAACTGGGCTATAATTCTCCAATACACAGTTGGCAGAAGCTTACCTTCAAATAAAAGTTTATGGCTTTTAAATTGTTTGCTAGCCCGTAGCTTGGTCAGGTAAGACTTATCCCTTTTGCATGGTGGGTCACGAGTTCAAGTCTTCGGCCTCTTTTTTAGGCACTTGGGCTATCACTTTACTCCCACATTGGTAAACTAAAATGGCTTTGATGTCTTTTAATAGTTGAGCAGCCACCTTTTACATTGCCGATGACCCGTTTAGTGGGCTCAAGGCGCCAAACATAGCATGTACATTGGTAGGTGTACCAATTTAGAATATATGCTAATATTCATGACCTATTCTCAATTTCTATGACTCAATATGTGACTCAGTATTTCTCATGGTTTATGACATGGTAAGTTGGAAGATAATCATGAGTTATGTGGACTCAAATGTGGCATGCATTTTGGTATTTATCTTCAATCTTAAGGTCTATGGCTTGGCTTTTCTCATGGTCTCCATACTTAGCATGTAATCTTAAGGCAACTTGACTCGGCAAGGTAGTTTGGTGTGGCAAGTGCTGGTTCTCCCATGTGACTTAATGGGGCTTGGTAATAGTAAAGTACAAATAATTACCAAGGCAATATTACAAGCTATTTAAAACACTATAATTCAATTGTCCCACATGCATCTAGTGGGCATAAAATATAGGTTTAAAAACAAATTTAAATGCATTACATTATGATATGGAGGCCAAGGCACCCCTCCTTAATCAAGTGTGTCAACCCTCACTGAGGGCCCCTAGTGAGCTAATAGCGGGGCCCACAGTTCTCCATATGACCCCTATCAAAGACTGGAGGCTGAAACCAAACACCAAACCAAATTTTTTCACAAACATATAAAAATGGACTGTCACATGTCAATAGGAGATTGGTCCACTTGTCGCATTCACATTGTGCCATGTTATCTTGTGACACCACATTTTTTCCTATCGTATCAGAACTTTAGTAGATCATATCTTTTGCATACGGTGTCCGTTTTGTAAACTATAAAAATAACTAGAAATATCTCAATGAGCTCTATATTATGCAATCATTTTGATCATAATATAGAGACTTCATTTTTTAACAAATGGAGAGATCCACTTGGATCAAACTTGGTTGAAGGTGGAGCTATATCTTCAATATAGACTAGAAGTGGAGTTGTATCTCCAAAATGATTTATACTAAGACTTGGCATAAAATAACCTAACATCAAATGTATAATGTCAAATGTCATATGCATAAAAGGTCAAGTATTTGAATAAAAACTGGCATGTCAAAGGTCTAGGTCAAAGTGTTCGAAACAAAGTCTAAACTAGGAAAGGAAAAAGTTGAGTTGCTAGGTCTTTTGTCTAAATGTGGAGTCAAAAAATAGGCTCAACCAAATAGGTATGTTAGGACTTTTGGCCAAATGATGTCAAAATTTAGACTTGAAACAAAGGCTGAAATGATTTGATTTAATCTAACAAGTTAGGAAACAACTTTGACATAAACCCAACACACAAAATCAAACATAAACATGATCAATTGGCATAAGGCATAAGAAAAAAATATCTTTGAGAAAGGTTGTGTTCTCCCAAATAAAGGCACAAACAATGATGAGGATAGGTATTAAATAAATAGACCATCAATAGTTTTCAAATTTGGGTAATCAATTAACCAAAGTTAATTTAACCTAAAAGAGAAAGATCTATGTATCAGCCCCATGAATTGAGGCCTAAATAAAAATCAATCAATGTTTAAATCCAAACTGGGTAAGGCTAATTGAAAACTCAATGATGAAAATTAGGTTTTGACCAAACAAGCTAGAAAATATTGGACAACATGATGGCATAATACAAAGGTGTAAATGGTATACATGACATGGTTTGAAATAATGGTTTTTGGTGCAAGGTAAACTAGTCTTGAAATAAATTAAGTAGCCTAATGATGTAAGAATGCTTAAATGATGTGATCTATGTTATGCTTCAAAAGACTCAAAGGTAAAATAGTTATGCTTCAAAAGACTCAAATCTAAATTATTCTACAATTTAATTGAAAACTAAATGCAAAATAAAAATAAACAAAAGAGAGACATGAATTATTTATGGGGTTTAGAATTCCTATGTCCCTGGGTTCTTATCGAACTGATCCATTAATGTTTTAGACCTTGGTTGACTCAGCACATCCTTCACCTTCATGAATCACACGCAAGGGCTTCTCCAAATCAAAATTGTCAACTTACATAGCTCAAAATGACATCACTAAAACACTAAAATGGGAAAATGAATATATATCATATAGTGTATCAAAATTCTAAACAAGTTTGTAGTTTACTCCGAGCTCTGGTTCGGCCTCTAAGGGCTCCAAAATGACCAAATACTGCAAACTGGGCTATAATTCTCCAATACACAGTCAACAGAAGCTTACCTTCAAATAAAAGTTCATGGCTTTTAAATTGTTTGCTAGCCCATAGCTTGGTCAGTTAAGACTTATCCCTTTTGCATGGTGGGTCATGAGTTCAAGTCTTCGGCCTCTTTTTTAGGCACTTGGGCTATCACTTTACTCCCACATTGGTAAACTAAAATGGCTTTGATGTCTTTTAATAGTTGAGCAGCCACCTTTTACATTGCTGATGACCCATTTAGTGGGCTCAAGGTGCCAAACATAGCATGTACATTGGTAGGTGTACCAATTTAGAATATATGCTAATATTCATGACCTATTCTCAATTTCTATGACTCAATATGTGACTCAGTATTTCTCATGGTTTATGACATGGTAATTTGGAAGATAATCATGAGTTATGTGGACTCAAATATGGCATGCATTTTGGTATTTATCTTCAATCTCAAGGTCTATGGCTTGGCTTTTCTGATGGTCTCCATACTTAGCATGTAATCTTAAGGCAACTTGACTCGGCAAGGTAGTTTGGTGTGGCAAGTGCTAGTTCTCCCATGTGACTTAGTGGGGCTTGGTAATAGTAAAGTGCAAATAATTACCAAGGCAATATTACAAGCTATTTAAAACACTATAATTCAATTGTCCCACATGCATCTAGTGGGCATAAAATATAGGTTTAAAAATAAATTTAAATGCATTACATTATGAGATGGAGGCCAAGGCACCCCTCCTTAATCAAGTGTGTCAACCCTCACTGAGGGCCCCTAGTGAGCTAATAGCGGGGCCCACAGTTCTCCATATGACCCCTATCAAAGACTGGAGGCTAAAACCAAACACCAAACCAAATTTTTGCAAAAACATACAAAAATGGACTGTCACATGTCAATAGGAGATTGGTCCACTTGTCGCATTCACATTGTGCCATGTTATCTTGTGACACCACATTTTTTCCTATCGTATCAGAACTTTAGTAGATCATATCTTTTGCATACGATGTCCATTTTGTAAAATATAAAAAGAATTAGAAATATCTCAATGAGCTCTATATTATGCAATCATTTTGATCATAATATAGAGACTTCATTTTTTAACAAATGGAGAGATCCACCTGGATCCAACTTGGTTGAAGGTGGAGCTATATCTTCAATATAGACTAGAAGTGGAGTTGTATCTCCAAAATGATTTATACTAAGACTTGGCATAACATAGCCTAACATCAAATGTATAATGTCAAATGTCATATGCATAAAAGGTCAAGTATTTGAATAAAAACTGGCATGTCAAAGGTCTACGTCAAAGTGTTTGAAACAATGTCTAAACTAGGAAAGGAAAAAGTTGAGTTGCTAGGTCTTTTGTCTAAATGTGGAGTCAAAAAATAGGCTCAACCAAATAGGTATGTTAGGAATTTTGGCCAAATGATGTCAAAATTTAGACTTGAAACAAAGGCTGATATGATTTGATTTAATCTAACAAGTTGGGAAACAACTTTGACATAAACCCAACACACAAAATCAAACATAAACATGATCAATTGGCATAAGGCATAAGACAAAAATATCTTTGAGAAAGGTTGTGTTCTCCCAAATAAAGGCACGATCAATGATGAGGATAGGTATTAAATAAATAGACCATCAATAGTTTTCAAATTTGGGTAATCAATTAACCAAAGTTAATTTAACCTAAAAGAGAAAGATCTATGTATCAGCCCCATGAATTGAGGCCTAAATAAAAATCAATCAATGTTTAAATCCAAATTGGGCAAGGCTAATTGAAAACTCAATGATGAAAATTAGGTTTTGACCAAACAAGCTAGAAAATATTGGACAACATGATGGCATAATACAAAGGTGTAAATGGTATACATGACATGGTTTGAAATAATGGTTTTTGGTGCAGGGTAAACTAGTCTTGAAATAAATTAAGTAGCCTAACGATGTAAGAATGCTTGAATGATGTGATCTATGTTATGCTTCAAAAGACTCAAAGGTAAAATAGTTTGACATGATTTGGGTATCATAACACTACCCTCCAAAACTCAAATGACATACATAAACAAATTTTAAAAAAATTTCAAGGCATAAGTGTGGTGTAAAATGACTAGCATAACACCTCTTTAGACAAAAGAGTGACATATAGACAAATTGGTTTTGACATGGTTTATACATAAACAAATAAATTTTAGTCTCAAAAACATCAAGTAAGATAAATGACCAAAATACACAAAGTGTATTCATCCAAATCCTAACAAGGGTATGGCATGTGGGGTTGATTAAACTA
Source organism: Torreya grandis (assembly GCA_037957365.1). Lineage (NCBI taxonomy): Eukaryota > Viridiplantae > Streptophyta > Pinopsida > Cupressales > Taxaceae > Torreya > Torreya grandis. Next base: position 2,237,202 of record JARHVA010001801.1, read on the forward strand.
TCAAGTTTTGAACGTCTCTAGGGGAATCAATTTGATAATGACTTTCACATCAAATAATGTAAAAGACATGCATGGAAATTGGGTGACCATGACATTAGCTAGTTATAAAAAGGTCTAGTCTTTTTTACAAACACTACATCCTACTGTTCACTCAGTGTAGTGTGATGTCTTAATGTAGATACATCCCATGTGTAACTCCAATTAGGAGCAAGTGAAGTTAATGCTGGGAGATAAAACTCTGAGTCAAAACTTCCCTAAAGAACTCATGGGAGGTAATGACGTCCCCCTCACAAGCCAAGTTTGTATGAAAATAAAAGACTAAGAGAAATACTTTAGGGTCATTATTAAGGTCACCCAAACTTTGATGAGTTTTTGGGGAGTGCTTTAGATGACATTCTTTCTAAGCCTTGGACTAGGCTTTTTGCAATAGGAATGATGCTTTTGATTCCAAACGTTCCATAAAAGGGATAAATGGAAGAGCATACACATAACATTCCTCTTTTTGCCAAACAAAATCTAATCTAAACAACCAAATAAAAACAAAAAGCTTTGAAAAGTTGAGTTCATTTTGAAGCCCAAATGGAAAATGAGGTCGTGTTCATTTGACCCCTTTGTCTTAGTTGTAAAATTTGAAAAACATCCACCATAAACATCTAAATTATTTTATTAATCACCAAAATAAGGTTCCTAATTGATTTTTAAGCATGTAAAAGGTGATCTAAACATGTTTTTGTCAAATGTCAAGCTTGGTCCTGCAACAAAAATATCAACATGTCCTTTAGCTTTGAAACCCTTTTTGGTTTGAAATAATAAAATTTAGAAAAAGAGCTCTCAAGTCTATGTTTTAAGAAAACACAATGATCAATAACGGTTTATATAATCGATGACAATGATATTTTCTAACCAATGTCAGTTATCCAACTGGCATCGATTATATCAATGTGACCGTGATAGGTATACAACTGATATTTATTTTACCAATCGACGTTAGTTAATCTATGCAATTGATGTCGGTCTTATTTGTTGACGTCGGTTACTATGTAAAACTATGGTAAACAAAAATGGCAAAATAAAGTTAGAAAATCAATTTACAAAAGTTTTAGGGGTCCAAATCAATATTTTAATGCTGTAAAATAATTGTATTCATGTGTGAGATGCATCTTATCCCACCGGGCATGCCATAATGTGATCTAGGAATTTGACTCAAGAGAGGATGGTTAGTATGGTGTTAGTTTCAAAATGAAAACAAAATAAAAGAAATACACTAACTAGCATAACATCTCTAGTTCTAGATACAAGGGAGAACTTAGGTAACAAACATGAATAAAACACACAACTAAAATGCAAAATAAATCTCTTTTACCTTCCTTGGATTCTCCAAAATACTTATTATAGTGGCTTGCTCAGCTTTGTGCTCATGAAGTCCTTGGCAATTGAAGCTTGGCTACCTCCATCTCTCCTTGGCACCTTTGGCTTATGGCTTGGCTTGGCTTAGAATTAATTTGGCATGGTAACACTAATTTCAGTGGCTCCTTGAAGATATTTGTGCATTATAACTTTGCACCAAAATAGCTTAGAAATAATGCTCATGGCCTCTCTATTTATAGATTCTTAAAAATGTCTAGAATCAACCTAAACCATCTATCTTGAGATTGAGATGTGTGGTTGAGGATTAATTCAATTTTTGAAATTAAAATTGATAAATAATCTCATCCATATTTGGGATATAGGAGTAATTAAGAGGTATGGAGGGCATCATGGAAGACATTGATGAAGCATGGAGGGCATGAATCTTGATATTTGTGGCATTTATAGCCTAGGGATGTCTTCCCAAGAAATGAAGTCACCTGATGATGCAAATACTCAATATTCATTTCTAAAAATAGGTATTCAACAAGTTTCCATGGAATTCTTAATTATGCCTTGATTTAGGTTAATTAGCTCTTAAGCATGATTAAGTATTTTGTGCACAAATTACTCAACTTGATCAAAATGCTTTGTTATTGGTCTAAAATTTGACTAGATTGGAATTAGAAGTCAATGTTAGATGTGTTGAATCCGTTATGCCATTTAGGATGTTACCAATAATAAATAATAAAGGCACATGTCTTGTGTAGAAGATTTGCTAGAAAAGAGCAATCTAGAGCACCTAGATGCAAAATTGGCATTTTAACTCAGAACGATTTGACCAAAGTTAGTTGGCTCATAAATTACATATCCCTATTTAGGGATACCCTGGTCAAAATCAACACTTGAATATGTCAATTTCATATCATTTAGCATGTTTTAGTGTTTTTAGGCCAAATTATGTGTTTTGGGTGGAAATTGGTCAAAAGCCTAGTTGGAGGTTATCAGTGGCTACATTTAGGTGTCTGCAATTTGCTTATAAGTATTCGTAAGGTGTATGATTACATGACAAGCAAGTCTTCAGTGGATCATTATATTGAAGGTGATAGGGAAGGGGAGGATGAGATTAAAATTTCTCCCATAAGCAGGAGGAGTAGAAGAGAGCTTAAATAATCTTTGAAATTGTTGCCTTTGTAAATTTCTTGAGGTCCTTTGGTTTTATGTGATTTGTATCGTCAACCTTTAAATGCGATTCAACGTTAGTATTTTTCACTAGGCACTAGTTTGTCTCACCAAACTATGTCCTATTAAGTAATCCCTTCAGGCATTACTTGGACCTTTGGGTCAAATGCTAGTTAATATGAAGTTACAATTATTTTCATGAAAAAACATTATTCATGAACTTGTATTAATTTAAATAATATATCTAAATTTAAAAAACAATTCAAATAATATTCGTCTTTCGTATTACATATTTTATTTGTAGTTTACAATGTAATATAAATAAATAAATTATTACTAAATAGAAATATAATTATCTAAATTATTGAAACTAATATATATCTTAGATAAATCCAGATAATTTTTTTATATCTAAAATATGTATATTAGTATAGTTTTTGCATTCTATTAGTGATAATAATCATAATAAAAATAAAATCCCATGTCTTATAAAACACCTTGCTACAAACTAATGATAGATATAGAAATATTCCATCCTTTTTTTTCACCCACTTAAACTTTTTTCTTAAGATTTTGTTGCTCCTTAATTTTAGGAAAAATATCAAAAATTCATATTTCCATGTATTCCATTTTTTATGAGGCCACCCACTCGTCAAAAATAAGAGCAGCAATCCCTCTATAAAATCCATACCTAAAAATATACATCTTGTACATATTATCCATATCTACTTAAATAATTAAAATTTCCTATAAAAATTATTTGATGCTTTTTAAAATTATATCAATAGTAACATATAGTATAAAAATAGATATCATATTAAAATGTACTCACGAACTTGTAATAATTGAAATAATATATATAAATTTTAAATAATAATTCAAATAATATCCATGTTTCCTATTATATATGTTATATGTAATTTATAAATAAATCAACAAATACTAAATATAGTTATCTAAATTATATTTATTAAAATATGTATTTTAGCTGCACTCCATTAGTAATAATTGTCATATAAAAAGGCAAACTCGTGTCTTATATAACGTGTATCATTCACATACACTCATTACACATGGTTTCAAGTTTGTCATTTCTTTTATGAAAATGGAATTTGAATTGATGATTCTAAGATTTGGAGGATCACTTAAAATTTTAAAAAAGGGTTAATTTCACCTTTTAGATAGGATTTTGTAATTAAACAACAAAATGTTATTGAAGATAATCAATATATTGGTGATTGAGATTTCATGTTAGTGAATGAAGACTTCTTGTTCGTGGGGGTTGAGAGGAAACATTAAAGGTTTTTCACCTCCGCTGTCTCCAACAACTGCTATGTTTATTGTTGTTGCTTAATATGTCTCTTGTTGTTAGTCTTTTTGTTTATCCTTTCTTATTTAATACACTTTGAGTTAGTTTAATTTAATTATATTGATTGTATAATAATTTTTTATGAACTTTAGTTGATTCCCCAATGTTAAATATATTTATAGAGTAATTTTTCTATCTATCTTTTTTTAATATATTATATCTTATTTTATTAATAAAAATACACTTTTCAATCAAAACATCATAATTAATTTTTTTATTTTTTATTTTTTTAATTTATTAAATCGGTTCATATATTCATGGTTCTTTTTGTGGGAAAACAATTGACATAATTACATGTTATCCAAAGTCAAAGTCAAGACATTTATAGCATGGAGGGGGAAACTAATATAAAAAGACAAAACTACTTCTTATGCAAAGTCACCAGTGCCATTTGCGTACTCATTCGACCCAATAAGACGACGACACTCTTCATTGGCGACAGTGATCCATCAAGATAGGGATCCTTTGCGAATATGGACATCAGAGCGTACAAAGATAAGGAATTATGGAATTTGCAGAGATTCAATGGAGATCTTCCACAGAAATTTCATGCATTAACTTTACTAGAACTGCACGAGACACGAACACATATCCAGAATCTAACCATGCTGATAACGTATTTAGTTGACAGCTACAAGGGTTTTGTAATATCCCATTTATAGGGACGAATTTACTCAACCAACCGGTTCAGGGTTTTGTTGTTCTACTTTAATATTCATAGAACCATCAAATCATCGAATCATGAGTCCCACATCAAAATCATCTTTGGATTCAACCGTATCTTATTTTTTGGACCATTTGACCTTCCATAGATTCGATATTATTTGTTTTCTTTTATTTTCCAAACAAATTACACAGCTCCGGACAGCACACAGATCGTATAAGAAAGCAAGGAATTCGGTATCGGTTAACCAAAGTTCATTTCGTTAAAATTCTGAATCAATGGAGTTAGAACTCTCTATTTATGGATCTCCCAATGTGGGTACTGTCGTGTTTTCCGAAGACCCCATTCATTTATTTTCGAGCTATTCTATGAATTAATTGGGATAATTGTTTCTTTGCGGCTGATGGTTTTGCAGGTGGTATCCGACTACAATGCGCCTGGGGAGGAAGACATAGAATAGCAAGCGGTATCAAAAAGATCCTTATATGAATTTTAGCTCTATTCCTCCCAATTTAAACACCTTTAATATAATAAATTAAGAATTGTTAAATAAAAATATAATTATTTAAATTATATTAATATTAATTTTTATATGATATCTTAGAAAAATCTATATAAAGACTTTTATGTTAATTCTATAGCTGTTGCACTCATTAATGATAATAGTCATATAAAAGATCAAACCCGTGTCGTACAAAATCTCATCGTTCATATAAAGGTAGTCATTTCATTTATGAAAATGGAATTTGATTCGACTTTACCACGATTTCGACGATGACCAAAAGCAAAAACGAATTAATTAAAATTAAATTTTTTAGTAGGATTCATTGTTCTTATCGTGGGAAACACACTTGAGACGAACAGTTAGATCATGCCGGGGTGAAGTAATACTTACGTACATAAAAAGACAAAACTACCTCTGCCCTTTGAATCAAGACGACGACATCTCACCATTTGCGACAATTTCTGCTGCACATCAAGCAGCGATCCGTTCCGAATATGGACATCACCGCGTACGAAGATAAGGAATCATGGAACTTGCTGAGATTCAGTGCAGATCTTTCACAGATATTCACGTTGCTAGAACTAAACGACACGAACAAATATCCACGAGCAAATATCCAGAATCTAAGGGTTGAGTAATATCTATTTTATAAGGTTGACTTTACTATCATTCAGAGTTTTGTTCCACATTAATATTCATACAGCGATCAAATCATCTTAGTATGAATTCTATCTAAATCATCGAATCATGAGTCCCACAACAAAATCATCCTACGATTCAATCGTATCTTTTTTTCGTTGACCATTTGGCCTTCCATAGATTCGGTATTATTTGTTTTCTTTTATTTTCCAACAAATTACACAGCTGCGGACAGCACACAGATCGTATAAGAAAGCAACGAATTCGGTATCGGTTAACCAAAATCTGAATCAATGGACTTAGAACTGGCTATTTCTAGATCTCTCAATGTGGATACTATCGCGGTTTCCAAAGCTCCCGATGATTCCTTGATTACCGAAGCTTCGGAACACGCGGTTAGTTTGTCCGAGCGGTCCATTTATTTTCGTGCTATTTTATGAATTAATTGGGATGAATGTTTTTTCGCGCCTGATGGTTTTGCAGGTGGTATCCGACTACAATGCGAGAAGGGAGGAAGAATTAGAACAGCAAGCGGCTGAAGCTGAATCAGAACAAGTACAAGACAGCCCCGGGTACATCCTTCAACGACTTCAGCAAGTGGCTGCGCTTACTGTGGGAGTCACTTCCGCTGCCATATTCACTGTTCCTTTCAAGGATCACGGCATAGACCAAGGAGCGGCCCTTAAGACTATTGCCTTCAATGTATTTTTAGCGGCAGACATTGTGGGTTTATTGACTTCCATGTTAGTTGCTGTAATTCTCGGTATTATGCAACATACGAGAAAGCTTGTGTTGTTCAGCAAGGCAGTTTTGTTCGCAGCTGTCGGATTCTCGGCATTGGCTCTAGTCACAGGGGTTTATGTGATGACGTCACCTGCGGAAAAGTGGGTTGCAATGGCCGTTGTTGTAGCTACCATTGTAGTCGTTTATTTATCTTTTCTTTCTATATATCGGTGAACCATCAACACAAATAACTTAAAAGACTGAAACAATTTCCGCCGTCAATCATTAACATTAGTGATAAGTTATTATTTCTATTTACATAGAGGGATATTGAGAGAATGTTATGTGCATAGTTACTTATCCAAGTTGAACTGGAGTTTCAATACCTATTGTGTTCCGATTTATGTACTGCTTATATTTCTTCGGGTTAATATTAAAATCTACAGCTCTCTTTTACTTGTGTCGCCTTCAATTTTCATTATCTGACGAAGTAAATCAATGTGTAGTTGCTTATAAAAAATATGAACAGTAAACCACATGAAAAACAAATATGGATTGAAATAACAAAGGAATAAAACTATGGATTTCTTTTACTTTTCCAACAAATTCAACAGCCGCGGATAGCACACAGATCGTATAAGAGAGCAAAGAATTTGATATCGGTTATAAAAAAAAATCAATTCAAAAAAAATTCTGAATGAATGGAGCTAAAACTGCTTATTTCTGGATCTCCATGTTGTTAGACAGATTTATGTTAAAATTTTAGATGCAAATGTGTATAGGTCAAGTGCTCTAAATTCTAATGGTACGATTTTCTTAATCAAGATAAACTATTAAACTAATTAAAATGTAAATGTATTTCAACCTGAGAGCGATGCTTTAGGAAAAAGTGAAAGCTCATATCACCTCAATTTATGTTACATATAATAGTTGACCTTGAGGTAAAAATAATTGATAGATTGGCATAACTTGAAGTGCAGATTTGATTTAAATTAATCTACGCGACACAGATAACCATCTTTTGGTCCAATTTTGAAGGTGCTTTGAGATACTTTGAATGCCATATGTTTTGAGCATATGAATATGTGACGTAAAAACCAAAATACTTGATTGGAAAAGTAGTATCCATGTATGCTACAACGCACTTTATTTATCTCTAGATAGGTTGAGGAGTGGTGTCCCTTGGATAGGTTGAGCAATGTTGTGGAAAACTATCGTTGTTTTCTATTTAATGATAATATTTTGAATGTCATATTTTTCCTTTTTGTTATTATAAAATTAAAAAAAATTATAGAAATATCGTTGAGTATTTAACCTATTTTTAGAATTCTGCGCTTCTAGGATGAATAGTACGTTTATGGGAGGAATATTAGGTTTAGAAGAAAAATTCACTTGTATTAGAGAAAACAATAAGGTTTTATGGGGAAATGTAAGGTTATAGGGATTTTGGAATTTTTTTAAGTTTTTGACATATGAAAGTGAAGTTTATTATTGTTAAATATTCATCAATGAGAAAAATAGTGTGCTTATTTTTATTTACTGCAATGTAAGGCTGTATACTAGTACAAGAGTTCTAAGATGGGAGAACACTGCAGTTTATATAAGAATTGTGGATGGAGAGGGTAGAGTACAAGACTATCATGGGTAAAGTTGGATTAGGACATACTTCACATCTACACATGATGTGATTAGATTCAAATGTTCTCATTTATTTATAAGAGTGGTAGAATAGTGATGCCTATATTTTATGGTTGTCGATAGAGGAGATTATGATGATCCTATAGAATGCTTGAAGTATATTAAAGTTTTCAATGTGGGAAAAAGGTGATATCAGAGACTTAGGTACATCAAATAGATAATGGAGCATAGATAATATTTGGGGAGCACAAGAGACTTAGGTACATCAAATAGATAATGGAGCATAGATACTATTTGGGGAGCACAAGAGAAAGCATAGACTTGAGGAGATGTTATACTTATTTATATCATGCATGTGTATGTGCAATGATTTTAAAAATCTAACTATACTAGTGATTTCATTCATCACATTCATTACAAGGGTGGTATCATGTACCTACAAGATTCAATTTGGAATAGAGGACATGGAAGTGAAGTGGAAATTGTATACCACGAGATACTACATGTTCAACCATCTATATTGCTATCTATATGGTTTCATTTCTAAAGCATGTTATGGCAGAAAATGATCGAGAACACTACTACTATTTTGTCATAAAAGCAGCTTGCCTAGTAGCCTACCCCTTACCTTAGAGCACAAAGAAATACCATATTAATGGAGATGGGCCGCACTATGAACTAAGACATATATTTTATTAAAATCCATTTGAAATAGTATTTAAAAAGACTTTATTTTTAATAAATAAACCTAGGTTAAAAATATTTAAATCAATGCATTGATGATTATCTTTATTCTTTCAAATAAAATTATGTTGGATTTAATTATTTCATTTAAATCAATTCGTTTAAAGAAAATTATAATTATTTTTATTTATATTTCATAGAATAGTGGTTAAATGTAGGTTGTTAATATTTATTATATCTATCTTTAGCATTAATAATTTGTGTCAATTAATATATTATTTTTGTTTTGAGAGGGAATAATTATTCAATTTTTATAAGTTAGATGTAAGATTAACACCTTTAGTGGTGAGACCTCAAAAGAGACAACCAATATGTAATTTTTGTTTTGAGATTGAATAACTACTCATTTTTCATAAAGTGGATGTTGACACCTCATGTGGTGAAACATCGAGGAAGACAATCATGGAAAAGAGGTGTTATAAACCTGAGATGAAAATCTCAAGTAAATAGAAAATGAAATTACACATCACATTGATTTAATGTGTGCATAGAACTTGTAGTTCAAATGCTTATTTCGGCATAAATGATTTATAGAGTTACCTTGGTTTTTTTGGTACTCTAATTGATAAACGTGTTGTTCATATGTTTCTTTACATTTTGTTTTCCTTGTATTATGACAATGGGGTTGTTGGCTTGCTTAGTGTTGACAAGTTTGATGTTGGGTTTCTTATATCTCTGTGCATGCTAGCCTCAGGATAATAATTTGTTATTGAACATTTTTTTGGGTTGGCTCATGGGCTTGTTAGCTTTCACAACTCAAATTAAGCTGAGGCCTTACAAGCCTTATGACATAACACATGCCCCAAATTTGGATGTGGATTGTTTACTTAAGTAAATGGCTAATATATGATTTATATTGGTCATTTGGTTAAGCATACATTGGGTTTATTAATCCCAACTGTACGATATAGTTAGAAATTGTACATTGTATTGAACTAATTCCATCTGGACTCTTGGTAAGATTGCGAATGGGATTTTTGTGGAGAGGGAAAAAAAGTTTGTATTATTAAGTTAAGATCGATCCTAAATCCTAAAGGGTGTTAAAATCAGTATTGACACAATGGAAACATGGGAAAGAGGAATGGCAGGTTACTATTTTTGGTTTGGCATGTCAACCGTGCTATTTTTGGTTTGGTACGTCACCCTCTTTTGGTGAAAATTGAATTGACAAAGATGTTTGTATGATATTAGATGCAAATTTGGGTGTTATGAAAATTTTGGAGGTGGAAGTAATATTGTGACCCGGTGAAGATATTTTATTGCATAAAGGATTTAGTGGTTGATTTAGTAGACACAATCATACTTGGACAAGGGCATTGCAAACTACTTATTTTCATTACTAGAAAAGTACCTGAGATATTCTAAATTACTCTCGTATATGTGTGAAGGAGATGAGTTGGTTTCATTATGCATTGCTATTATAAGGTTTTGTGGAAACTTATGTATAAGTTTCCTAGACTATAATCAATACATTTACCACGATCATTATAGATTATTTATTTAAATATTTAAATTCACAACATAAACCTATACGTGTAAATACAACTTATAGTTTACTTACATACATGTACTATTATTGTGCTAAAATCCCGAATTGAGCATGAATAAGTTATATCCTTATGGTCCTTTCTAGATGCATGCTTCTCTCTTTTATACATATACGTATGACTGGGACTAATGTCTTTAATTTTTTTTATTACCCGTGATTGTATAAGAATAAGAAGTATTTTGGGAAATTCGTGTATTTTTTTTTCTAATTTAATTTATAAAAATCACGGGTTTTGAAAATCCCATAACTTATTAAAAAGAGAAAATGATATAATATGCACATTCACATGATAAATCTCTACCAATAACTAACAAGTAAACCCAAAAAAAACTAAGAAAAAACATGGTATAAGACCCACACCTTCCTCAACCATGTAGAGAAAACTACCTTCTTTCAAAAAACAACCCAACTGAGATCGGATAATCTTCCATACCACATCCGCCAAGAAATAGTCCTCTGACTAAAAATAACCCTCCACAACTTTCAACCAGGATCCGTGAAACTTCTGCATGAAGGCCGTCCTGAACGGAGGGTAATACTTAAAAATAAACCACAACGCTTCTGCCTTTTTTTCTTTTTAGCTCTTCGGTCCAATTAAGTATTCATTCCACCCAATAAGACAACGACACTCTCCATTTGCGATAATTTTTGGGGTACATCAAGATTGTGATCCGTTGCGAATATGGAATTTCCAGAGATTCAATGCAGATCTACCACATAAATTCCATGCATATTCGCGTTGCAGAACTGCACGACATGAACAAATATCCAGAATCTAGCGTATATAGTTCAGAGCTACAAGGGTGGTGTAATATCTATATTATACGGTTGAATTTACTCAATGTACTGGTTCGGGATTTTGTTCCACTTTAATATTCATAGAAACATCCAATCATTGTAGCATGAATTCTATCTAAATCATCGAATCATGAGTCCCACAAGTAGTCATCTTTGGATTCAATCGTATCTTATTTTTTTAACCATTTGGACTTCCATAGATTCGATATTATTTGCTTTCTTTTACTTTTTCAAAAAGTTACACAGCCGCGGAGAGCAAACAGATCGTATAAGAACTGCCTGAATGGAGTTCGAACTGCCTATTACTGATCTCCATGTTTTTCGAGACATTTTGGTCAAAACTTTAGATGCAAATGTGTATATGTCAAGTGCTTTAACTTCTAATGGTACGATTTTCCCAATCAAGATAAACTTTAAAACTAAGTACAATGAAAATGTATTTCAACCTGAGAGTGATGCTTTAAAAAAACGTGAAAGCTCATATCACCTCAAATTTATGTTACATATAATAGTCGAGCCTGAGGTAAAAACAACAGATAGATTGACATAGCTTAAGTGCAGATTTGATTTAAATTAACCTACCGGCCTTAGATAACCATATTTTGGTCCAAGTTTGAAGTCGCTTTGAGATGTTTATAATAATTTCATGCCATATGTTTTGAGCATATGAATATGTGAACTAAAAACCAAAATACTGGATTAATAAAGTGGAATCCATGTATTCCACAACACTATTTATCGCTAGATAAGTTGAGTGGTGTCCCTTGGATAGGTTGAGGATTGTTGTAGAAAACAATCTTTGTTTTCTACTTAATGATAACCATATCTATATGTTATTAATGTCATATATTCTATTTATTTATTACGAAATAAAAAAATGTATTGAAATATGGCGGACCATTTAACCCATTTTTGGAACTCTGCACTTCTACGATGATTAGTGCGGTTATAGGAGGAATATTAGGTTTACGAGAAAAATTCATTCATCTCGGAGAAAACAATAAGGTTTTAGGGAAAATGTAAAGTCATAAACAATAAGGTTTTAGTGGAAAATGTAAGGTCGTCCCGGATTTGAAAATTCTTAAAGTTTTTGATGTGTGAAAGTAAAGTTTATTATTCTTAAATATATATCAATGAGAAAAATAATGAGCTTATCTTTATTTATTTCAATGTAAGGTTATATACATGTGTAAGAGTTTGAAGATGGGAGAGCATTGGAATTTATATAAAAACTATGGATGGATGGGTAGTATATAAGAATAATATGGGTGAAGTTGGATTAGGCCATATTACACATCTACAAATGATGTGATTCGATTCAAAATTTCTCAGTTATTTATAAGAGAAGTGGCATAATGATATCTATATCTTTTGGCAGTTGATGGAGGGAATGATGGTGACGCTAGATAATGCATTAAGGATATTAAGGTTTACAATGTAAGGGATAAAGGTGATAACAAAGTTGTACGTAGATCTACTAGATAGTGGAACATAGATACTATTTGTAAAGCTCAAGAAAAAGTATAGGGTTTAGGAGGTGTTATATTTAGTTATATCATGAGTGTGTATGTGCAACGATTTCAAAAATATAATTATACTAGTGATTTCCTTAATCACAATTAACAAAAGGGTGGTATCATGCACCTACAAGATTTAATGTGTGATAGAGGACATGGAGGTGTAGAAGAAAACCTATACTATGAGATGCTACATGTTCAACTATCTATATTGTGATATGTATATTTTTATTTCTGAAGCATGTGATTGTGTTAAATGAGCAAGAACACTCTTATTATTTTGGCATACAAGCATTTGGAAGTGGCTAGGTCTAGTATCCTACCACTTACCCTAGAACACAAAGACATGCCATATTAATGGAGATGGGTCACTCTATGAACCAAGAGACAAATTCTATTAAAATCCATTTCAATTACCATTTGGAAAGACATTATTTTAATAAATAAATCTTAGATAAAAATATTTAATTAATTCATTAATGAATATTTTTATTTTTGCAAATATTATTATGTTGGATTTAATTGTTTCACTTAAATCAATATATTTAAATAAAGTTATATTAAGTACTTTATTTATATTTCATAGAATATTGTTCAATGTGGGTTGTTAGTATTTATTATATCCATCTTTAGCATTAATAATTTATTTCAATTAATATGTTATTTTTCATTTGATATGGGATGACTATTTTTTTTTTCATGAGGTGAATGTAAGATTGACTCCTAGTGGTGAGGAAAAAATCATTGAAAAGAGACGTGATATATCTGAGTTGAAAATCTCAAATAGATAAGAAAGAGAATTACACACCACATTGATTTAATTTTTGTTATTCATTAAATTGATTTTATGTGTGTTTAAAACTTGTAATTCAAAGGCTTATATCTATATAAAGGATTTATAGAGTTACTCGTCCTTTCTGTAGTGTTCTAATTCTTATAATGTGTTGTTCATATGTTTCTTTATATTTTGTTTTACCCTGTATTCTACTAGAGGAGTTGTTGGCTTGATTAGTGTTGAAAATTTTGATGTTTTTATTAGAAATGTTAGTGTTGGGTTGCTTATATCTCTTATGTATGGTAATCTTGTGATAATAAAATGTTATTGAATAATTTCTTGGCTTGGCTATGTGGTTTGTTATATTTTAGGACTCAAATTACGCTGAGTCATTATGAGCCTTATGACATAACACAACCCAAAATTGCATGTGGATTTTTTACTTAAGTAAATATCTAAGATATTATTTATGTTTGTTTTTTGGTTAACCATACATTGGGTTTATTAAATGTAACTATAAGATATAGTTGTAAATTGTAAGTCATGTTGAACTAATTCCATTTCGACTCTTGGTAAGATCGAGAATGGGATTTTTGTGGATCGGGAAAAAAGATAGTATTGCTAAGTTAAGATCTTTCCTAGATCAAAAGGGTGTTAAAATAAATATTGACACAATGGAAACATGAGAAAGGGAAATGGGAGGATTCTATTTTTAGTTTAGAATGTCACCCATTGTTGGTGAAAATCAAATTGACTATATTTGTATGATATTAGGATGTAAATTTGGGTGTGTTATGAAAATTTTGGAGGTGGAATCAATATTGTGACCTTATGAATATATTTTATTGTGTGGGGGATCTAGTGGTTGATCTAGTAGACATAATCATAAGACACAATCATATTTGGACAAGTACATTACAAACTACTTATTTTGAGTACTAGGAAAGTACCCAGGATATTATAAATTTTACTCCTATATGTGTGAATGAGATGAGTCAATTTCCTATTGCATTGTTATTATATGTTTTTTGTGGAAACTTGTGTATAAGTTCTTTGATATTTAATCAATACATTTACCATGAAAATTATAAATTATTTATTTACATGTTTAAATAATATTTTCCCTTGAAAATTACACCATAAACCTATGGGTATAAATACAAATTTTATATTACTTATATAGATATAATATTATTGTGCTAAAATCATGATTTAAGTATGAAATAAATTATATCCTTATGGTCCTTTCTAGACACATGCTTATTTATTACACATATGTATGGCTGGGAATAAGCTCTTTATGTTTTTGATTGCCCATGGTTGTGTAGGAGTAAGAGCTATATTGGGAAACCCCATGTGAAATATTTATTTATTTTATTGGTAAAGGTAATAATATTAGAAGATCCTATAACTTAGTACAAATGAGAGAAATATATTATATCCACATTTACATGAAAAATCTCTACCAATGACTAAAAAATATTATAAACAACTAAGAAAATAACTTGCCATGCGACCCACACATTCATCAAACATGTATTGGAAACTATCATCCTTCAACAAATAACCCAACTGAGATAGGGTAATCTTCTATGATACTTCCATGAAGAGATAGTCCTCTTATTAAAAGTAACTTTCCATGGGACTAAATTCCTTCCTCAACTTTTAACTAACATCTATAAAACTTTTGCATGAAGGCCATCCTAAGTGGAGGGTAATACTAGAAGAATGAACTTAAACTCCTTTACCCTTTTTTTTTTTTGTCTTTTTGCACCTAGGTCTATTCTCCCTTGTCTTCTGTGAATTCTAGGTATACAGGTAATGGTGTTTCAATTGATTTAAAGGGATA
>JARHVA010001801.1:2260000-2267500 GCA_037957365.1 Torreya grandis
AGTTATTGATATATTAAAAAGTGCATATAACATCAAAATCTAAAAATACAATCAAATATATTATATCTTGTTGAAAAGATAAAATACTTTAAAATTTAATACGAAATATATTGTTAATGATTGTTTTACCTTAATTTAAATTAATTATTTAATCTAATTAAAATAAAGACTGTGTATTTAAATAGCACAATGCTTAAAAATTAAACATATATATGAGAATATAAGTTTGAAACTGATTTAAAAATAAAGTTTAATATGGAGATTATAGAAAATGATAAAATAATTTGCATTATTCTATACTATGAAATTGATAACACCTAATTAATATTTTATTGTCCAGGCAAACAAGCTATGCTCTCAATCGGTGACTTTAGCCTTCTGCTTTCACTTGGGAATAAAACAAAAATAAACCAATCACACACAATCTTTTGCGAGTGATGGACATTGAAATTTGCAAAATCTTTTATATCAAAAAATTAAGTGGATCATAAGCTAGATATGACATCGACCTTTCTAATTATTCGCTCTCAATTTGATATTTTAGGTTTTTTAAAATTGATATATGTTCTCAATCAAATGTATTCAACTCATTATAAAATAGAAGCAATTAATTGTATTCTCCCAATCTAATGTATTCAACTCAGGATACAATTGGGTCTCATTTTCACGATAGAATAGGTGTTTTGGATGGTCCTATTTTCTTCAATGTATACTATTCTTATACATTTCCCCATAATATTAATGTTTTTGAAGTGGTTTTTTCTTAGTATATAATGTGTACTTTTTCATAACATTAATGTTGCTTTCATTTTGTTTTATTCTTGATTTTTTTATTTATATAGCATATAGTTTTTTCTATAACATTAGTGTTTGTGTAGTGGTCTTATTTTTGTCAATATATATACACTTTGTTTTTACAACTTTACCATTTGTATAGTGTTTTATATTCTTGATATAAAATATGTGAATTTTTTGTGGAAGCTTTTAGAGATACAAAATATTATATAGACACTTTTATTGATTTAATTTGATATATATGCATGTACACATATAGCCTTACACACCTACACATCAAAGCAGGTAATCATACATGTACCTAAAAATGCTCCATAGACATTTATTAATTATAAAATTACATTTTATATGTTACATATGAGTTTGTATATTATCTAAATTAGTTGGTATTGGTGCATTTGTGGTCATTTTGATTGTGTTCCGCTCTTTCCTCTCTATTCTCTGTTCTCTCTCTTTTTTCTCTTCCTCAAAATATTTTTGGTGATCCTTCCAAAAATGTACAATGTATATTTCAAGATCCCATAAACATATAGTATGTGCTTTGGATGGTTTGGGCCTTCTCACTTGTTAAGGTACCTTGAGGGTTAGTGAACCTATTCTTTTTTAATTTTTCACATGTTTGTTTCATTAGTTTACATGCCAATGAGAACATACATTGAAATCAAGAGGTATATAAATACACAAGGATGTTGATGCACTTAGATCATTATGAGATCACTTAGAAAAGAAATCTACTAATGTGAGGGAATTTTGAAAGAGTTTCTATAATATATTGTCATAGCATTCTATTAAACATTTACAAGCATTCTTAAGAAATCAAAGATATAGAGTGTATTCCATGTAACATAAAACATTATATTAGAGGCACATTGAATCACGCTAGATTACTTAGCTAAATCATTATTAATTTGCTTGGTTTGTTTTGATCAATACAATATTATTGATGGGTCTGATATGTTTCTAGTGTTTTAAAACCTCATTGATCTTAAACATATGACCAACAATAAATCCTTTTCTTTAACCTTTGAATATTCTATTACCTTATTAGGGTTTGATAAAGAAGAGTGATTTATCAATGATCGAAATGAAGTTTTTAAATATTAAGAGAGGTTTCAAGAACTCTAGACTTGAGGAAATCATTTGTCAAAATAGTTTTTCCTATCTATTATTTCCCAGAAATAGGTTGTCTACAGTTTTATGCCCCAAAATGTGTAAAATATTGTTTTTTGGGAGGTACTCAAGTCAAGATAAGTTTTTAGGGTTCTCAGTGTCCTCTCATAAAATTGTAATTATATTGTCAAATTATAATGATTATTTCAAAATTTTATATAGAACTAAATAATCTAGAAACACTTATCCCAATAATTCATTTCTCTAGATACAAAATAAATAAATAAATATAATTTACTATCTTAGATATAGTTAGAATTAATTAAATGTGCATAAAGATATATGTAATACAATTTAAATTATATTTATTTATTTATTTATTTATAAAATAAATGGTAATTGCATATAAACAAGTGCACACAGTGCCAAGTCCCTCTGGGATGAGTGAGTATGCATTATGACAATGACAAGAAAGATAAGCAAGATAAATGGAATTATGTAGCAAATAAAAAACTATTGAAACTAAAACATCAAATACACTGATTCTAGGATATATATAAAATAAAAAATTTATTTTTTATCCACATTTGAAATTATATAATACAAATGGCTATATTCTCAATATTGATATTCTTAGCAATTTGTTGTAGATACGAATTAATTTGAAGGATCTGATGTAGTTAGAGAAATAGTTGAACATGTGATAGAGAAAAGCTTGTCAATACATATCCCATTACTTAGCCTGGAAAAAAATTCTTTAAGTAGATAATGAAATTAGATGTAACTAAAAGTGTTTAAGAGCATAGGCCAAAATAAAAGATTATAAAAATCCATTGAAATGGTAAAGCTTATTTATGATGAGAAAGTGACAAGTTGGGATTTGGCTTGTGAATTATGTACACTGATCTTATTTTCATGAAGAATGATGGGGGAATTTTTACAATCCGTGTATATAGGCAAAAAGTATTAATAAACCAAGAAAATAAAGAATATACTAAATCGATGTGCCCTTGATGAAATAAATTTATTGTTTGCTTTTAATGTTCTCTTTACAAGTTATAAAAGAATAGAAAAGGAATGAGATAGAAACTAATAAAATTTGGTTTGCTTATCGAACCTTAAAACATAAGAACAAAGAAAAAATAAACTATACAATAGGTATTCCAAATCATATGTTGGGCATTATAGATAATTAAATCTTAAATAAGATGCACAAGAAGAATAAATGAATTAGTCTTGGACATATATAATTACATAGGTAAAAATTAACCAAGGTATGATGTATATGCAAAGAGATGAGATTTTTGTTTGTTTCATGGTTTTTAATAGATATAAAAAAGCAAATGTCACATATAAAATTAGTTGGATACGTGTAATTTATTATAACTAAATTGATAATCACTATGCTTTCTGTAAGGCAAGTTGTAAGTTGTTATCACACTAGTATGATAAATCAATAATCAATGTTATATCAATTCTCATACATATGCAAATATTTCAATCATTTGAGAGTATACAATACTTGAATACATTTAGTAGGAATGGTTTACAAAAAATAGAAACAGAGGTTGAGATTTTTTGAAAAGGACTGAGCTTTGTCTAGTTTTTTGCTTATGTTAGCCAATAGTTTTTTTATGGTTTTTTTCAAGGTTTATCCTTGTATTTTTTGCAATGCACTTGAAGTGAAAATATTAAATATTTATAAACAGGTTTATTACTATGTTCTCTAAGTTTGGGAATTATATTTTAGGCAAGGGGGTTTAACATGGAAGTAATTATTATTTTTTGTGTGAGTAAAACGTGTGGTTTTTATCCAACAATGACTTTAAAGGTTTTTAATAGGTGATATAAAATAATATTATTTACTACAATATAATTTTTATGAAGAATTATCTTACTACATACTTCATGTGGTTTTATGTAGTGTTAGGATGGTAAGGATATTGTGGCATAACTGTGCATAGTGTGGATCTTATCTATTAATAAGCAATAGATATATTCAAAGTGTTGCTACAACAAAGGTTTACATTCTAGGTAATTTTTTTCCATGTTTTATTTATGGTTTTTGTTTTATCATTTCATATTATTTTCAAGCATTTAATTAGGGTTTTTATTGGGGTTACATATGTCTTGAACTATGTTTTTTTTAGTTTATGTTATAACAACACTAAAAAAAACTCTGAATGTTTTTCTTTTATTATTATGAAACCTATTTATAGTTTTTATATTCAAGGATTATATATTTGTTTATTGTTCTCATTTGTAACATTTTGCATCATTTTTTAGCTAAAACATTCCAATATTTATTATCTTTGTCTGTGCAATTATTATTTGTTATGCATGGATTAAATTTGGATAGATATAATTTCGATTGGTAGTAGTAAAAAAGTAGACTAGAACCCTATCTTGTTGATACCAAGTATTTAATAAAATATTAAAAAAATTTATCATTGGGGACATATGTGTAACATGTTTATTTGAATAAAAATTATGTTACATAACTTTTAGGTTGGGCATTATATTTTAGCCAAGCTATTCAAGTCCTTGAACCTTTTCTTGTGTAATTATTATTTATAGCACATGGATCAAAGACACTAGACTAAGTGTTTAATGGTGTGAGCATTATACCCCTTGATATTTATGGTGCACATGATTAGGATATAGGGTAACCATTACTATACGTTTCTGCTCATGAGTAGATTTTGAGAGCCCTTATGCACGGTGTTGATAATTATACAAGTAGTGGCCATGTTCACCAATATTTTGTGATATATTTAAATTTATTTTTATTAATTTCAAATTACACATTATTTTTTTATACAAAATTTCATATATCATATTATAAAACTAGTTTGAGACTACATGTTTGCATATATATATATATATATATATATATATATATATATATATATATATATATATATATATATATATATATATATATATATATATATATATATATATATATATATATATATATATATATATATATATATATATATATATATATAGCCTAATAGCTCCTTCCCTCTTACTAAACTGAACATCGAGTTAACATACCCACTTTTTTTCATCCATGACCTACATATTTAGTTAGATTAAAAAATGTATTCAATAGTCCCATATATACATTGCATTGGTTATGTATGATGGGACTAATTTATTATTGGGGTTTCCTAGATGTGACTTCAATTTTCATGAGGATCATGCTATTGAGCCTATTACTCTACACACCATTGAGGCTAATGTTGAGAATGCCAATGATCCTACTATTTAGGGAGTAAATGAGATACATCTTTAACATGATATGGATACTCATTCATTAGAGGTATATATAAATTAAAGCAAATTTAACTTACATTTTTAATTGATTATAAAAAAATAATTTTAATATGTATATTTTTTTGTATATAGGGATCTACTGGGCATGGTTTAACAAAAGGTGTGTGTCATGTACATATATGAGATGTTGTGATGTGTTTATTGATTAGTTAGCAACTAATTTTAATTGTTTAATAGATATAAGCATTGAATAATTAACAATTTTAATTAAATTATTTTTTTCTTTGAATGCATGATCGGCCACATGATAATTGTGAGGGATCACAGACTCATGTTAACTAGCAAAAATGTTTATGAGTTATATAGAGTTTTCTCAGCATGCAATGCATCATCTTAGGTTGCATAATACCAAACATGAAAATATGATGTGAGATTTGTTTCATAATGTGTAAATATGAGAAATATGATATTTGATTTAGCACTTGTTCTATTACACATTTAAAAAAAATTTGTACACATATATTTCTTGAAGGTGTCTTCAAATGCAACCCTAGTTTTATTAGTTGGTCATGTTTGATGTGCAGCCACCAACTACTAGGGTGACACCTAGGGCAATTATCTTAGATTTGTGGAATAAGTTATATAATTTTTAAGGAAACTTTATCCAGTAAGAAGGGGCCTAGAGTTTTGATATTAGCCATGTAATTTTAAATCTTTTTTTATTCAAAAGCCTTGAAAGTGCTGATTTTTTTTGTATGTACTCTATTTTCCTTCAGATGGTTGTACTCTATTTTTAGATTTCTACAACAAAATCGCTATAACATATGTCAAACTAATAAATGTTAATTTAAATTAACTTCTAATTGAAATTTGTAATGTTTATTTTAAAAATTTGGGACCCATCTTCATTTGTAAATTAAAACATGAACATAAAAAAATAATAAAAAACAAAATAAATTATGAAATCCTCTCTATAGTTACAATGGATGGTTATGTTTTCAAAATATGAATATTAGTCAATTCATTTGTATCTTCTTTTTTAGATATAATTTTCACAATTTTTATTGTAAATCTTGATCAGGACTACCTTGTAAATGTTTTAGGCAATGTTCAATGGTCTTGTGTAGATACTAGACTCATAATAAATCAACCTCTATGGATGTCTAAAAGGTTAGACACATAAAAAATTATATGGAAACTTGGTACTAAAATTATTAATGAATAATGCACATTCTTTTTAAATCCACAAATATTCTTAAAATCAATTACATTATCATTATGATAAAATAATTACTTAGTCTATGATTGATCCTTATATGGCGTAGACAAAATCTATTAATAACATTTATCTTTCTAATTTTTCTAGAGTATAAGAAAGATGAAAAAATGTGTGGAATTAAAACCCATGTATCATATATTTTATAAATTAAAACAAAAAGTTTTAGACATGGAAAACTATTATTTGGAAAGACTTTTATAAATTTTCCATTCATGAAAGATGAATCTAATTTGAAAACAAATATTTTCATCATGTAAACATGCATATGAATTTCATGAAAAGACTATGCAACTTGAAAAATATTATGTTAATTGAAATATAAATGTTGAATAGGGTTACACTCATAATGTGATTTAATAATTTGAGGTTGATGCTCATGCATTAAATTCAAAGTAAGTAACATATATATATATATATATATATATATATATATATATATATATATATATATATATATATATATATATATATATATATATATATATATATATATATATATATATATATATGTTACTTATTTTGAATTTTATATATATATATATATATATATATATTCCATTCAACATTTGATCTTATCTTCCCTTTCAAAAGATTATTACTCATAACTATAATACCATGCCATTTTAAGTAGTGTTTAAAATATTTTAATTATACAAATATTATTAATTGATTTAAACTATATAAATTAGAATGTTGAAATATATAGATTTGATAATGAAAAACAATATGCTAAAAAAATAATTTTTTACAGAAATAAAAAAATATTAAAATAGTAAAAGATCCCAATAATGTACAATATTAAAAAAAAATTACACTAATAAAGACTGGAAAGTGCATATAAATATCTATAAATAAATTCATGTTCAAAATCAGAATTATAACTTATGTTGGGACAAGGCCATAGGAGGTGGACAAGGTCACACTTCATCCACATTTTTTGATTTTGTTTACATCATGATTGATTTTATATCTAGTTTACCAATAAGGGTTAGAGTAATATATTCTTTAGGTTTATTATTTCTATGTGGGAGCTA
>JARHVA010001801.1:2275000-2312500 GCA_037957365.1 Torreya grandis
TAATAATTTATTTCATAGAGATAATTATATTAATTTTATAAATAAGAGATATTTAGATAAATATGTCACAACTATCTTTATTGTCTACATAACAATCATAAGCAACATTATTGATAGTTAGTGTCTCATTAAAAAGAGTATGTGTAGTAGAGAAGAAATCAATACCATCCTGACATGTACCATGCAGGACAATTACACATAGCTCCATTTTGAATTGAAAAAGGTCACCCACATGGATCCCTGGAATAGAGCCTCTTATCTTTTTATCTCTATTTAGTGATAATATTTTGTTCATCATCTTCAAATTCAAAATTATCAATGTATTAAAAATATTCAAAGCTATTGTGCTACAATGACTTGATACTTTGTAGAACTTTATATATATATATATATATCTTTTTAATATATCATAAAAATATAAATAAATAATTTTATCTAAAAATATTTATGTTAATTTTATAGATGTTGCATTTCATTAGTGATAATAGTCATATAAAGGTCATCATCTCTTCTATGAAAATGGAATTTGAATTGATGTTGCCATAATTTGGATGATGACCTAAAAAAAAATGATTTAATTAAAAATTTAATATAATTATCTTTTTAATCTATCGATATGTTTGTTGGATTCATTGTTGTTATTTTGGGAAACACATTTGAGTCGAAAAATAATATCATGCATGGGTGATGTAATACTTACATATATCAAAACAAAAAATATCTCTTATGATATTTACATACACAATCCACCCAATAAGATGATGACACTCTCCATTCATTAAAAAATATGGTGTACACCAAGAAAATATCCATTGTAATAATGGACATCATCCCATACGAAGATAAACAAACATAAAATTTGCAAAGATTAAATGCAGATATTGCAAAAAAAATCCATTCATATTCATGTTTCTCAAAATACATGACATGAACAAATATCCATGAGAAAATATCCTAAGGGTTGAGTAATATATATTTTATAAATTTAAATTTACTCAACCTATTGATTCAGGTTTTTGTTCCACTCTAATATTCATTCAACCATCAATTCATGGGGTTATAAAAATCAATAACCTATTTGTGAAAGGGTTTATCATCTAGGATTAGATGAAGGGGCCTAGCATCCATTGCGTTCAATTTACACATACACTTACAAATATTACATTGTCACATGTAAGCCTTAGTATCCTTAAATAGAGTAGGCCACCACAACCCAACTAATAGAAATTTTTACTTTGTGTCACCACCAACATAATATCCTCTACTGATACCTTCATGAATCTCATGAATAAGGTTATTGAAATTATGTTGCATAATGAAAAAACATAATAATTCATCTTATTTAAGATTATAAAGGTCATCCCCAATGAGATGGAAAAAATCATCGAGAATACCAAACTAATGTTTTTAGTGCTATGGTGTGTTAGTGTTGAACTTGTATTAAGAAAACCTATGATATCCTATATTTCCTTAGATACACACATAACATAAAAAGGTTGTATATTAGGTAGGTCATCCTAAATGACACATGTTAGATCCTCAGATTCAATGCATGATAAGTGATCAGGAGCATAATTATCTTACCTAGTCTTATAATCATAGAGGAATAAAATTCTTAAAAAATCACAACGCACTACAAAATGCATTTGTACTAAACCTACTTATTAAATATACATTCTATTTATTCATAGCTTGTAGATAAAATGAATGGGGTATATAAAAATTATTGACAAAACTTTTGAGTCATGTATACCATGGACAAGGCTTCACATTCTGTAGTCGAATAATTTCATTCAGCTAGAGTGAGTTTTTGACTGGAAAAGTAGATAGTGTTAAGTATTATTGATGAGAATAAAATAGTGACTGTACATGTCTCTTTTGAGATAAGAGTTTGGGATTTTTATTAGGGGTTATAAAGATTTATGGGATAGATATTATCTCCTATTTTAGGAATTTTTACCCTATATATGTATTAGTGTTTTCAATAAATAAAATCAATTTTTCTGATTGATCATTTAATTTTCCATTATTGGTATTGGAGAGGGTCCATCCATAGACCTCTATTTTTCTTGGCCTTAATCCTCATTAGAAATCATATTATAGACCATGTATGGTATTATTATTTAGAAAGGCCATTATTTTATACTTACAAAAAAATGGTTTAGACCAGGGTTTTTTTGCTATCATTACTTTTAGATTTAATGTCCTACTACAAACCTATTCTCCTAGATCATAGATCTAACCTTATCTCTTGACACATTCTTAGATGCCTCTCATCTATCTCAGGTTTCCAATCCATGGCTTCTCTCCTAGCTTGGAAATTTGTCATCCTTTCACATCTTTGTCTATCAGTGAAGTCATATCGATTGCATACAACTTGCTGAGTATGCAAATTTTAAGGGATGCATTTGTATCTCAATTTGGATAGAAAAATTTTCATCTTCTTTGTCCCATTGCATGACCTCCTCTGATGACTCATATCTATTTTCTCTCCATTGGCACACCATTCATAGTCAACATGAAGTGATCTTCTCATGACTTCATAGTGACACATCAAGCACCTCCCTTACAACTAGGAATAATTGGATTCAGATCTTTAACTGAATCCATACTTGGATTACTAGTCCCTCATAGATCATATTTAATCTTCCAATTTTTAATGAAAAAATTAATAAACTCACTCTATTCTACACTATATAATGATACATTAAAGATTCCATCTCTCCTACTCTTCGAGTGTAGCCTTCCACCATCACAATCCAAAATTTGGTCTTTATTATTTTTGTTTAGTAGCCTTATTATTCATTATATTTTTTGGTTTAATATTTGACCATGTTAGTCATAAGGTATATCAAAAGAAAATTAATATTTAATTATTTTTTCTAGATTGTCATAAGTCATTCTTTAGCAATAAGTTAAGTCTTTAGTTTTATTTTTTTCTAAATGTCATTTGAGACTAGTGTATAAGTGTCAGAAGTTAGTTTGTCAAAATTATCTTTATTTTTGTATGGATGAAATATCGGTTGAAGGCAATGTCCTTTGATTGGAAGAGCCAATTTTAGGGGAGGGTAACATGGAGAAAATAATTAAAATTGAGAAATTTGATGGACATGATTTTCATACATGGCAAATCCAAAATCAATTATTGCTAATTGAGAAAGATCTTTGGGACATTGTTATTGGCACAATACAAACACCAAGAGATGTAGACGAGCACCAAAAATGGAAAATAAAAGACAATAAATCTTTAGCTATAATCATTCTTGGATTATGAAAACCATATTTTCATCATGTAGATTTTAAAAATTCTTTTAAGTATATGTGGGAAAAACTAAACACATTATTCAGTTCTCAAGCTGATAGTGCTGAAATCACTATGAAACAAAAGCTGTATAGTCTCAAAATGGATAAAGCTGGAGACATGGTGTCTCACATAAGAAAATTTTACTCTCTCATCAATCAATTGGCTGTAATAAATGTAAAAAAAAAAAAAAAAAAGATGCAAAATCCATACTCTTAAATACTATGCCCAGTAGCATGTCAAATATAGTGTTCACTCTAAGTAAGTTGAATCCAAGCTTAGAAAACATCATATAAACATTAATTAATGAAATAAAATCAATGAAGAATAATGTTTCAAATTAATAAGAAGCACTTATTACACAAAATAGGTCAAGCACTTCTTACAATCCTTCTAAATAAGTGCACAAATCTAAATACATATTTTAATTCTATAAAAAAAACTAGGACATACTCTTATCAATTACAAGCAGAAAGAAGAAGACATTATTGATTGAAAATTTAATGATAAATAAATGGAAATATAATAAAGTGATCTAGAGGCAAGAAGTTCTCCCTCAAATAGTGAGAGTGAATAAAACTATGTCCTTTAGTGTTTTCATCATTAGAGGAGGGAATGTTAAGTATTATTGGTCAATATAAAATATCAGTTTTACACGTATCTTTTGAGATAAGAGTTTGGGAGTTTTATTAGGGGTTAGAGATATTTGTGGGATAGATATTATTTCCTATTTTAAGGGGTTTTTTACCATATATACGTATTAGTGTTTTAAATGAATATAATCAGTTTTTTTTGATCGACCATTTAATTTTCCATTAGATAGGATGATCAAGATTACCCTCACTAAGCTGAGAAAGGATAACACCTACTTCCATACCTAAGTCATTGAAACATGTACATGAAAGGAATTTATATAGTTTAGAAATTGGAGAATGGGAGTAATTATTAACTTGTCCTTGAGTGCAATGAATTCTTGTTGGTGGCCATTGGTCCATACAAATTGACCATTCAATTTAATTAATTCCTCTAATTATGTTGTGACCTTAGCATAACAATGAATGAACCTATGATAGTATCCCATGTGTTAGTGTTGGATGGTCAGTGTTAGAATGCTAAGAATGACTACAATGTTGGCTAGATCTACCAAGAGTCTATCATGGCAAATAAGATGACCTAAAAAAATTCTAAATGGGGTAGAATAAAAACACTTATTCATATTTAAATAAATATGAATGTGTTGAAAATTATCAAACATAAGGAAAGTATTAACACAATGGTCCCACACTAAATTGTATATGGTCTAATCATCTGATTATACTTAAAAAAAGAATTTATGAATAACATCTTTAGAAGCCTTAACCTCAATCTGTCAGAACATGACTGCAACATTATTCAACCTAAAGGGTATCACATTGTAAATAAATGAACCCCATTTAGTTGTAAATATGGTTTTTATTTTATCTTATTCTATGATCTCAACCTGATGATATCTAGAAAAAACATTAGTGAATGTAAGATTTTTGCACCGAACAAATCCTAAGAACTTTTTAGTGAAAGACATAAATTGAAAAGGGTTAGTTATGTAAAAAACATTGATTACCTGATAGTCTACGTAAATAAAAATGTGTCTATCCTTATTTATATTTATTACCATGGGGTTCACCTATTTAGACTCATAAATAGGAGTTATCACTCTACCGTGTAACACACATTCATTCTCCTCCTTGACCTAAGGATAAAAGTTAGGATTCATATGATAAGGTATCTTCTTGATGGTTTCAACACACTCTAAAAATATTATGTGCATCTTACCCAATGAAAACTTCACTCCTTTCATCTTTGTTTAGTTCTATGGAAAAATGGATTGATATTCGTTTAATAATTCAAAAACTTTAGAGATCTTAGTATCAAACCAATAATTACCCATAATGGCCATATTAGGTGCATATTTTGTGTCAATATTATGAAAGATCATCTAAAGTGGATCTAAATATTGATGTTAATAATTTTGTATGGTGTCTCAGACATTTCATGGTCCATAATTTATATGTAAAGCCAAATGATCAATAGACAAATCTAGTGGGTCATAATTGGTACCTTCATCAACCTAGTACACAACCTTCTATTTTCCTTTATGAATCTATTCCTTTAATGCATGGTATAGCTGAGATTCAAATGGTGAAGAAGTTGAAGCTTTCATATCAAATTCCTGGAAAATGTTTAAGCTCTCCTTTTACATGCCATGTATATGTCTTATGAAATCCTCAACTGACACTAGATCGCCTATAATAACTTAATAAATGGCTTCCAGGGTCAGGTGTAAATACATCTTAGGAGATGAGTAAGGTAGCACAAAAAATATTACTTTAGAGGACACTCTAATAATATGTCTCCAAGTATCCTTCTTCATGTACATATCATACTCTAGGTTAGAAGTGTAGAGTACCATGGAATACATTAACCCACAAGTACTTAAGATAAAACATCTCATCCACATTACACATATTTTCAAAAGCCTAGAGATGAAATTTTGTATCAGTAATTCCATCATATCTTAAGGTTCCTTGAACATGGTTATCATGATGAAAATTATGGTGCATAAAAATGCAAACTTAGTCCCATGTGAGCAAACAATGATGGTGATTTACCCACCATCGATTAGATCCTCCATAAAAATTATGGATAATTGTGCACATTAATTCATCATGAAATACATAAAAACCCTTCAACCATTTCACATAATCTCATACTTCCATTTGACCATGAAATATAAGAGTTTCATCTAGCCACATGGGCGACACAATCATATTATGTCCATGAAGGAAGTGAAAAAATTTGTGATGTTTAAGTTATTTTCATAGCGAATATTCTCAAATAGAAATAGCACCATAAATTCATCTAGTAATATCATACTCACCATGATCCCAATAGTCACAATTATTACTAGTAGTGTCAAAGATAAATTGTACATTTACCTAGTACAATATGGTATCCAGACTAGGATCAAGGTGTTCAATTCTTTTATCTATGACATTATAAATATGAATAGTATCCTAACCAATGTTAACCAACAAAAAAAAATTAGGTCTTTGGGCATGGTATATATGAATTATGATACACTGATCAAAATTTTAAGAAGTTATTTAACACTTTTTGAAGCTCAAGTAAAAATTATTTGTATAACACCAAGGGAAAGGCAAATAATTTATAAAATCATCAACTTCAACTAACTCAATTACTTCAAAGTCAACCTTGAAAGTGATACCTAAAATGTCAATGGTGGCATTATTAAGAACTCGTATAGGTAGTGCATGAGTCTTATCAACCATGAAAAATACATGAGGAAAGGGTTTTAAATTAGGACATGCTATCTTTAGTGAGTACAATTACATCTATGCCAATATCGACTAGGATATACTAAATGATCCATCTATAAATAGATACATTGACCAATATTTCTATATCAACCTTTGTATTGGGATACGTATTAGAATCTTACTATCATGCATGGGTCAATTGATGATCCTCTATAGGATTTGGTGCTTGATGACTTAGCCAATTTCATAAAGGGGCATAATGTCTTCCTCAAGAAGATGTCTGAATAACTCATGAAACTTATCACACCCTGAGTCTTGATGATCTCAAGTGGTAATGCTTTGGGGATCTATAATTTTAGTAAGTTCTAGAAAAAAAATGATCACCATCACATCAATGACTATGAACTTTGTAAGACTCATCTCCACAATTGTCTTGGTTATTTATAGTGTATGTTTAACTAGTAGCACATGTGTGTACCTCATGAATCTCACTAATAAATGAAAAATCATTGGTATCATGAGCATATGCATCTAATATTTTAAAATATGAGTATACTTTGGATTATGTTTTTGAACACACCTATCTACTGAGAGGGGTAGGTGAATCAGTAGATCTCAAAAACCTGGTTACTTAAAACTTTCAAGATAAATTTTAAACAAATGAAAATTTATGAAAATCAAATAAAGATATCACATGCATGGAAGCACAACACATAACACCTAATTTATAAATGGAAACCTAAATGGAAAAACCATGGTGAGAATGTTTCTAGAATCTACTATTCTAATCTAGCCTCACAAAGTTTGTCTCACTGACTGACTCTCACTGGTTGCATTTAAGGACACCCATCCCAAGGAAACATCAATCCCTTAACTTTAAGAGTACCAAATCTAATGAAGCATCCACTCCCTATACTAAGCACCAACCCAATTTAATTTGAAGGCACTAAACAATAAAATACTTGAATTACAATTCAAGTTAATGAATCAGATTCACAAAAAAATCCAAGTCTTTGTTCTCTATTACAAGTCTAATTTGAAACTGCTCATTTCTCCTTCAACACACTCTTTTGTGTCCTTCACTCTTCCTGTACCCTTTTTCTATATCTGAATTTATATGTTTGACACTTTGATACTATCCAAGTCGATCATTACTTCTTCATACTCAGATGAGTCTCATATTTCTATACGTATAGCTTGACTCCTCTCATTCCTAAAATGAAGTAACTGTTTGTCTTTCCTTTTCTTCATCTCTTTGGAATTTTTCATCAATCAAAACTTAGATGAGTCTCTTTAATATATATATATATATATATATATAATTTTTTTCTTGTCTTTTCTCATTCCAAGAAAATGACTATATGACTTCCATTATCTGAGCCTCTTAGAATTCTACCCTAATCACATCAATTTCCACACTCATAAAATTAGAAGAAGAATTTCATTTTAACCATTACTATTTATATCCTTCAACCATCTCACCAAATTCTTATAACTAACTCACTTCAATAGCTATTAATTTATTTTACATTCCAAATTTGAAATGTGTCTATTGATATTTCTATTTGAGATCCACGTGCCATTTTATCTCTTAAAGATGCATGATCTTTATATTGGCTTGGTTGTTAAACTTCAGCATGTTGACTTCATCTTATTTTCTTCAGCATTCATGTATTAGTTTTTCTCCTTAGATCTCTTCAGACTTCTTCAAACTTTAAATTTTCCTATATACCTTTTAGGAGTTTATCATGGAAGACTTCCAACTTTTCTGAAATGGCCTTGTGTCCTCTAAAATTTGCATTTAGTACTTGTGGAAGTGTCTTATGTCTTTCGGCAAATTTTTAAATGTCCTTTATCTTCATATGATCTACCCTTCAGGATTTTGAAAATTATCTTTCAAAAATTTGAAAGTGTCTTTGTCTTCTTTGGAAGTGTCTTCTGGAAACTCTACAAATGTCCTTTCTTCATTCAAACTATCCTTCAGACAAATTGTTGTGGGCTTTTTGACTAATTTCCCTTTGTGATAATTTCCATGGGATTTTTGTCTAAGTGCCCTTTAGGACAATTTCCCTGATAAAATTTCTAAGTGGCTTTCAGGATTTTTGAATTGTCCTTCATTTCTTTGCTCATATCTTTCAAAACTTCTATGTAGGACACATACCCTTCGAAACTTTTACAACAGTCCACATACCCTTTGGAAATTTTTGATCAGATCACTTGCCCTTCAACATTTTTCAAATGTACTGTTTAGAACTTTTGATCAAATCACTTGCCCTTCAATTTTTTTGAAATGTAGAATTCAAAACTTTTGATCGAATCACTTACCCATTTGCATTTTTCAAATATACATATCATAACTTTTGCACATGACTCATTTCCTTCAGAATTTTCCTTCAAGATAATTTTTTGAAATAATTTAAAAGATTCAAAGTAATTGATCTAAGATTTTTATTTGAAATGTATTCAACACTTTTTCCAAAATAATTTCCTTATTTTCTATAAGATTTTTACTTGAGAATTGTCTTTACAAATATTTGTGAAAGAACTCCCCTGACAAATACAAAGGTGGAAATTTGACAAAGTATGGAAAATTAGTAGGCATTTAGATGAAGAAAAACCTTATGCATTTATAACATTTTATCTATTCATCCTTATGACATAGAATGTAGACCACAAAGAATAGACACAAACCTAATTATCATAGTGTGATCATTTCCTTCAGATGTTGTCATACGTGAAAATGTTGATAACATCATCCTATGTGCTTAGCCATATCCTGTCAAGATAACAATGTGAGCAAAGGCATTCAAAGTACACACACAAGTCTATTCAACTCAACACCTTTATCATTAATTCATGATAACACATGCTGCCTTTGACATCAACGATAATTCTTTAGACCTCAATGACTATGTTCAATAATCTCCCCCTTTGTCATTAATGGTAACTCATCATCAAAATGACTCAAATCCTTTATATTCATTCTGATTCATCCCCCTTTGATATGAATGACAAAGAGTCTCTATCATAATATGTCAACAATCTGCTTCTTTCCTAGTATCTTAGTTGTTCTGATCCTTGGACCTGACTATCTTGAACACTTTGTGAGGAACTCCCCCTTAGGCAATGGAAAATTTGCATAAAATCTATGTAGACACATTCAAAATTAGCTCCTTTAGCTCCAATATTCTACAAATGATCATTTATATAGCATTGGTCTAAAACACCAATCAATAATATACATATCTATGAATAGATAAGCATAATGATCTAGAGATAATGCACCTTTGTCACCTCCTTTGTCATCAAATAGCAAAGGGAATATAGCTTTCTCACTAGACTACATTTTCTCTCCAATATTTAATAATGTTCCTTTAATACTCCCCCCATATTCATGCCCTATCACTAAAAGCTAGTGATGTGGTGTGGGAACCACTACTCCCAACCTCTTTCTTAGATACTCAAAATGTTCCTTGGGAAGAGGCTTGGTAAATATATCTAAAATTTGGTCTTTTATTGGTACATACTCAATTTTTACCTCTTGATGTACAATCTTTTCTTTTAAAAAATGATATTTGATGGATATATGCTTGGTTTTGGAATACATCAATGGATTCTTCGATATGTTTATGGCACTTGAGTTATAAAAAAAATAGAAATAGGTTCTTGGTATTCTATCTTGATGTCTCTAAGAGTTTTCTTCATCCACAAGACTTGGGTGCAACATGTTGCTATTATTACATACTTTGCTTCTGCTACAGAAAGCATAGCAAACTCTTGATTTTTGCTCAGCCATGACACAAGTCTATTTCCAAGGAATAATGTACCATCATTAGTGATTATTCTATCATCTATGCTTCCTACCCAATCAACATCTATGCATGCTGTCAAATTAAAATCATCACTTAAAGGATACCATAATTCATAGTCTATTGTGCCTTTGATATATTTCAAGATTCTCTTTACTAAATTTACATGTGTCTCTTTTAGAACAGCCTAGAATCTTGAAACCATGCATATAACTTGTATGATGTCGGGTCTTATAGTAGTAAGATAAAAAAAACTATAAATCATTGATCTATGCATAATTTGGTTTAGTTCTGGAGATTCATCACCTTTGTTCAACTTACATGTAGTTATCATAGGAGTACTAAGTGGTATGATGTTTTCCATACCAAATTTCTTGAGCATATCCTTCGCATACTTGGTTTGAGATATAAATATCGCTTCTTTGGATTGTGTAGCCTATAAACTAAGAAAGATTAAAAGTTCTCCCATCATGTACATTTCAAACTCCTTTTGCATTTGATTTGTAAATTCTTTGCACATATTTTTTTTGCTACCACCAAAAATAATGTCATCAACATAAATAACTATGATCAACATATGTCCATTTTTAGACTTAACATATATATTACTATTAACATATAATTTGGTAAATCTTTGTTGCTACAAATACTAATCTAGTGTTGAATACCATGTTCTAGGTGCCTATTTTAGACCATATAACACCTTCTTCAGTCTTCACATATACTCTTCCTTATCTGTCAATTGAAAGACTTCAAGTTGTTCAATATAGGTTTCTTCTTCCAAACTTCCATTTATGAAAGCTGACTTAACATCCATCTGATAGAATTTGAACTTCTTAAAGATTGAGAATGCTAAAAACATTTTGATGGATTCTAATCTTGCCACTAGAGAAATAGTCTCCTCAAAGTATATTCCTTCTACTTGACCATATACCTTACAAAAAAGTTTAGCTTTATTTATCATAATATCTCCATCTTCATTCAACTTGTTTTTAAAAACCCATTTTGTGCCTATGACATTCTTGTCTGTGGGTCTTGAAACTAGTTGTCAGGTTTTGTTTTTTTCTATTTGACTTAGTTCCTCATCCATGGCCTTTTTACAACATTCATTTTTAATAGCTTCAACATAGATTTTGGTCTCAAATTTAAATAGTAAAGTAAAGCTTACTTGTTCTTTTCTCATTGCAAACTTTTTCCTCATTTAGACTCCCTCATTCATGTCTCCAATGATCTTCTCCTAAGGATGATCCTTTTAAAAAAAATTTTGGGGTACCTTTTCAATCCTTTTCATCTCATGTTCATCATCTTCTAACATTTAATTCTCATCATTTTATTTCAAATCTTCAATACTAATCTCCTTTACTGGTTCAATATCTTGTTTGATGGCCTTTTTTACTTTAACATGAATGATTACTGCTAGTTTATGAAGTATTTTGTTATAGTAGACATAACCTTTGTTATGAGTGGAATAACCAAGAAATATTCCCTCATCACAACATGACTCAAAACTTCTTGGCTTTTTCTCCTTCTTTCAAGTATAGAATTTTCTGCCAAAGACTCTGAAGTACTTGATGGAGGTAGGCTTTCCATACCATAGTTCATATGGAGTCTTGTTGTTGTTCACTCTCAATTGAACTTGGGTTAAGATGTATACTTCTATTTGGACTACTTCTCTCCAATATCCATTAGGCAAGTTGGCTTGTTTCAACATTATTCTATCCATTTCATTAACACTCCTATTCTTCCTTTCAAACACTCCATTTTGTTATGGAGTTCTTGAAAGTAAGTAGTGTATTTTAATTCCATACTTCTCATAGTACTCAATGAATTCATTTGAAGTGAATTCACCACCTTTGTCAAATTTGAGGCACTTGATCTTTCTTCCAATTTCATTTTCAACCATGGCTCTAAAGATCTTGAATATCCCAAAGGCTTGAGACTTGTCCTTTAAGAAAGTTACCCATGTCATTCTAGTGTAGTCATCTACAAATAGCATAAAGTAATACACTCATTTGGATCCTCTTATCTTGGTTAGTCCACAAAGATCAATATGAACTATCTGTAGAGGCTTTATAATTGCATATTATTTAGTTTGAAACAAGACCCTAGTCTACTTACTGAGCTGACACTCTCTACACATTATGTCTATAGGCTTGGTTATCTTTGACATGTGTCTTGCACATTTGTTAGAACATACTTTGACTAAATTGTCAAAGTTAATATGACCCATCCTTCTATGCCATAACCATCTCTCATCAATCTTTCCCATGAGATAATTTGTATATTTACTTCAATTAGATTATATATATTACTTTCAATCCTTTTTCCTTAACAAATATTTTACCAGACCTTATTATCTCACAACCTTCAACATCAAATATGAATTTATAATTATTTTCAAGCATCTGACTGACACTCAATGGATTATGCTTTTTTCCTTTAACATAAAGAACATCATGTGTAAGGAGCTTGCCATCAATGTGTAATGTTCCATTACCTCTGATTTTGACTGTAGTATTGTCTCCCAAGCTGATAGTCCCTTCCTTACACCAGCTCATTTTGGTGAAATTACTAGTTTCACCAGTCATATGCTTTGAGCAACCACTATCTGTGACCCATATATTTTTCTCTTTAGCATGAAACACCATTTAGGCAATCATAGACTGATTTTTCTTTTTCCATATCTATTTTGGATTATTGACTATACTTTTATTTGTTGTGTCATTTATTTGTGAGCCTTTGTTACTTATAGGAGTCTCAACCCTTTTTGCATTGTTATACTTTGATTTATAATGCTTTGTGATATGCCCAAAATTATTACAGTTATAACATAAAACATCTAGATCAAGTAGAGGGGTAAATGAATTATTACTTAAGAAACTTATCCTTTTCTTACGTACAATATTACAATCAATTTATTAATAGCAAAATTGATTAAAACTATAACAATAACCATAAAATGATGAAGAATACTGGGTTATCATTCTCCTTTAGGTATATAAAGCAAGTCTCTTAAACTCTATCTTCTTCATGTTTCTTTCTGTAATGCTATTTTTTGTAGTAGCAACCTTGATCTTTGTAGGAACAAAGTTATTAATTTTCTTCTTCTCTTCAAGAATGTGATTTTATTCTTTTCTAATTCCTAATTCTGATACTCCCTTAAATTTTTCATATAGATTCCCAGCTATACTCAACATGGGACTCTTGCCTTTCCCATACCCAAGACCTAATTTTTTTTAGGAGCTTTTATGTGCTGATAATCTCATCTAGTTTTATAGATCTTCCTTTCTATTTCAAGGCTTTGCCAATTTATTTTTTAGACTTTTTGATCTTTTCTCTTAGGTCCATGATTTTTTCCTCCATCTTCAAGCATTCTAAGGATTTTGATTGCAAATCAATTTTGACCACATCCTCTATCCTCTTTGCCTCCTCAACTGGGTTCTTCAAACTCATTATCATTTGATCTAATTCCTCATTTATTTTATTAAATTTATCAAACTCATTTTGACTAAGTTTCTGTTGTTTATAATTTTCTTTTCTAAGATTATCAAATTTTTTTAAAGCATAGATGAGTTTGTATTCTATATTTACTTCTCCTTCTTCTTCATCATCATCTAAGTCCTCTTCTTCTTGGCATAAATAAGTTGATTCATAATTCATAAATAGAACTTCATTTTATTTGGCCATAAAATCACTATCATACTCATCACTTGAACTACTATTGTCATCAACTGAGTCACTATCTTATTTTGAATACAACCCCTTTTATTCTTAAAGAAGCTTTTCTTCTTTTTGGGATAATATGATTTCTCCTTTTGATTTTTCTAAGCTAAATCAGAGTCATCCTTCCTTTTATGTAGACATTTAGAATCAAACTGACCTAACTTTCCAAAATTAAATCATTTGAAGGGTAACTTACATTTGTATTTTCCTGAGCCCTTATTAAACTTTCTAATGAAATTGGCATCTACATCATCAACCTTCTCAAATTTAGAATTTGGAGTTTATTCTTCTTCTACTTGTTTAAATTTTTTGAAAGAATCTTCTCTCTTGGATAAATTAACATCTCCTATCCTGATCTCATATGCAGTGAAAGTTCAATGTAACTCATCTACTATGAGCTTGTTCAAATCTCTCACTTCTTCAATTGTAGAAATTTTAGAATCATACTTTGTTGTTAGAGATCTTAAAACCTTTTTTACAATAACCACTTCATCCATTGTTTCTCCAAGACCTCTAATTGTATTAACAATCTCATCTACCCTAAGAAGGTAATTTGCAATCTTTTCATCCTTATTCATCTTAAGTCTTTCAAACTATCGCTTATGATTTTGAAACTTTGCTTGTTTTACTCTATCATATCCATAAATGCTCTTCAATTTGACCCATATGTCTTTTGCACTTTGATATTTCATCACTTTGATAAACTCATTGTTTGATAATCCACAAAGAATGGGATTCTTAACTTTAGCATTTTTTTCACATGCCTTTTTCACAGCCTGATCAGTAGGAGGAGTTATAGAGGGTGTGTATCTATTTTAAATAGACATCCAAACATCAAATCCCAAAGAAGTCGAATATGCTTCCATACTTATACACCATAAATCATAATTAGTCCCATCAAACAAAGGTGCCTTATTTGATGAATTTCATTTAGGACTGGTCATTTTGTGTTCAAACTCTAAGATTCAATTAAGTTGATTAAGATTCTCACTAAGAACCTAAGGCTCTAATACCAATTTTTAAACACATATATCTATTGAGAGGGGGGTGAATAAATAGATCTCAAAAACCTAGTTATTTACAAATTTCAAGATGAATTTTAAAAAAATGAAAATTTAAATAAATCAAAGAAAGATATCACATGGACAGAAGCACAACACATAACATCTAATGTATAAATGGAAATCAAAAGGGAAAAACCATAGTAAGAATACTACTAGAATTTACTATTCTAATCTAGCCTCATAATGTTTATCTCACTGATTGAACATCACTGGTTACATTTAAGGACACCCATCCTAAGGAGACATCAATCCCTTGAATTTAAGAGCACCAACTCTAAGGAAGCACCCACTCCCTATATTGAGCACCAACCCAGTTTAATATGAAGGCACTAACCAATCATATACTTGAATTATAATTCAGGTTGATGAATCAGATTCATAAAATAATCCAAGTCTCTATTATTTGTTACAAGTCTAATATGCAACTTCTCATTTCTCCTTTAACACAATTTTGTGTGTCCTTCACTCTTCCTGCACCCTTTCTCTATGTCTAAATCTATCTATTTGACACTCTTATTCTCTAATTTGACCATTACTTCTTCATACTCAAATGAGTCTCATATTTATACATTTACAACTTGATTCCTCTCATTCCTAAAATGAAGTAACTATTTGTCTTTCCTTCTCTTCATCTTTTTGGAATTTCACATCAATCAAAACTTGGGTGAGTCTCTTTATTTTATATATTCTACATTCATTGCTTGTCTCTTCTCATTCCAAGCAAATGAATATATGACTTCCATTCTCTGATCCTCTTTGAAAATTTCCCTAAGTCGCATCAATTTCCACACTAGTGAAATTAGAAGAAGCATTTTAGTTCAATTGTTACTTTTTATATCCTTTAACCATCTCACTAGATTCTTGTAACTAACTCACTTCAATGGTTATTTATTTATTTTTTGTTCCAACATTGAAATGTGTCCATTAATATTTCTATCTGAGCTTTGCATGCTATTCTATCTCTTAAAAGATGAATGATTTTTATATTGGCTTTATCATTAAAATTTGGCATGTTGAGTTCATCTTATTTTCTTTGACATTCATGTATTACTTTTACTCTTTTGATCTCTTTAGAATTGCTTAAAATTTAACTTTGCCTATATGCCTATTGGAAATTTTTAATGCAAGCCTTCTAGCTTTTCTTAAATGTCCTTATGTCCTCTACAATTGTCCTTCGAAACATGTGGAGGTGTCTTATGTCTTTTGACAAATTTTCAGATGTCCTTTCTCTTCATTCGAAATACCCTTCGAGATTTTGTAAATTATATTTCAAAAAATTTTAAGTATCCTTCTCTCCTTTGAAAGTGTCCTTTATAAACATTACAAATAATCTTTCTTCATTCAAACTAGCCTTCAGACAAATTGTTGTAGGCTTTTCGTTTAAGTTCCCTTCAGGACAATTTTTATGGGTTTTTTTTTTTTTTTTTTTATCTAAGTGCACTTCGAGACGATTTCTTTGAAAAAATGTCTATGTGACTTTTAGGATTTATAAATTGACCTTCACTTCTTCACTCATATCTTTCAAAACTTTTGTGTTGGACACATACCCTTTGAAACTTTTACAATGGTCCACTTATCCTTCAGAAACATTTGATCAGATCACTTGCCCTTCAACATTTTTCAAATGTACCCTTAGGAATTTTTGATTGGATCACTTGCCCTTAGACATTTTTCAAGTGTACCCTTGTGAAATTTTTATCAAATCACTTTCCTTTTGGCAATTTTCAAATGTACCTTTCAAAACTTTTTCATGGGACCTATTTCCTTCAGAACTTTCCTTCGAGAATTTTTTTTGAAAGAATTTCAAAGCTTCAGAGTAATTTATGTAGGCATTTTATTTTAAAGGTCTTCAACACTTTTTTTGAAAGAATACCTTATTTTCTATGGGCTTTTTGTCTAAGAAAATTATCTTTACCAATGTTTCAGAAAGAATTCATCCAACAAATACAAAGGTGAAAAATCTAATAATTATGGAAACTTCGTAGGCTTTTAGTTGAGGAACAACCTTATGAATTTATAACATTTGATATATTTATCCTTATGACATAGAACATAGAGAATAAATAATAGACACAAATTTGATTATCATAGCGTGATCATTTCCTTCAGATGTTGTTATACATGAAAATGTTGATAACATCATCCTATGTGCTTAGCCATATCTTGTCAAGATGATCATGTGAATAAATGAATTCAAAGTACACACACAATTCTATTCAACTCAACACCTTTGTCATTAATTCATGATAACATATGCTACCTTTGACATTCATGGCAATTCTTCAGACCTCAATGACTATGTCCAATATGTGTGGCATATTGAAATAGGGTTAAATGTCTAACATCATGACCTTCTTAGAAAATGTCATGGGATTTATTCACCATTATGTAAATACTCTTTCTAGGCCAACTATTTCTATTATAACCTTCAGATTCATAATCAACACACCATAAACAACTATGAGTATCATGAGTACTATTTACAGTGAAATTATCTAGTTATGATGACATAATCAGTCCAAGCTTTCATAAAGGGACTAATCCATGTGTCTATAATTATAATGGTTTTCATGCAAAAGAAACTTTAAATGCCTTACCCAGGTTGGTAAAGGTATTCTAGGATAATGTACATCATAAGGGCAGTAAGAATCCTCCTACGAACCACTGAGCATGTTGAATTGTGTTTATTTCAAAAGAAATTTTTATAAAGAAGTGTCTTTAAAACTCACATCTTATGTGGGCACACTCTAAATTAGTTCTTACTTATTGTCCTTCAAGTATCACTTCTCTAAACTCTGGGATGTCAATTTCCTAGAGAAAATATGCCTTCAATTATTCATAATTCACCATTATTTATTGCTAATCAAATTTATAGTACCACTTGTACACATGGTATAGAAAAGTATTTGTAAATTTATTTTCCTCTCATTCAA
The DNA here is from genome assembly GCA_037957365.1 of Torreya grandis. Taxonomy (NCBI): domain Eukaryota; kingdom Viridiplantae; phylum Streptophyta; class Pinopsida; order Cupressales; family Taxaceae; genus Torreya; species Torreya grandis. The sequence goes on from JARHVA010001801.1 coordinate 2,293,148, forward strand.
AATAATTAATACCACATTCTCTCTAAATAATTTCACACTTGTGAACCTATTCTATGACATTTTACACAATGTGATACTTAGGTAAATGAATGATCTTGTAATAAATAGTGGATAGACTAGGTGCTAGAAATGGATCTTGATGTGATTTACTTCCACTCCCTCTTGGAACTTATGTGGGATGCCCACTAGTGCCTCTTATGCCTCCTCAATATCATTTATCCAAACCACCACTAGTACTACCTCTTATACCTCCTATAGAAATATAAGTACATGATATGTTGGGTACATAATTAGCTTGATTAACTATGAGTGGGATGGTATGCTACCCACTAGATATTCATGGTCCAATATGCATTTTAAATTGATCCATAGGAGTATCTTGTAATGAAAAAGAAATTAATAACAAACTACTATCTTGGTCTTGTTCCCCAAAAGTATATCCAATAAGTTCAGGCTCTGAATCTACACCATTTTTTATCCCAATTTCATATAAGAATTTCACCTAACTTAATAGATTGAGGATGTGATATGGGTGGTAAATTAGGCCCATATAGATTGGGATCTTCAGTTACCAATGCTTGACATATTTCTCCTTCATATACCTATGTTGGCATTGGGTATAGTAATGGGGTTTGGTATTAATTTTTATGCCTTTCTACCTCCATAGGGATCCTCACAATACTACCTGAGTCATGTTGGCCCCCTTGGATTGCCTCCACTCATAGCCCTTCACCTAGCCTCATCACACTTGCACTTCTACAAATATCATTGACTAGTTACCATACTAAACCAATAATATTATATCAAGGTGTGTCTCTTTATTTCCCCACCCACTGCATTGCTCATCTGAGAGAGAGATTTTAGCCATACATGTGGAATATTTCAAGTCCATAATCAAATATAAACTTCTTAATCTTAAATGAGAAGTTTTCAAGATACCTTCCATATGGATCCCAAACGAAGTAAGTCGGGAACTCCTTTGGACAAGACTACATTAATGCTACATATTCTAAAATATAGCTATTCAAGGTTTTTCACCACTAAACATCCACTACATGCATCCAAGGCATTCCCAATATTGCTAAGGTTTATTGATGGTATACTAACAAGGTTATCTTTCATCTATATCTCCTTGAATGGTCTAGCATGTATGCCAAAATCTAAATATGAAGGTGAAAAAACACTTATACAAAGAAAGCTTCATAGAGTGGGTCATATAGTTACTGTTCTGTCCATGCATATGGAAAAAATCTTGGTTCAAGATACTATAATATAAACTTATCTTCTACTCTAGTAACCCATCATTTGACATTCTCTAAAGATAGCCCCTCGAGCATCTTGCCAACATTGTGCAAACAAGAGATACAAGTCCTGACAATAGAACCAAAATTTTGGTTTTTTAATTTTATTTGTCATATATTTTACCTAGTTGTGTTACTTAGAAAAAAAACTTCCAATGAGTCAACACACTGGAATATCACATAATAAAAACTTCTCACATGTTCACCCAGAGCACATAGTTTACGACTGATTCCCCTTGGTTTTATCATGTGAAGGTGTATTCATTTTTTGTTGAAGCTACAGTGTTTGAACAAGTACTCAAACCTAAACTTATTCTTTTTTTGATACCTAACTTTTAATTGTTCCTTGATAGCTTAACTAACAATTTTTTTTTGGATCAAACTGATAATAAACAATATTAACTCTGTTATAACCATGGATAGGTGTACACAAGAATTTCATCAAGACAAGCTTCCTTTCATTACATTAATAATTTAGTCAAGATTATAGTGATTCCATACTTATAATGATTAACACCTCATCAAAAAAAAAAAAAAACTAAGTAAAACAAGGGGCATTTATACATAGTCTACCCCAACCATTCAATTACATAAGTAAATATCAACAAGATGACTCGACAAGGATCATTATCATAATTGAGTTGTGGCAAGCTATTTACAATTAATTCCTAAGGGAATATACCTGACTACACCTATATTCTCTATATGTTAGATATTCATCACTAAGCACCTATCTTCACATGGGTTGGTGTTGGATTCACACTTGACTTATTCTTTTCCAACATTCATGAGAACCGCTCTATAATTGTCTCCACTTTTTGTGTCTTCCCTAAGTATTCCACTAATATTTGAGTCCTATGTTCTCTATTTCCATGTGTATTATGCTTATTTGTTCCATGTGACTAGTCTCTTTCATGCCATGGTCTTCCACGTTGTGTCTCTCATGCCACTTGTCTTCAAAAACTACTTAGAAAAAATTTCTTCAAAATTGAGGCCACAACGCTCACTATCCTAGTGCAGTAGAGAAAGTGAGAAAGTTAATAAAATTTACAAAATAGAGGCCTTTAATATCCTCCTTTTATTTTATAAATTATTGTATTATGCTTAAACGTATTTTCATCAAATTGTATACAAATATCCACAAACTTTTAATTAAGCTTAAACAAATGTTAAAATTCAAAAATATTTTTTGATCAACATTTCAAATTACATTTTATGATCTATCATAAAAAAGAAAATACAATATGTTTAAAGTATATGTTTAAGGCTCCTTTATAAGGATATCAATAGTTGATAAAAATAATGTGAGGTTACGTTAAAAAATGTTATAAGTTTAAGTTGTTATATAAAAATAAAATTGTTAATATAATATTATAGTTATACATTATTAAATTATTAATTTTTAAAATTATATAAAAAATAAATAATGATGGAAATAGGTTTTACAATAATATTTGAGAGGTTTGGAGGCAATTGTTAAAAGTGTCGTAGCAAAATGCTAATCATGGATAGAATGTGAGAACCCCAAAAAAATAATGGCTAACACAACTCATTGTCCAAATCTTGAAGTTTATTTTTGGATACCAAAATAGTAAAGTGTCACTAGGTATAAACAAAATTACATATATAAAAGGACAAAATAATGTCTTATGCCATTTACGTACTCATTCCAACCAATAAGACAACGACACTCTCCATTTGGGATAATTTCTAGGGCACATCAAGTCAACAATCCGTTGTGAATATGGACATCCCAAGTACGAAGATGAGCAAGCATGGAATTTGCAGAGATTCAATGCACATCTTCCATAGAAATGCACAACATGAACAATTATCCACAAGTAAATATCCACGAACGAATCTAAGGGTAGAGCAATATCTATTTTATAAGTTTGAATTTACTCAACCTACCGGTTCAGTGTTTTGTTCCACTTTGATATTCATGCATCCATCAAATGATCTTAGCATGAATTCGTTCTCATGAGTCCCATAACAAAATGATCTAATATTGTAGAAAATATTTTTTATTATTTTTAACATACATTTTTAAAATAATTTTACAATTCAAGAAATTTGGAAAATTGAAATTGAAAGTGTACACATACAATTTTTTGACTTTAACTTTATGAAACTCTTTTTTTTTCAAGGCATAACTAACAACGTGTAGATTATTAAAATACAAATTTTATAAGAAAAATTATAAATGAATTAAAAGTTATTAAACTAATTATAATGATACATGCATGAGCTATAACATGCTATGTTAAGTAGAAATTGATAAATAATAACAAATAATGATTTAACATTGATATATATATATATATATATATATATATATATATATATATATATATATATATATATATATATATATATATATATATATATATATATATATATATATATATATATATATATATATATATATTCAAAAATTCCATTCTCTCTCTCTCTCTCTCTCTCTCTCTCTCTCTCTCTCTCTCTCTCTCTCTCTCTCTCTCTCTCTCTCACTCTCTCTCACTCACACACACACACACACACACACACACACACACACACACACACACACACACACACACACACACACACACACACACACACACACACACACACACACACACACACACACACACACACACACAATGATCCATGACAAGGTTTTAGTGTAAGTTTAGACCATCTAAATCTAAAACAATTTCAATTTTGGAGGTAAACTCAAAAGTGTCATATCAAAACTCTTATATAAGGCTTATGCCATTTTATAAAGCATGCACGCTATTTATTAAAGGTGACACCCCTTACAAAAGAGTGTATGACCTTTCAAAAATGGCGTATGCCCTTTATAGAGATGTAAAAGTTCATTGGAAATATCACAAAACCTATATTTAGGTAAGAAGATTCAATAAATATATTATTCCATTGCAATCTAACTATACAAAGTGCTTGTATGCTTCTTAAAATAGTGCATACCCTTTGTATTTCCTAGATAAATTCAGTAAAAATACTTTTATCTACAAATTTTATGCTATCATCTTTAGATTTTACAAACTTAGAACTAGTTTTGAGTACTGATAGTCTACAAATTAGTCATTTAATTTTTCTCAACTAGTATGAAGTCTTCAATTTTTATTCTACCTAGACTTAAAAGTGTAAACATAGGTCATAGGGTTGGGTAGTTGCCATAAAATACTAACTTAAATGACCTTCTTGAGCACTTTAATAAACTTAAATCTATGTATCACCTCAACTTAAGAGGCTTTACAAAGCTCATTGTATGACTCAAATGTTTTGGTGAGTTGTATTCTCTCATAAACCTGTATTTGATAGATTATCTTAGATTGTTAAAGCTTCAAGTGCTAGCTTCAATAAAATTAAGTCTTTTTGACATGTTTTATTGAGAGATTGTTTAAATCTCATTTTATTTCCTTAAAGCTTTGGTGACTTGTCCCCTTTAGAAGAGATGTACTTAAACAATTGTAAGAAAATGGTGAGTCTTCCAACCAACTTTACATAACTGAATTATCTATCTCATTTTCACTTAAGAGGCTTCCCATATGTTATTGTATTACCTCCAAGATTTTTCAACTTGAATTATTTGGAAGCACTTGATTTTACACATTATGTTAACTTAGAAAACATTTCCAGCAATATGGTCCATTTTATGTGAAGTATTAATGATATTTATGCACCATTTTGTATATTATCTTTTTGATATTAATAAAATGGTTTTGTATTCACTTGTGGGCAAAAGATTTCACCCAAGTTATTTTCTATATTTGTTTTATAATACTACTCACTAGTTCCTTTCGGTGCCTTTGATGATACTAATCCATTGGTTGTACTAGAATAAATTTAGTACTTTTTTATTCATTAAATTATTATTGTCTCTAAATACATGATATATGGAATTAAAATTATATTATATATAGAAAGACAAAAATGATATTGTCTCTTAATAGACAAAATAAGTAGTATTTTAAATCTTCTCTAGAAAAAAATGATATCGTCTCTTGAGAGAAAAAATAAGTATTGTTCTATATCATTTATAGAGTGTAAATTATTTGATACAATAATTATAGACACAATATTTAAAACAATACATAATTTATTTATTTTCTCAATTTGAAATGATTTAATTAAGTATTGCCTTTAATATTGTCTCGAAACACCCCTTCCCTTACCACCTATTATTTATCATAATGTTGATTTCCTATGTATCAAAAAATTTCTCAAAACATTTTAGTTCACTTAAATTTTTTCATGAGTTAAGTTTTCCACAATTTCTATGGGCATTGCCATTCTTGATTCTATGTTGTAGTCTGAGATCTCACTTTTATTTTTCCTATTCTATTATTTAAAACTTTTATGGTGTTTTTGCATTTTTTAGAGTGCAAGTCAAAGACATTTCTTACATCATCTCTATACCCTAAGGTATATTTAATTAAAATAAATTTATTGTATTTACTTGAAGGTTGAGACATGCCTCTACTAAGATTGATATTTTACATGGAAGAAGTTTCCTTCTCCATAATGAGTACAGACAAAGCTTAAGGAAGGATCAATATAGAACCTTATAAGCAATATATATATATATATATATATATATATATAGAGAGAGAGAGAGAGAGAGAGAGAGAGAGAGAGAGAGAGAGAGAGAGAAAGTTTAACATATATAAAATGAATATTCAAGTAGATATGATATATAATCTTGAGATGATAATGCATTAATCTCATTTAATCATAAAATATAAAACTGTACCTATATTTTCTTAGTGGTTACTAGAAAATAATAATAATAAGATTATATGTAGTAAATGTGATTCTATGGTGTAAAATGTTTTAATGAATGTTATAATTATTTATGAGATAAGATTTTAAAAAATATTTTTATTTACAACAAAATCTTAAATTATTTTATCCACAAGATATTGGATATTCTCATAAGATGCATGCATGCCACTCACATGCCCTAAAGGCATGGATGAACCTAGAAAGGTTTCTCCACATTTTGAATATAACATTTATACTATTGATGTAAAATATTTGGGTTCTAATACTTATACAACATTTCTATGAACTTGTGCCAATAGGAAATCTCTTGAATATGGTTAATTAGTTCATTCACACATGTTGAAAAAAGCTTGTGATTTATTTCAATATTTGAAAAACTATCTTTTGGCCCTATATGTAAAATGTAGAAGTGTTGAGAAGGCATGAAATGAATTTGAAAAAATGCTAAGAATAATTATGTTGCCATGGGTTGATAATCATGCAGTATTTGCTCATAAGTCACATTATAGGGTGTCAGAGGATCACTTTAAATAGATAATACTCATTATCAAAATGCTAGATGGATTCATTTTGGATTTCATTTTAAATGTCTACATAGATTTAATAACCTTGAATTAGGGAAAATAGTACTGTGTATATCTAATTAAGAATGGCTTTGGGTTAAATGTTTGTGAGGGAAGTATAATTGATTATGTATATACAAAATGTGGGATGCTAAAGGGTGCCTACAAGTTATTTAAATATAATCTATACGAGGTGTTGGTGCTAGGGAATATAAGAGAAACATGATTTTTACATGGTGAGAACATTATGGAGGAAATTGCCAAGAGAGATAAAGATAAGATCAATGACTAGATAATCATAGTGTCATGGTAACAAAATTAAGGAATGTGCAATCTTGATAATCATTTCAAAAAATTAAGAGATATTATATCTTTAATGAAATGATTCTAGGTAAGTTAACCAAAGACAAACATAATGGGTAACATATAATGATTTGTTCCCTCATTGGTAAAACCATTTATCCATGTGTATAACTGATAAAAAATATGGCTATTATTAAGTTATTTCTAGACCTTTTATAAGGGATTGAAATGGAATACCAATGCCTATATTTAATGGAAATAAACTTGAGGATTATTGTCCACTATCGAGCTATGATATAGGAAAAGACTTCATTCTTATTTTTGGTGTTTAGACTATGATGTGGAGCTATGGGTTTTAGTATTCCATCTTCTTCTATAACTAGTTATTTCAAGGAAATGGTAAATAAAATTGGTTCTAAACCTAGTGTTATGAAGCCTTCACTCAAAACTAATGAACTAAATATTAGTAAGTTAATAAATTTTCAATAGGCAAAGATTTTGAAAAAATAATATATATTGAATAATTCAAATAATTATAAACCATGTATAAATAAGCCTCAACTTAGAGTTGAAGTTGACATGTAATATTCAAAACTCTAAAAATAAGTAAAACAAGACCTACCATTTTTACCATTTGGTATTTTTAATAAGTTTTGCATGCAAGTGCATTTAGATTTAAAAATATCCAAAAATTAATTAAAATACAAAAAATAACCAATTATTTGATTATCAATTGAATTTCAAATCTGATTACAAGAATATATAATTTCAAAAATTAGAAAATCATGAAAATAATAATAAACTATAATTTTAGACCCTCAAATCATCACATATAGCTTCCAAAAATATTCAAAATGTCCTATAAATAGAAATATGGATTATGTCTACATTAAAATTTTTGAGATCATTGTTTTGGCATGAATATGGGCTCAAATAGAGTGATGAATCAAAATTTATAGCCTTTGGAAGTTTTGCCTCTTATTTTTCATCAAAATCTATTGTTTATATTATGAAGCATGTAAAAGAGGTGAAAATTATGAATATTTTAAATGAAAAATTTGTTACAATACAAGGTAGATCTAAAAAAGAGATGTAGTTATAGGCATATTAAATGGGTTTTTGGCAAACTACGTTGGTGTTGTTTCAATTGACTCGTTTGAATTGGATAAATAGTGAGATATATCTTTGTTCCAAGCATTTCTTTTCTTGTCCATTTCTTTGATGAAGGATCTTATCAATGAGTATTTATGAATTGTCATTGGTTCTGGTGGATTGTGGGACTTTATCTCACTCCTTGATTTCCATAATTTGATCCAAGTAATTAGACATTTACCAAAATGCCAATATGGGTTTACCTACCCAATCTTCCTCTATATCTGTGTGGTTATTTTAGTGAGATGGGAAAATCCTTGGGTATTTTTATTAGATTTGATTATGATAGAGAAAAAGTAGGTTTATGCACTTAAGCACACAATTTTCATGTGGGGATTGATCTAAGTAAGGGTGCACTAGATAAAGTGGGCAATAAATGTGGAAAATTAAAACATGCATAACCATTAAACTTTGAGAATACAAATTTATGATGTCATATTTGTAATCTTCAAGAACATATTTATTCTACTCTTCCCTAAGCATGGACACATCCTACCAAAAAAGGGAGCGAAACCTACATTTGAAAGGTGAAGATTTTTAGAGCAAGAGAAAGAGGAGGAAGAAGAGAAATAATGAGAGGTAAGTAATCATTCAAATAAATAGAAAAAAATTAATCTTATAGAATTAAAATCCCATCAAAATAATTTATTCTATATACAATGGAAGGAGAAGAAGATTATAAAATATCTTGGAATATTATCATTAAGGAGAACTCATTAAGTGGAGTAAAGAGAGTTCATGAACCAAAAAGTTTGGATTCTAATAAGGAGCAATAAACCCACATGATTTCTAAGTTCTTTACTACTAAATTACATTATGATGAACATAATTTAGACATATAGATGAACCTGATCAATCTCTCTCATGTTGTTTGGTAGGATGTCAAAAAATAATGGTAAGAAAGGAAGACTTGAATATTTCATGGGACATAGTTCTCATTAAATTCTAATAGAGGTTGGGCAAGAAGGTATATTTACTGATGTTGACCTCACTTTATTATAGTGTCTCTTTTCATATTTTGGAGGGGTTATTGCTTATTTTGTACGTTAAGGTTTTTTTTGGTAATTTATCACTTTTCATTGAACTCTTGCCCTTGGAATGTTGAATAACATCTACAAAATGTAATTTCTTATTTTAATTATGTTGGATACATTCTATATGGAAAAAACAATGCAAAGATTCATTTCACATTTAGAATATACTGTTAGATACAACTTGGACCCTATTTTATTAAAGTTTTCTTCTTGATTCATAGGATTCCATATGTAAATAGGTATTATCTTTTGACATGTTACAAATTACTAATGAGGCCACTCAAACTGAAAGATAATTTTTTTTATGGAAAGTAAGTTTAGCAATTCACTACTTCCTTTAAACATAAATTAAATAAATGAAATCCAAGGGAATTTTTCAAGACATCATCAATGAAGCATTGATTCATCATGCTAGACACTATTTAGAAGCATTCATAAACACCAACAATAAAATTTAGCATATCAATGTAGCCATTGCTCATAAATTTATTATTCATTAGCTTAAGTTTAAATCTCTAGGCATTGTTTCTCTAATCTTAGTCAAGACCCATATACTCCTCCCTAGCTATACTTCCACTCACATTTTACTTGAATCCTCTCATGAGCTTATTTCAGCCTCTATTTCAAGTGCTTCATCCTTATATATGTGTTGTCCAGATTATATTGGGTCTTCCATCACTATGGCCATGGGATTTGACTAAAAAGATCCATTCCCTTTCTCTTCCATTATATTTTAATCTTTCATGAACATACACACCATTATAAAAATGGAAAATAACCTAGTATAATAAATGTGTTATTATCTATCAATGATTCTTGATAAAAAATCTAAATAATTTTCTTGTTATTACAATTGTAGGATATGCACAAATTGGATTATGAAAGGATGCTCTTTAAATATATTTTGTAAGGTAAGACAATCCCATAGATGTGGAAACTATAATTTCAAATATCATTTTGGCTAGATAGGTACATGTCCAATGACTCATTATCAACATACTAATAAATAATATTTATAGGAATTTAGTCATACTTCAATCATGATAGAGGTTTTTTGGGGTTCTTAAAGTTATTATAGCTTCATAAATGAATTATATCCCAAAGAACTAGTGCTCTATCGTTTTCACACATGATTATGATCTTGTGTGCTCACTCGAAGAGTGTAGATGGAGATTGGTTACTATAGATTTTATTTCTTAGCATTATCGACTTATTCATATTCTTAATTTTATTTATTTAAATATATATTATGTAAAATCACAAATAAACTACTTTGATTCTAATGTTTCCAAGTAAAAGTACAATGATTATAGACTACTGCTATCACTAGTTAATGTTGTTACTTTATAAAAAGAAAGGCGAATTGGATTCTATACTAAGTTCTAGTTACTACTCTCAACTTAATAGATCACATTCAGTTGTCATGAATATATAAGAAAATTATGTAATGTTTTTAACTCAAATATTAAGTTAGAGCATTCAAAAATCAGCCAACCAATAACTCATCTATTATAATATGGGTATTTATACTTGTTTATCCCTAACCAAGTGTTAACATCATTAATGGAAAAAAATAAATAACCAATGGAATCTCAATAGATTGATAGTCATGGCTCTCAATAAACTAAGTTTGCCAAAGGACTAATGCCTTTGTTCCCCCTATATATCGATACTATGCTAGATTCTTATTTTCATGTGTTCATCTTCTCACAACTGGTGAAAACATTTAGATCAATAAAGGTTAGGTGTACCATATGAATCTCTCCTTAACTTCCCCCACTTCACATGTGTTCCCCACATTTTATAATTAAGCTATAAGTCCTATGTTTTAAATTTCCTCATTACTAATCCTTATTGAACTGGGTTCTCTCATGCTAGGTATTCCATGCCTTTTCCCTCTCATGCCCTACAAGTTCCATTCCATGGTACTTTTATGCTTATCCAAGTTTTATGCCATAGTATTTCCATGATATGGTCCTTTTACACCATGTAAATACCATGCCAAAATACAAAATACTTAACAAAAATTTGGGGATAACATTACCCCACACTAAGCTCTTAGTCCATCCTAGACTAAGTTGTGCTAGTAGCCTCTTAAAAAGATTTAGGTCCCATTTGCTCGATTTCCATCATAATATTGTATCAATGTGATCATGCCTCAAGTAACTTGGAAATTATTTCTTCTAAGTAATCCTTTTTTATATTTATATCCTTGGGTTGGTGAGAGGTCTCATTGGCCTTCTTGACTTGTTCATCTAGGGATGTGGTAACATCCTTTTGGATGTCTTCAAGTATTGAGACTTCTTTGATAACCTATCCTCAGAAGGCTATAAAACTTGCTTTCGATTATTGATAATTAGTATTAATGGTTTCCTCCATCATATCATCATCTTTAAATGCCTTAACATGCTTGACCTAGCCCCTATTAAGAGTTTATCACCAACCATCTAATGGCTCTAGGTTTCTTCAGCTTTGAGTTGAGCCTCCAAGATTTTATTTGGGTACACCAATCACTCAAAATTTCCATCAAAAATGGGGATGACCTAACCAACCATTTTTAGGTAATGTTTGTAGACTTATGATGCCTTGATAAACTACTCTACTAGCTCTAATCCCTTAAATTTTAGTGCAGGATTCTCCTTGCATCGCTTATACAAAAGATTCATTAGGGTCTCTAACTTTCCTATGGTATCCCTATTGAGAGGTACATCATCTACTAGCATCAACTCATGTTTCAAAATTATTATATAGAGGTTTAATGTTCTCACTTTTGCCTCTATGGCCTTTTTAACCTACTACTTCAGAGTAGCCACTTCCTCAATGAGCATCTATTTGGAAGTGATTTCTTTATTATACATAAACACAATTTGGGCATGTTTCGTCTTAACATTGTGTACATTAGAATATGAAAAAATGTTCTGGCATGTTACTAGAAGAGGGGAGATCTTTTAAGGATCCACCCAAAGTGGCTTGGGTAGTAGAGGAGAATTAGCTCCTAAGGACATGCTATCTTTGGGGAGCTCAAATTCCTACTCCTTATTATACATGTCTAAAAGAAAAGTCATTAGCTTCTTAGTCTCCAAGGTTGCATCCTTAGGAATGAAGTATGGCCATAGACATAACCTATTATTAAGGATACCAAATTTATATCATTCACATGGATTAGTAAATGTATCATCACTATCCTATTTTGTGTACCCAATCAAAACCTTCCCTTTAGTATGGTCATGTTCTAATTCAAACCCTATATTGGTAGCCATATAAGTGTTACCAACATCCTTTTGGATCCTTTCTTCCTCACCATCCCCCTATTTGCCATAAAATTCCCCTGCATCAAGCAATGAGTAATCATAGGCATCTTCTTCCTCCCACACTAGGGAGTGAGTCTTTTTGGAGTCATCATCCAAGGATTGTATTTGTACTATAAAGATTTCTTGCTGAGGAACTTATTTTGTGGTCTATAATTGTGCAACTCTTGAAGTTGTTTATTTTGGGGAAAATGGTTTTGATGTTTTAGTGGGTGAGAATTAAGTTTGAGGATAATGTGCAGGTAAAAGTAGAGGTGGAGGGAATTGTGTTAATGGTGATTTGGGTGGAGATGGTTGAGGATGTAAAGGGCATAGTAGAGAAGGGTGAGGTGGATAAGTGTGAGGTGGGCATGGGCAAGGTGGAGAAGGACATGGTGGAAATATCAATGATATATATGGTTACAATAGAGATGGGCATGATGGATATGGGTATAGACATGAGGGGCCTTATTATGGATCCTATGAATCACTCTACCTCTTTGTTGGTTCCTGAAGACCACTCACACTAGCCTCATACTCAACCATATTTTTATTCTTTAATGGTAGAATTGGTGAAATATTTTCCTTAGGGTATCTAACCTTTGGATCATTTTGAGGGAATAATATATAAACTAATTATTATACTTGCTCCCACACCATTATTTATTTGAACTTTATCTCTGTTAGGCCCATTTCATTCCTCTCCTATTAGGCCTTTTTACTTGAACATATAAACATTTCTCAAAAAGTGTGAATCTCCAACTTTATCTTCTTGATCTCCAAGGTAATGGGTTATGAATAATAGAAATTATTAATGGAGTCCATGAAGTAATACATCAAGAAGGCATATGATAAATTCAACCATATAGAAATATCTTTGACAAGGATCATCTTTATGCACACAAGGGAGAAGTCCTACTTCAATACAAACTAGGCTTGGTTAGAAACCAAATGGGGTAAATCCTTTTAGATGTGCAATTCATTTTTTATCACCTCCCTCATGTCTTTAAACTAGTACCTCATCTTGATTATATAGGATGGGATGATGTGGTGAGGACATGTGAACACATTATAATGTTCAATAAGGGACCTATTCATGGGTGGGTATATCCATTTCAACACTCCTAAGTTGTAGTCTAGTATGTTGATCTCATCAAAGACCATTAAGAGAATAAACATCCCCATAACACCTATGTTTAGGGATTTGATGGGCTTTTTCTACATCTTCCATAATATTTCAACTAAAACACATAGCCTAATTATATTATAAGCCTTGGGAAACTTGGTGGTTGATGTATCAGTGTGTTATGTCAACTTCATTCCACCGATCAGTCCCAATAATATTGGTTATAATGATATATGATGTAAATCAAAGGGAACGATCCTAAAGTTTCTTGATGTGCATGGCATGGCCCTACTTCTACTACATAAGTGTTGTAATGTTCATTTACACCTCTTTGATGTCTATCAGGTCATCGACCACATCTAACCCTATACTTTGTAGTCTCATAACCTTGCTTAACCTCTCAACATGAGCTTCATACTGTACCTAATAAATTATATATAGTCCTCATGGATTTGTGATAGTAGAAATTGAATCACCTGTATGTGTTTTGAAAAGTATGGAAAATTGAAGAGTTGGAACAACCCTATAGTGTCTAATGCATTGAATATCTTGAGATCAAATAGTATTTGGTTCTTGGTATTTTGGCACTCTACTTGGTAGTCATTTTAAAGTTTAACCTCATTCCCAAGTTGTCTATGGTTATAATAAAATAATGTGTAGGTTTAAAACTTGGAGACCCGATTGTCTACACATAACATCAATTTTGGATACTACACTTCCTCAACTAGTAGAGGTGGGGGTGGGGACAATTGAGTCTTATTTACGTAGTGCATCATGATTTCTTCTCTCTTTGTGATCTAAACTTGATCTTGTGGATTCTCTTCTCTAATCAGAACCATGTGAGTTGAATCTACATCATAGGTAATGGTTGAGTTCTCATGTATTTTTTTGTAGGATGCATCACCCTCTATAAATCTCGAAGGTTAACACATAGTCATCTAATGTTTCAAAATGAATACATGGTTACAAATTTTGATTTTTGAGCTTGAGTACTCTCCAATGGTGGAATTATACAAACTATAACCTATAAACATTCTCTATCATAGACATGTCTCAAATTTCCCTTGATTTTAGTTAATGAGAAGTGATGCTTTCCTCAATACCTATATTTAATTGTGACTTCTCCATATTCTAGCTATGGTATTCAATTTTTAAACTCTAGTATGCATGTACCCATAAGTACTATGGTAGGCATTACTCTTTATTTCTCCACATTTTATCATAAGATTCTATATGGAGTTCAGGTGCTAGTACTCTGTTATAGCTGATTACTCCCTTGACCTTATTATTTTGATGAAACTAGCGATGTAGAAAAGAGTATAATTAGTCCCATTGAAGGAGTCACTAATGATGGGTCCACCACCATCTTGTAGCTATACCATATAAGGGATGAACTAATGACCTCATACAATCAATTTTAATGTCATAGAATTCTTCAAGGTGCTATATGAAGTCATGTACCTCCATTTATCCATGAAACCATGGAGCCTCATCATGTCTTTCAAGATGTGCCTCTATGATTGGTCCCCTCATGTCTTAACCAATGACAAGGTGCATGAACCTATAACTTTTAAGAAACTAACATGGAATGGTCTCTTGACTTCTAATTGTACTACACACTTTTCATGTGAGGTTGTTGTTTATATGTGCCCAAAAATTGCAAGCATTGATTGTAGTGTCAAAGACGGAGTGAGTATTTGATCATCTTAAAAGGCCATCAAGAGTTGGATCTCTTTTATCATTTTATTTGGTAGTGATATTATATATGTGGTTAATGTATTCTATCACATTGATGGGTTCTATATAAGGGGGCCCTATGTGTTATCCAAGGGAATAATAATGAATTGGTTAGTGTTCTCAAAACTAATATATTACTTCTTAAAACTTAGGTCTACATTATTTTCATAACATCAAGGGCATTTCAATAGAGATGAAAAGTCATCTTCCTTAGCTAATTCAAGAACCTCAAAATCTACCTTGAAGGGTAGTCCAAGTATATAAACTGTGGCATTTTTGAGGATACATATTGGTAAAGCAAGAGTCTTGTTAGCCATGAACAACATGTGAGGTAATGGTTTCAACATTGTACTAGCCATTTTTCTCTAGGAATATTTGGTGGGGACATTAAATTTTTGACTAGTGTCAACTAATATGTCCCAAATTACCCATCCATTGATGACAACATTGACTAATATCTCTATATCTTTTCAAGGGAAAGGGACTAGGTGTTCTTTATTTCCAAGCATGATTCAAGCAACCATCCTTATTCTATTTAGTGAATTGAGGTTGAACATCATTTTTTTAAATTCTTGATTATTAAGCTATGTACTTAGTTATGGGACAATGTCATCATCTAGCATGTGCTTTCATAGTTCTTGGAAGTCATCACGTGTACATTTTGTGGTTTAGCTACCTTTACATAGAAGTATGATGCATTACTTCTTTGTCTTTAAGAAATTAAATATCTCCTTAGATTTATTCTACCAATTCCATCATATCTTAGAGGACATTCGTATACTATTGGGCATCAGGATACTTTGTTTCTCATGGTTCTTCTTGCTCAAATTTTTTAATAAAATTTTAAATAGATTGAGACTATCCTCTACTATGTGTTGTAATATTCACTTGTTGAATAGTTTGGGTGCCTTAGTGCACAAACCAATGTGGTTTATCGACTCGTGTCATATCCTCACCCTTTTCATTTTGGTCCTTAGTAATAGATGCATACAAGTCAGGACACTCTTCTAGCTAGTGGTCCTTTTTAAAGAAAGCACATGTAGGGTAATCTGGATAGTCTATTTAGTAGTGGTCTATGGATCCACATTTGTAACATGTCTTGGGTGAGAAATTACCACTTCCTCATCTTCATCATCTTCATTAACCCTTGTATCAATCATTATCTTAGTTATTGGATATAAAAGTCTAACACGTATTGCATGTTCATGCTTCATAGATGTCACTAATCAATTGGTAGTCATTAGTGTCATGAGCATAAGTAGTATAAATATTACAATAATCAGACACCTTTGAGTGTGTTTCTCACTATAAAAGAGGGAAAGAATGTACATCATGTTCTTCATGATATATTTCACATGACTACTTCACTACAATGCACATGTTATGTCATGTGTAGTTACTTCGGGTGTGAAATTTTGATTTACAATCAATGCACCAGAGACCAATGTGAGTATCACGTGTATTATTTATAGTTAATTTTTAAAGCAATGATTCCATGGAAGCTATTTGAGCTTCTATAAGTAGACTGATCCTTATATCGACACTTCCAACTACTTAAGAATAGAGGTTAGATTTTAAGGCTTTATGCAGGATAGTGGAAGTATTCTGAGACAATATTCATCATAAAGGTAGTAAAAAACCTCCCATGAATAAATGTGCATGATGTACAATGTTGATTTTGAAGGATAACTTTGATAAGAGCATTTTAAACATTGCATCATACTTGTACACACTTTTAGTAAGTTCCTATTTGATGTCCTTCAGTGAGGCTATGCTTTGTTCTTCAAATTCTAGAATGTCAAACATTGGAATAAATGTTTTTTAATTTGATCATAATTAATTATATCTTGTTGAGTATCAAACTTTCTCTACCATTTGTATGTGTGGTCTAGAAGTGTAATTATAAACTACATGGCTTTATTCTCAGAAGAGGTGATGACTCATGCCCTCTAAATAAATTCACATTTTTGGATGTGCTAAATTGCATTCTCCATACCTTGATATATTTTTAAATGAAGCATTATTTCATATTATACCATTATTTGGTAAGGTACCTAAATTGGGGGTTGTTGAGAACCTCTATCCCCTATCCCTTGAGGTGGAAGTCCACTACCTCTTCCTATGCCTCCACCTAGTCAACCTCTAGTGTTTCCAATAGTATCACTCATGAAATGGGGCATGGTAGCTAGGTGATTAACCAAACATGAGCCTATAATCTATCCACTTTTAGGGATAGGCCCTACAGGCATCCCTAATTATGCCATGAATTTTTTTGAAGGGAGAAGGAAAGTGTTAAGTTTATTTGTATGTCAAGTGGTTGAGTTTTAGTATCCCTTAATATCTTAATCTTTAATTCCATGCTGGTTGTGTCCCAATTATGTATGTGTACTTTGTCTAATTCAAGAGCATGAGTTCATACTATGGTTGGGGATCCTGGTTGGTTCAGACTTGCTTCTTTAATTACCACCCTCTAGTTAGTTTCTCCTTCATATGATATTAGAGGCATAGGGTGCATGTAAAAAATGATGGGGTCCTATTTGTGTGTCTCTACTTCTCTATGTATCCTAACAACATTTCTTGAGTTTTCTCAGTCTATTCCCATGCTAGTAATTCATATAATCCTTTACCAAGCTTGATTATACTTCTACTTAAATATTTCCCACTGATTAACTACCATTCTAAACCCATAATGTTTTACCAACTCTTTTCTACTCCCTTACCAAATGTGTGGATCATGCACAGAAGAATTTAGTTCTTGATTGGCTTAGTCTCAAGTCTCAAATCAATAATAAATTCTTGATTTCTAAGGCAAAATGTCTATTTTGACATCCATGAGATTCTCAAAGGAACTGGAACTTATCTTCTTTAAGACAATAATATGTGGTTAAAACATACTCCATAATGTATTTGTTTGAAACTCCTTTCCACCAAATGTTAATAGCTCTAGTCCATGGGGTTCCAAGTCATGCTAAAGCTCTTTGTCACTCTAGGGTCCAAGAATATTTTCTCCCAAGGTTTTAGGACCATCCTTGAGCATATATAGAGAGCTAAGTGTGCAAGTGAAATGGGTTTTTTCTAAAAAAAGTTTCATATAGTGCACTATAGAGATTCTGCTCTACCCATTTCCATACAAAAACTCCTAGTTCAAGATAGGGAACTACAAAATTATCATTGACCCTAATAATTAAATTTAAAAATTACATATAATGAAGCCAAAATGTTGGGGTTCTTAAAATTTTTATTGGGTTGGCACTAGATTCTATCCCAATGAGCTAGTGTACTAGCCCTTTCATGTAAAACCATGGTCTTGCACACTCACTTGAAGCATGCAGTTAGAGACTGATTCCCACAGGTTTTTTTGCTCAGTGTTATTACCTTATTCATAGTCTTCCTCTTATGTATTTAAACAACTACTATGTAAAATCACAAATAAACTACTTTGATTCTAATATTTCCAAGCATAGCCACCATGATTAAAGACTATTTCTATCACTAGTTAATGTTGTTACTTTAGAAAAACAAACCACAAATTAGATTCCATACTAAGTTATAGTTACTACTCTTAACTTAACACATCACATTAAACTTTCATGAACACAAGAATATTATGTAATATTTATATCTCATATATTAAGTAAGATCATCTAGAAATTAACCAACCAACAACCCATCAATTATAATAAAAGTATTTATACTTGTTTATCCCTAACCAAGTGTTTACATCATTAATATAAAAAATAAATAACCAATGGACTCTCAACATACTAAGAGTCATTGCTCTCAATCAATTAACTTTGCTTAAGGAGTTATACCTTTGCATCCCTGATATACCTACACTATGATACATTCTTGTTGCCTTGTGTTTAACTTCTCATGGTTGGTGTTAAAATTCTAATCATTTGAATCTCTCCTTAACTGACCCTACTTGCTATGTACTCCCCAAGTATTCCACTTAAGTTTTGAGTCCTATGTTCTTATGTTCCTCATGAATAATCCTCCTTTGATTGGTTCCTCTCACATTGGGACTTTCACACCTTTGTCCTCTTACACCCTATAGGT
>JARHVA010001801.1:2317500-2325000 GCA_037957365.1 Torreya grandis
TCACTAAACCCCTCTAAAATTTATCATCAAAATTCTAATTAAACATGTGGTGGTTTTTTAAATGTGTTTGATATGTGTCTATAGACCACATAAAAATGGAAATTTAGAATTATTCACAACAAGTCTTTTTTTCGAGTTAGATCTTAGAAATGATGTGACTTTTGTTTTTTATCAAACATATATGCAAAGGTAAGGGGGCAAGGTGAGGTTCAAATGGTCAGATGTGTTATGCAAGATAGAGGAATTAAAATGATATCTAGATGTAGTTGGATTGAAGGATATAAAATGGTACATGTTATTGGTATAGGAGACAAAACACCCCCAAAGACACAAGATCTATGCAAAGTTGAAAACATTATCTTTGGGGTTGAACATAGAAAGATATTTTTGAGATTCAAGACATGCACTGAATGATGTGGAGAAAGAGGAAAAAGTATAGTGAAAATTTGGAAACTGCATTTGGATTGCTAAACACACCCCCTAGAACAACTAAATATAAGAGTCATTAAGAACCTTC
The DNA here is from genome assembly GCA_037957365.1 of Torreya grandis. Classification (NCBI taxonomy): domain Eukaryota; kingdom Viridiplantae; phylum Streptophyta; class Pinopsida; order Cupressales; family Taxaceae; genus Torreya; species Torreya grandis. Next base: position 2,318,018 of record JARHVA010001801.1, read on the forward strand.
AATTACTTGTTGACTATCACACTAAAACCAAATTTATCTCCAAGATTATTGTAAGACAATGTTTTTCCTCCCAAAGAGAGTGGAAAGGATTTGAAAAGAAACCATGCGGATTACATGACATATAGGTCTTCAGTGGACCATTATATGGATGGTGATAGGAAAGGAGAGGATGAGATTGAAACTTCTCTCACAAGTAGGAGTATTAAAAGGCTTTAAAAACCTAAAAAATTATTGCCTTTGTAGAGTGCTTGAGGTCCATTGGTTGTATATTATTTGCATCCTCAACCTTTAAATGTGATTCAACGTTAGTCTTTTGCACTAGGCACTAGTTTGTCTCACCAAATTGTATCCTACTAAATAATTTCTTTAGGGGTTTCTTGGACCTTCGGGCCAACTCCTAGTTAATATGAAGTTATATTATCTTTTTTTAGAAAATAAATAAATCATGAACTTCGATTAATTTAAATAATATATCTAAATTTAAAATAATAATTAAAATAACATTTGTCTTTCTTATTACATATTTTATATGTAATTTATAATGTAATATGCATAAATAGATTATTACTAAATAGAAATATAATTATCTAAATAATAATAACTAATATATATCTTAAATAAATCTATATAATTTTTTATATCTGAAATATGTATGTTAGTATATTTGTTGCATTCCATTACTGATAATAATCATAATAAAAATAAAACCCTGTCTTATAAAACAGCTTGCTACAAAATATAATACATATAGAAAAATTTCAACCTTTTTTTTTCACCCATTAAAACTTTTCCTTAAAAATTTGTTGCTGTTTGATTTTAGAAAAAATATCAAAATTTCTTATTATCATGTCTTTAATTTTTTACGAGACCATCCACTCATTAAATATAGGAGCAACAACCCCTTTATAAAACCCTTATCTAAAAATATACTTAAACACACACATTATCTATATCTACTTAAATAATTGATACATCCTTTAAAAATTATTTTACTCATTTTCTAAAATTATATTAATTATAATATTTTCTATAAAAATGTATTTACAACATTATATTTATCTGAATAATATATATATAAATTTACAATAAAAATTCAAATAATATCCATCTTTTATATTACATATTTTATAAATTTATAAATAAATCAATTAATACTAAATGAAAATTATAATTATCTAAATTATAATAATTGAAATATGTATTTTCGTTGCACTCCATTAATGATAATCATCATATAAAAAAGCAAAGACGTGTTTTATAAAACGTCATCATTCACATACACTCATTACACAATGTATTTCAAGTTTGTCATTTTTTTACGAAAATGGAATTTGAATTGAGGTTCCCAGGATTTGAATGATGACTTAAAACAAAATGGTTGATTTCATCTTTTAGGTAGAATTCTGTAATTGAATAATAAGGTGTTATTGAAGATAATCAATATACCGATGATTGAGATTTCGTGTTAATTGATGAAGACTCTTTATTAAGGATGTGGAGAGGAAACTCTTAAGGTTCTTTATTTCTTCTGTTTTCAACAACCGTTATATTTGATATTGTTGTTTAATGCATCATTTATTGTTAGTGTTAGTGTTCTTGTTTAACCTTTTTTTACTTGATATGTAATCGAGTTAGTGTAATTTTAATTATATTGGTAGTATAATAACTTTTTGTAAATTTTGATTTATTGAACAAAATCGAATGCACTTTTAAAGTGTGACTTTTCTATGTATTTATATATCTTACTTTATTGGTAAAAATCCACTTTTCAATCAAAACATGATAATTAACTTTTTAATTTTATTTTTATTTTTTAAAATACGTTCATATTGTGTCCATGTTGTGTTGGATTCATTGTTCTTATTGTGCGAAAGACAACTGACATAATTACATGTTATCCAAAGTCAAATTCAGACATTTATAGCATGGAGGGGTGAAGTAATACTTACGTATATAAAAAGACAACTACTTCTTATGCAAGGTCACCGCTGCCATTTGCGTACTCATTCGACCCAACAAGACGACGACACTCTTCATTGGCGACAGTGATCCATCAAGACAGGAATCCGTTGCGAATATGGACATCAGAGCGTACAAAGATAAGGAATCATGGAATTTGCAGAGATTCAATGGAGAACTTCCACAGAAAATTAATGCATTCAGTTTGCGAGAAATGCACGATACGAACACATATCCAGAATCTAACCGTGCTGATAACGTATATAGTTGACAGGTACAAGGATGGAGTAATATCCCATTTATAAGGTCGAATCTACTCAACCAACCGGTTCAGGGTTTTATTGTTCTACTTTAATATTCATAGAACCATCAAATCCTCGAATCATGAGTCCCGCAACAAAATCATCCTTGGATTCAATCGTATCTTTTATTTTTTATTTTTACCATTTGGCCTTTCATAGATTCGATATTATTTGATTTATTTTATTTTCCAATAAATTACACAGCTGCGGACAGCACACAGATCGTATAAGAAAGCATGGAATTGGGTATCGATTACCCAAAATTCAATTCGTTAAAATTCTGAATCCATGGAGTTATAACTGTCTATTTGTGGATCTGCATGTTGTTAGAGGCATTTAGATCAAAATTTAAGATCGAAATGTGTATAGGTCAAGTGCTCTAAATTCTAATAGTAAGATTTTCCTAATCAATATAAACTTTAAAATTAATTACAATGAAAATGTATTTCAACCTGAGAGCGATGCTTTAAAAAAACGTGAAAGCTCATATCACCTCAAATTTATGTAACATATAATAGTCGAGCTTGAGGTAAAACTAATTGATGGATTGGCATAGCTTGGAGTGCAGATTTGATTTAAATTTAGCTACCGGCCATAGATAACCATCTTTGGGTCCAAATTTGAAGTTGCTTTGACATGTTTTGAATAATTTCATGCCAATTGTTTTGAGCATATGAATATGTAAACTAACAAAAATAATACAACACTCTATATTTATCGACCTAGATAGGTCGAGTGGTGTCCCTTGGATAGGTTGTGTGTTGTATAAAACTATCATTGTTTTCTACTCAATGATAATCATACCTATATATTTTGAATGTCATATTTTTCCATTTTTTTAGTATGAGATTTAAAATTTAACTGATATACAGGGCACTTAGCCCATTTTCAAAACTATGCACTTCTAGGATGAATAGTAAGGTTATGGGAGAAATATTAGGTTTAAGGAAAAAATTCACACAAATGGGAAAACAATTAGATTTTTGGGGGAAATGTAAGGTTATAGGGATTTAGAATTTTATTAAGTTTTTTGGCATATAGAAGTAAAGTTTACTTCTGTTAAAAATATATCAATGAGAAAAATAGTGAGCTTATCTTTATTTACACTAATGAAGGTTGTATACATGTGTAATAGTTCCAAGATGGGAGATAGGAACTATGGATGGATGACATGGAGTACAAGAATATCACGAGTGAAGCTGGATTAGGTCATATTTCACATTTAGAAATGATGCAATTGGATTGAAATGTTTTCACTTATTTATAAGAGTCATGGAATAATGATACCTATACCATTTAGTTGCCGATGGGGGAGATAAAAGTGATCCTAGAGAACGTATGAAGGATATTAAGGTTTGCAATGATGGGAATAAGCATGATATCAGAGACCTAAGTAGACCAATTAGATAGTGGAGCATAAATACTATTTGGCGAGCACAAGAGAAAACATAGGGTTGAGGAGGTGTTTTATTCAGTTATATCATACAATTGTAGGTGTGATGATTTCAAAACTATAACTATACTAGTGATTTATTTCATTGCAATCAATAGAAGGGTGGTATCATGCACCTTCAAGATTTAATGTGTAATTGAGGACATGGAGGTGAAGAGGGAATTTTAAGCCATGAGATTCTATATGTTCATCCATCTATATTGCAATATATATAGTTTCATTTATGAGAAATGTGGTGGCAGAAAATGAGCAAAAACACTCCTACTATTTTGTCATACAAGCATCTACAAGTGGATAGGCCTAGTAGCCTACCCCTTACCATAGAGCACAAAGACACACCATATTAATGGAGATGGGTCCCACTATGACCTAAGAGAGGAACTGTATTAAAATCCATTTTAAATAGTATTTGGAAAGACAAAATATTTTAATCAATTTTTTGATGACTATTTTTATTCTTTTATAAATGACTATATTTGTTTTAATTGTTTCAATTAAATCAATCTATTTAAATAAATTTATAATTACAACTACTTATTTTTTATAAATTGTATGTTCAATGTGGGTTGTTAACATTTATTATTTTTATCTTTAACATTAATAATTTGTGTCAAATAATATTTTATTTTTATTTTGATATGAAATAACTATTTATTTTCACATGGTGGATGTAAGATTGACTCTCCTAATGGCAAGGCATTGAGGAATAAAATCATCAAAGATAGATGTGATCAATATGATATGGAAATCTCAAGCAGATAAGAAAGAGAATTACATACCACATTGATTTTATTTTTTTACTTGATTACATTGATATAATGTGTGTCTAGAACTTGTTGTTCAAATGAATATTTGTACACAAATGATTTGTTGAGTTACCAATATTTTTTATAGTTCTCTAATTGATAGACGTATGTTTTTCATATGTTTCATTATATTTTGTTTTACACTGTAATAGGGAAATGTTAATGTTGTGTTGCTTATATATCTTGTGTATGGTAGCTTTGGGACAATAATATGTTATTGAAAAATTTCTTGGGTTGGCTCTTGGTCTTATTAGCTTTTACAACTCAAATCAAAGTAAATATTAGAGGTGCATATTCTTTAATTCATGAATATTCCATTTTTTCAATTTTGGTTTTGGCAAATTTGTAGGGTCAGCAGATGGGACTGGATCGCCAAAATTTTATAGATATAAATAATTTTAGGAATCATCTTGCTAACCCTTTATAATAATCTATAATATTAAACTTCAATTCACCACATATATATAGTATAACAACCCCCTAACATCAAATGAGCTAACAAGAAAAACTAGAATCAGATGACCATAGTACCAAATTATAGTGCCAAATGGAGGAATTGAATGATACTACCAAATGGAGGAATTGAATGACAAAGTCGAATGATAGTACTAAATGGAAGAACCAAACAATAATGATGAATAGAGGAACTGAATGATAGTGCCAAATGATAGTGTTGAATGATAGTGTCAAATGATAGAACTAAAAAGTTGAAAAAAAAACTTAAAACCTAAATATTATTGAATATTTGGATTCCTCTAAAATATCTATGAAATTTTTAAAAAAATTATCACAATCCGAGTCTGTATGCAAAAGTTACAACTTTTTTAAGTTCTCATTCAGTTGCATCATTTGATTCAATCATACAGTTTGGTCATACAACATAAATGAATGACACAAAGTTATGGCATTCAAAAGTTGTTATTTGATTGAATCATTTGGTTTTGGCATACAGTTTTGTCATACAACACAACCAAATGATGCATGTCATTTGGTTATGTCGTACGACTAAATCGTATAAAAACAAATTGGTGCAACTGAATGATAACTTCTAGAGGTTGTAACTTTTGCATACAGACTCAAATTGTGATGATTTTTTTAAAAAAATTACATACCTCTTCAAGAGAAATCCAAATATGCAATAATAATTAAGTTTTGAGAAGTTTTTGATTTATTATTTATTATAGTTAAGATTTAAAACCATTAAATTTATCCATTCGATCTAACCTATGGATTCACCATCACCCATAGAGGATTCATGACATTTGTGAATTGAAATTTCTTAGATTCACCAAAAAATTATAGTAGGTTTTCTATTAGGGCCTCTTAAAATGAACCCTAATTCAAATTAAGTTAAGGTATTATGACTATTATGAGATAACACATACCCAAACATGGATGAGGATTTTTTACTCAAATAAATAGATAAGATACTATTTATATATGTTGTTTATTTAAGCATGCATTAGGTTTATTAATCCTAACTATAAGATAGTTATAATTTTAAGGTCATATTGAACTAATTATATTTGAAGACTTGGTAAAAGTGAAAATTAGATTTTGGTGGAGATGGATAAAAAATTAGTATTGATAAGTTAAGATGCTTCCTTGATCCTAAATGGTGTTAAAATAAGTATTGACACATGGAAACATGGGAGAGGGAACTACTAGGTTTCTATTTTTGGTTTGGCATGTCACCCACCATTGGTGAAAATGAAATTGACAAATATTTTTATATGATACGAGGATGAAAATTTGGGTGTTATGAAATATTTGGAGGTGGAAATAATATTGTGACTTTGTGAAGATATTTTATTGCATGCGGGTGATTTAGTGTTTGATCTAGTAGACAAAATCATACTTTTACAAGGAACTTACAAACTAATTTTCATTAAGGAAAGTACTAGAGATATTCTAACTAACTCTCCTATATGTGTGAGGGAGATGAGTTGGTTATTTTATGCATTGTTAATATATAATTTTGTGGAAATTTATGCATAGGTTTTGTGAATTTTAATCAATACATTTACCATGAACATTTAAGACTATTTATTTACATTTTTATATATGATTTTTCATTGAAAATTTCATATAAACCTATGGGTGTAAATATAAAATATATATTAATTACATACATATAATATTATTGTGTTAATATCTTGAGTTGAGCATAAAATAAATTATATCTCTATGGGCCTTGTTAGATGAAATATTATGTTATACATATATGTATGTTAGATAATAAGGTCTCTAATTTTTTAATTATCCATGATTGTAGAGGAATAAGAGGTACCTTGGGAAAACCATATGTAATATGTTTTTTATTTGATTGGTAAAGGTCATATGTTTTGAAGACTCTGTAATTTGTTACAAATGAGAGAAATATATAATATCTAAGTTCACATGAAAAATATCTACCAATGATTAAAAAGTAAGATAAGCAACTAAGGAAAACATTACCATGGG
>JARHVA010001801.1:2330000-2445000 GCA_037957365.1 Torreya grandis
TGAAGTTACATAAGAAATGGATAATATCAATTAGAATTAAAGAGAAGAAATGGGTACGATGCCATTAAGATATTTATATATATGAAACAATACATAAATCTTAATCTTGGTGTGGTGTCATAAATAAAATAATTTGTTACCCTAAAGGAAAATATGTGGAAAATATTTTTAGTGGTGAAAGGGACAAATAAAATGCCCCAATTTAAGTTCTATGTGTGTAAGATTTTTTTGGTAATAAACTAATTAATATAGACAAGTGGATGATTCCCCAAATGGAGAATAAATATAGTGACCAAAGACATGTCCCAATGTAAGAAAGGTTCCCTTAATATGGCTAAGTATATAAATGAGTCACAAACAACGTAGTGAAAGTATAAATGAAATCAGACCAAGTCTTAATAAATAGGAAAGTAACAAGGAAAAGGTTCATAATACCATATGTAAAGAATCCATGTAATTATCATATGTAACCACACAATTTATATATTCATGTAACATTCAAGATTAAGGTCATATAAAGATATGTGTAATAAATAAAAAAAATTCTTATGATAAATGGAAATGATGAAATACATCACCATAAAACTAAAGTATGTGTAAATAATATGACATATATCCATTGAAAATGATAAATAATTTTTATTTTTTTTAATGTTTTTCTATTATTTTTTTCTATTTAATAGTTTTTCACAAGCATTAGCTAAATAATGTAACAACAAATATAAGAGGAATAATCTAGAGGGAAACACAAATAGGAATGTCAATGAGTGCAAAAAAGAGGATGAAGAGAAGGATTGAAAAAAACATACAACTTTCATTATAATTAAATGCATGCTACGATATAAGGTCTCAATATATGATGTTATCATCAAGATTATTTTGTAAGTATTTAGATTGTGTTAATAAATTGAGGAGTTACGTCCAGTGCGACATAGTAAGAAACTAGCAAAGAAAATGTTTGTATAAGAGAAGCCATGTGCCAAGGAATGGGATATAGAAGATAAATCAAGAATGAAATCTTAGTGAAGGGAGGAAGGAATATATATGGCATGATATATAGAATACATAAATTATGTTTATATTATATCTATGTTATGATAATAATTTGTTCACAAAACATTAGATAAAGGAGAACATAATTAATTGATAATTTCATGTAAAGCATAAATTCATATTCATGGGGAGTCAAAATTCACATGATAAGTGTCAAAATAATTATGTAATAATAAAGTAGTTCAGTCATAGGAGAATATAAGTTATCAATATGAAATTGTCACCATGAAGGAAGGGCTTATAAAATATGCCAAAACTTCTTGAATTTAATTGATTGTACAAGTCTAGATATATCATATATAGTTAATTATATAAAATTCATAAAAATTTCACGTCAAAAATGATTAGGTAAATAAAATCATCATAATTTAACTCACAATAACCTAAAAAATGTGTCCTAACATGAATTTTTTTTTAAAGTTAAAATTTCATAATAAGAAATAATTTTTTTATTGGAACACATTGGAGGAAAATGTGATTTAGCATGCATGATGAGAGAGAGAGAGAGAGAGAGAGAGAGAGAGAGAGAGAGAGAGAGAGAGAGAGAGAGAGAGAGAGAGAGAGAGAGAGAGAGAGAGAGAGAGAATCTTACAAGAATACACTTATCAATAACAAAAAAATTAAAATTAACTATTTAATAATGTTATTAAGTCCTAAAAGTCAGTTTTATTTATTTTTGACTAATTATATTTTGAATTTTTTTGTTTAAAGGTTTTTTTTATTCATGTGAAATTTGGTTATTTGATATCCATAAAATGATTTAACATTATAATATTTTTACACATCTTAGATTGGGTTCATGAAGAATTGATAACTCGATCAAGTATAAAGATAATAACTTATTTATTGTAGATATTTAATCATTGAAGTCCTTTTGAGGTTGATGCATTATAGTTTTTGTTGTATATGTCATTTCTTTCTTAACCTAGGTAGAAAATGTACTCATGGTAGATTCGTGGTTAGTGGTAAGATGTGATTCCTTAAAAACTAAAATAAGGGCATTTTATTGGGTTAATATTTTTTCCAAAAGTTAATAGTTATATAAAAATAATAATCTAATTACATTTAAATTTTTTTGAGTATCTAATCTCTGAATGGTGGTAAATTACTATTAGTAAACATATGTTGCATTTTAAGCTTCAATAATTTATATATCAAAGAGGGAATATGACGTCAGAATCTAAAGATGTAATCAAACATATCTTGTATTATATCTTATTGAATAAATAAGATGCTCTAAAATTTAATATGAAATCTATTATTAATAATTATTTTATCTTAATATAAAATACTTACTAAATATAATTAAGGTAAAAATTATGTATATTTAAATTTCACACTATGTAAAAATTAAGCATATATCTAAATATATAAAATTGAAACAATTTTGAAAATGAAACTTAATAAATATAGAAATTAAAATAAAAGATAAATTATTTTCCATTATTTTATATTATGGGAAAATTAAAACTAATTCAGATTTTAGGTTGATGAGCTGCCCTATCGGTCGGTGACTTCAATCTTATACTTTCACTTGGGAATAAAATAAAAACAAAACCAATTCAATTACGTGCATATGTTCTTTTGTGAGTGATGGACATTGAAATTTGCAATATCATTTTTCCAACTAATATTAAATTAGTCATATGCTAGATATGATGTCAACCTTTTAAAATATCTACTCTCAGTTTGATGCTTAATGATATATGTTCCCAATCTAATGTATTAAGCTCATTGTAAAAGAGAAATAATTAATTATATATTATCAATATAATGTATTCAACTCATAAGATATAAAATTTGGTCCCATTTTCCTGATAGAGTACATGTTTTGGATGGCCTCATTTTCTTCATTGTGTATATTTTTCATATGGTTTATGACAATATTAATGTTTTGATAGTGGTTTTTCTTAGTATATAACATGTGTATTTTTTCACAACATTAAATTTTTTATAATGGTTTCATATTTTTTTACTCTTATTTTCTTCATTATAAGTATATGATTTTTTATACAACCTTAGCATTTGTGTAGTGGTCTCATTTTCCTTAGTACATATTATATACACTTATATATAAATTTAATATTTGTGCAGTGCTCTCATTTTCCTCGATATAAAAAATGTAAACTTTTGGTAGGATATTCTAGAGGCATAAAATATTATATAGACACTCTTCTTGGTTTCATTTGATATGTATACATGCACACACACCAACACATCCACAAATCAAAGTGGGTAATCATTTAAATACCTAAAAACGCTCCATAGGCATTTATTAACTATATAGTTACATTATTATATGTTGAGTTTATGGTAAGCCCACCTTTGACTATTGTGAAACCTAGCCTTAACACAATGGGAAGCCCAAGTTTTGCTTATAACAATCCAAAATGGGCCAGAGGAAAAACTATGAAAGAAAGAAAGGGCATAAAATGCCCAACCAAAAACTAACCTATAAAATCTGAAATAAAAGAGACTCAATAAGAAATGAGAATGAATGTCTCGAAAAAACCCTAAAATAACCAAATCCCAACAAAAGAAATATGTACAATAGAACGGATAGAAAAAATTAAACACAACTAAATAACCAATAAGGTTTTGAAAGGAATCCTTTCCCTAAATGTGGGGGATCATTTTATTCTTCAACAGTCTCCTATTAGATCTAATAGATAGAGATCTTTACCAATATTTATTTTGAAGAGCCTTATTTAACTCTTTCTTTTCACTATATTCCACCCACACTTGGTTGGTTCTATTGAGGTCGTGATGAAAATTTCCACTCTATTAGAATTACAATAGAAACAACCTAAAGATAGCTAGGATTTCAAAAATCACTTCCCTTGAATAGGATTGAAAGTGTTCAAAATTGTTATTTTAGTTACAACCTCATCACTTATGGAGCAAACCTCATTTGATTTGATTGAATGAGATTGAGAATCCTCATCATCAGATTCTTTTAATTCCATAGTGAGATGGCAAGTAAGAGCATCACTCCACCAAGTAGCATCCTTATTTTTCTTATGAGTTTTAGGAATTCAATGGATTCATGACCTATCTCAAAGCATTTCATACATTGAAACAATAGTTCCTCATAATCAAATGGTAGAAACCAATTAAAGTACTCCACATTTAGATTGATTTTCTTAGGAAGGTTTCTAGAATTGTCAATGATCACAATATTCCTAGGGTAAGTAGTATGAAAAAATAGAGATCTAGATAAGTCTATATGGTGAAACACCAAATGAGTTCCCAATGACACGAAGGTGAGGTTATGTCTAAATTTTTTGGTGAAGATGGGGAAGATGAACCCAAATGGGATTCACATTAAACAATTTTAGGAGAGGATCAAATGAAAGGTACCAATGTTTAAGGGCCAAGGGATGAGACCCAAAGCTTCACAAACCCTTGTGTATGACTACCCTATCTTCAAATGAATCAAAATCCACAAAAAAAATATTTTTTCACATGGATAGATTTTTATCTTAGATTATGACAATGACATCTAATTTTCAACAATCCAGGCATGGAGCTGAGATAAGTTTGGCCATAATTTCACAAATATATAAATTGATGCTCTTGAAGATAGACATTTTTTAACTTCAATCATAACATATTTTTTAATCCCTTCAAACTCTAGAACTTGGTTACATCTTAAAGGAATAAGAGGGTGTTGGGTCACAGAAGTCACTTTAGTAAAAGACTGACCCCTATTTGGAGATAGGGTCTTTCCCTAATTTTTAATTTCTCCTTGCTGAGGTGGCTCTGAAAGAGATAGAGTATGCATAGAACTTGAGACAAAAGGAAAACTCTCCTTTAAGGCCTCCTCTAGAGTTAAAAACTTATTTCAACCACCTTTCTAGATTAGATCTAGAGGAGAAAATACTATAGCCTTAATGGTAGTATCTGTAGAAGTAAGTAGGTTGAGTTTTTTAAATCACATAGGCCATCTATAGACTCGTAGAAATCAGCAATGCCAACTAGACCCTTGGCCTTACTATATTCGAAAGTAGGGTCGAGATCTATGAGTGATTAACAAAATTGTAATTTCAAATTTGTTGAAGGTAGTAAGAGGAGCAAAGAAGAACGGTGAAAGAAATGGTTGAAAGCCATTAGTGAAAATGTTTTTAAGATTTTACCTATTATTGGTCTAGATTAGATGGTATTGATGAATTTGTGGTCATTTTGGGCCGGTTTCCCCTCTTTCTTCTCTAATCTCCACTCCCTCTCTTTTTTATTCCATAAATAATTTTTGGTTATCCTCCCAAAAACATGTAATGTGCATTTCAATAGACCATAAGTGTATAGTCTATGTTGTCAAGGGAGCCGGTGCGGTTGGAGGGGGAAGGGGAGTGCGGGGGGGGGGGGGGGGGGGGGGGGGGGGTTGGCAGGGCGTAGGAGGATTGGGTCTTCTCACCTATTAGGGTCCCTGAAGTGTTAGTGACCTTATTATTTCCAATTTTTCACATGTTCATTTCATTAGTTTATATGCCAATAAGAGGTCTATAAATACACAAAGATATTTTTTCACTTAGATCATTTTGAAAAGACATCTAAAAATGTTATGGAATTTAGAAATAGTTTCTAAATTTTATTTGCACAACATTCTATTGAGCATTCACAAGTATTCTTGAGAAAGCAAATATTTAGAGAGTATTCAATGTAACACTAAATATTATATTAGAGATATATTGAGTCACACTAGACTACTTAGTTAAACCTTTATTTCATTTTCTTGGTCTATTTTTTTCGATACAATAATATTGATGGATCCGATATGTTTTTGGTGTTTAAAAACCTTGTTGATCTGAAGTATATGCCCAACCATAAATATTTTTCCTTAATCTTCGAAGATTCAATTACCTTATTAGGGTTTGATGAATAAGAATGGTTTATCAATGATTGACATGAAGTTTTTGAATCTTAAGCTAGGTTTCAAGATTCCTAGACTTGAGGAATCCAGTCATCAAAATTGTGTTTCTTATCTATCATTTCCCTGAAATAAGTTTTCTACAGTGTTGTATCATAAAACGTAAAATATATGATTTTGATAGATACTCAAATCAAAATGAATTTTTAAAGTTGCCAATGTCTTACCATAAAATTGTAGTTATTTTGTCAAATGGTGACAATTATTTATAAATTTTCTATAAATCAAAATAATATTGAAAACCTTAACCCTATCATTTATTAATCTAAATACAAATTAGTTAATTGAATTGAATTTAATATATTACATTTAGTTAGAATTAATTATATTTGCATATAGATATATGAAATACAATTTTATTTAAATTAAATTATTTATATAAAATCACCACATTCACATACCGATTCCACCTTATTATTAGTATATGTGGGTACTATAGGCATAACTAAATTAATTATCAGTTACTTGTAGCCAATCAACATGCTATTTTACATATCCTACAACAAAACCTGTGTCTGAAAAATAATTAAACCTTATATTGTGCATGCTTATCTGTTTGGCAGTATGGCATTTCAATAATAGTATGTGCAGGGACGTCGGCTGCAGATGCACCGAGACAAGATAATTAAGAAGTCTGTGCATCCTTTTTGAGGAAATTAGTGACAACTGTAGTGTCATAGAAATTTGTGAATCATAGTGTAAGAGAAAAAAACATGTATATGGTTTAAACAAATACCGCTGAAAATGATTGAAAATAGTTCGGCTGGGAATCATTAACATTATTCATAAGATATTATTTCAATCTTATTTATATTTACATAGAGGGATATTGAGAGAATTTTATTGAGATTTATGTAATGTTTACTTACAAATGACATTACTCACAGGGACTTCATCATGATGTGGTACTCACAGGGTCTCCGTCACACTATGGCCCCATATAAATAAATCTAAAACTAAGTTTTAAATAAAGATACGACTTGTATTCATTATGTTGATAGGCGTTCGATGATGACAAGAAGGGATGGTGGTGGACTGTAACTAACATCCTTTAAAAAAAAAAAAAAATTGACATTCAATTGTATCTTAAGTTTTGAAATAATTTGAGACAACTGAAATTTTTTATTCAGCTCTACTACTGTCTACTCCTTTGCAATCCCATACTTTGTTTGCTGGTTATGTTGAGTCCTAGTTCTACAGCAGTTTCAATGAAGCAAACAAATCATTTAATTGATTTAATAATTAGTTAATATTCAGTTAATCTATTTTTACAAAATAGAATCTTAGAAAGACTGGAAATAACTTTAGTTTATATTTTATGCAAATTATTTTTTAGATAAATTTAGAGTGTTCTATCTATTTATTAGAAAAGCATGCTCATAAACAATTCAAAAAATACAATTTAATTGATCTTTATTATTATGTATAATGATTTGAATAATTTGAAGAAGTAATTCTATTTTGGCTACTCTATATTTCTTCTGATTTATTCTAATAATGTATATTGAATACATTTTATTGTGAATCTATTATTATTTTTATATTTAAAAATCTTTAATTGGTATGAGAGCTTAGTTTGGGTGGATGTTTTTTTGTTCCAGATCTTTCTAATAGTTGATCATGTCAAAATCTAATGGTCTTCCTATTCTAAAATTTAGTGGTAATGATTATGATTATTGGAGCATGAAGATGAAGACTTTTTTGATATGATAATAATTATGGGGCATTGTAGACTCTAATTATGATGAACCAGCAAATTAGTCCATTGTTCTAGTTAATGATAGTCAAGTCAAGAAGCAAGATAAGAAGAAGAACTCACAAGATTTATTTCATATTTAAACAACTCTAAACAAAAGCCTATTTTTAAGAATTGCAGATGCAAAGATAGCCAAGGAAGCTTGGAAGACTTTACAAGAAGTTTACCAAGGCAGTGAGCAAGTCAAAGTAGTTAGATTACAAACACTGAAATGGGAATTTGAGAATATGAAGATGCAAGAAGATGAAAGTGTGAGTTATTTCTGTGTTAGAGTAAACGATGTAGTTAAAAGATGGATATAATTGGAGAAATATTGAACAAATAGGTTGTTGTAAAAAAGGTGTTAAGGTCAATAGTAGCAAGGTGGAATAATGTTGCCATAATTATTTAAGAAAGCAAAGATTTGACTACTCTTGAGTTTGATCATTTGGTTGGATCTCTTGTGTCCCATTAAGAAAGACTAAGAGACACATTAAATGAAAGTTATGATAAGAATTTTGCCTCAAAATTAAGGGTTATAAAGAATAAAAGTTTTAGTGCTAGCAAAAAGAATAGTCATGTATAAGGAAAAGACAATATCAAAAGCAATATAGATAAGGAAAAGGCATGAATCATAGTTATTCAAGAAGATACATTTATTCAACATTAGATAGAAAAAGTAGAGGTGCTTCATCTGCAATAGGTAAAGGTAGAGTTAGATTTGATTAGAAAAACATTCAATGTTGTTACTATCATAGGTATGGTCACTTTGATTGAGAATGCAAATAAAAGGTAAGAAATGAAAATAGAAGTGCTAATTGTGCTATTGAGGATGGTGATACTTCATGTAATTTACTCATTTCATATGACAAAGCTAAAAATAGTCATAATTAGGTTCGTATCTAGATTCCAATGGTTCTAATCACATGTTAGGGAAAATGTATTGTTTTCTACAATGGATAGAAATTTCAAAACCAATATCAAACTTGGTGTTGATAAATCTTTGGATGTTTCATCAAAAAGAACTATGAAGTTGAATAATACAAAATGTAAGAAAAGTATTAATGACATTTATTACACCCCAAATTTGAAACATAATTTGTTGAGTGTTTGACAATTATGTGAAAAGAACTATAAGGTGGTTTTCGATGATAACAAATTCATGATATATGATGAGACTCAAGGAAATATGGTCATTACAATTGTACCTATGGATAAGAATAGAATGTTCCTAATGATATTTGGAGAGCACATTAATAGCCTTGTAAATATGGAAATGTTAGTGTTATTTAGATATTACATTAGTTAGTTTAGTTTATTTAGCTTAACATTTTGATGATCTATTATAGTGCTGGTTAGGTACTTAGGTGGCATAATGGTTACAAGATAAATTGGTAGTTACATGTTTTATAACTATCTGAACATCATATAGATACCACCTCTTACATATGAATATTATTTCAAATCATTCAATCAATTCTACTCCTTCATTATGGTATCAGAACAGTGATAGGCATCAAATTGCCATATGGAATTCTAAACTTTTATGGGGTAGATCGATTCTTATTCATGGTCACTCCTTTTATGAGAGTTATATTTTTTTTATGTCTTCTTTAAAATGCATCAGAGTAGCATATAAAGTAACTGCAATTTTTGTCTATAACTTGGTCTACGTTATGTATAGACCTATGAAATAATATTCAATGCTAGCATGTAAGGTTTTTCATAACATTCTAGATTAGTATGATTTTTATGCCTAACATCCATCCAATCAACATACTCCAATAAAGAAATGCAATTTATAATCATGTGTGAGGTGGTAGCATGAAATTCTTAAGCATATAATTCATAGATTGAAGGTTTCTATATTTAAATCTATGTTGTTTGATGTCTACCTGATCGAAGCATGAGAATACAAGTGATCAAAGCCTTGGACATATCATGCAATAAACCATTAGACACTGTGGAGAAAAAAATCCTAGTTGCTAGAGCCAAGTAACACACACATCATACCAACCATAATACCTCAAATAATTTATTATACACCAACCAATTTTGCAAGCTTTAATATAAAGGACATTGAGTGTACTAGAGACACTGAACAAGAGTAGAGATTGATGCCTAAAACTATAAAGAGTGAAATCCTTAACTTTATGTCAAGTGTTAGGACCAACAAAAGCCACCACGGAGACTCACAAGTAATGGAAAACTATTGTGATGCTCAAGAGAGCTTTAGTTTCTACTTTACCTTGTAAGAAACCCTATGTGATAGCTATAATCTTTAGTTTAATGAACTAATTCACATGAGACTTATGGAATATTTATTATTAGATGTGCACTACTAAACAAGGATAATATTTGTAAGTTTGGTCAAAATAGTTTTAAGTTATTAGAGTTTCATATATTCTATATTAAGTTGTTAGTTTAGTCTTTTATTGTTATTATAATACCCTTTGATTATATTATAAAAATTTAAGCAAAAGAGGTTGTTAGTTTAGGATATATAGCCATTTAATACATGAGGTCAGAGGAGGCTTGATATCAACTTAGTTTAGGTTGTTTTAATTTTTGGTTCTATAGTGAAATTATTGTCAAGATAATATTATATTTCAAAAGAGTCACGCTGTAAAAATGTCAAAAATAGTCAAAGATGGATTTTCACTTGTACATAATCTCTGAATTCTAGGTAATCTTTTCATCAATAACATGAAATACATCAACATATTAGTGTTAAGGTAAATTATAGTGTTAATTGATATTAATATTAGTGATTTGTTAATACAAATCATGTAGCAATATTTAGAGGAGAAATTATAACAATATATTAGTTATAAATAGTTAAGTTGTTTGAATAACTAACTATTTTAGATTAAATGGTTGTTTAAATCATTATTATATATTTTAATGACTCCAATTAATAAAATCATGTTATTGAGATAGACAATATTTTGTGTTTGATCCTTCAAAACATCCCCCACCAAGGGCATTTTCAATATCTGGTATCAAAGTAGGGACTGTTAGACCTCTCTATAGCTTCCATCTATTGTATTTTTACATCAAATTATCTTGATGGCTATGATATTCATACCATAAGAAAAATTCATTGTATTCCATCCACCCCTATTTACATACTACCATTGGTTTAATAGTGTAGACCATGTATGAAACCTCTGGTTCCACCATCCACATGCACTATCTCTCTTCAAAGCTTTCATCTTATTCATTCATTTTTTAGTTTGTGCACTCTATTTTGATCCTTGTATGCATTTTGGAAAATAAAAAAATTAAAAAGAAATAATATATTTTTTTTACATATTAGTTTCTAATTGTTTCATCTGTGCATTAGTTTTGAGTTGTTTATTCCTTGTACATGGAAAATTAAAGAAAAATGATATGTCTAGAAAAAATGCAAAAAATATTTGGAAGAGAATCATGAAAATCATCATATATATTTCATTTTTTCATAAAATTAGATGATTTAAATTTTTCTAGAAAGCTCTTTTAGAAAGGATGCAAACCCAAAAATTGTTTGGGAAAATTCTACATATTCAAGGAGTTTTTTGTAGTAAAAATGAGGTATTTAAGCACTATATTTATGGCTTGACGTCTTCTATCCTTCATCTAACCAAGATCCTCCAATCCAATATAATGTTACCATACCTAGCCTAATATTTTCATATATAAGTTCACACTATGGGAGAGTATGTTAAGGTAAATTATAGTGTGAACTTATATTAATATTAGTGATTTGTTAATACAAATCACGCAACAATATTTAAAGGAGAAATTATAGTAATATGTTAGATGAAAATAGTTAAGTTATTTGAAAAACTAACTATTTTATATTAAATGGTTATTTAAATCATTGTTATATAATGTAATGATTCCAATTCATAAAATCATGTTATTGAAACAAACAATATTTTGTGTTTTAGCCTTTGGCTTTTCCCACACCAAGTGTATTTTCAATAATCAGTTGAATGATAAACTTTATCCACTAAAGGTTGGAGGATACATGGAATTCACAAGACAATTATTATCCTATTGTGAGTCACCTAAAATGGGGTTGCATCAATGCTACAGTGACATTTTTTTAGTGTATTCTTTTTTATGTTTTGAAATGTGTTTTTTTTAATAAAGTACTAACCATTATTTTCAAGTTTGGTACCTTCTGAAAAATAACATTGGTGTAACATAATCACTAAAATGGCTATTGGTTCCTTGAAAAGGGTTTGTGGAAATCTAAGAAACCACCAAAGTATATAAAATAGTCAAGATCTCCTACCACTTCTAGGTTTATTGTCAACCTATTGCAAAAAACCATATGTGTATGTGGTAATCCTAGAAACCATTGAAGATATTAGTAGAAATATGTACTCCTATTAATTACCAAGTTTGTGGTCATATTGTAAGGAAAAACCAAGGTGCCACTAGGACCATGAATCCACATAATGAAATGCCACCTCAGAAAGTGAGTAGGATACATGAAGTGTGTAAAAATGTTTTACAATGTTTGAAATAAAGGGGGGACCAGTACTAGTAAATATGATGTTTGTAAAAATAATGTAACAAAGGGGGGATTGTTAGCATTGTTTAGATATTACATTGTTTAGTTTAGTTATCTTAATAATTCAATGATTTTTTATAGCACCAATTAGGTACTTAGGTAGTATAGCAGTTAGGGGATCAATCAGTAGTTATGGGTTTTATAACTATCTAAACATTGTATATATACCACTTCCTATATATTAATAATATTTTTGAATCATTTATTCACTTTTGATCCTTCAGGTATATGAAGATAATAGTTTTTTATGTCATCTCAGGTATAAACACTTTAATTTTCAAGGTTTGAAGTTAATAACATCAAAAAAATTAGTTTATGGTTTGCCAAAGGTTGAAGATCATAAGGAATTTTGCAAAGGGTGTGTTAAAGGCAAACATGCAAGAGAAAAGTTTTCAAAAGGTAATACATGGAGGGATTATTATCCACTTCAATTGGTTTATTCATATATTTATGGTCCTATGCAAATAAATTTTTTGGGTAAGTCATCATGTTTCATTACATTTATTAGGGATTGTTCAAAACATTATTGGGTTTATTTTTTGAAGAAAGAATATGAAACATTTAATATAATTAAGAGACATAAATCCATTATAAAAAATGAATGTTGTTACATAATAAAGTGTGTTAGTTCTCAGTTATAAACCTATTTCACTCAGTGTTTCACACGTGTAGTATGGAAAACATGTATGAAAAACCTAGAATATGTCATTATAACTAGAAAAAGGTTTAGCATCATGATGGACTTGATGCAGATAATGATTGGAAGGCACTAATAGAGGGTATGGTTAACTCCATACTACATCTAGTTTTGCCCAAATCAAGGTGATATGACCTAAGGGGTAACTTGATCACGTGGAGGGATACTAAAGTTAATTATCTATGGGGATTATTAGCACACAAGAACACAACTCTAACAAAGGCATAGAAAAAATTTCACAGTCTACTCGATAGGAGTTATCACACAACATGGGAAAATTATCTAAGTCAGACCTAAGCTACTAAAAATAGATGGGGACATGATTACAACCTTTATTTTAAAGAAATTTTCAAAAACTAAGCACTAAATGGGAGATTGAAAATTTGAACTTCAAAGAACAAAATAGAGACACATTTTAGATTTCTAATATTTATAGATCATCAGGTAAATAACACTCAAAATAGTCAACATGCTACATTATTTATATGGTAGGGAAGATTGGACAAGTTAGGTAGATATAAAAACATGGTGTGGTGGTTTTCAAACAATAAAAAATGCTTTAATAGGCATGACTGCATTAATTTTCAAAAAATCTATAAGACTAAAAGACAAGCTAAGGAAAGTATCAAGAATGCGTTGCATCCATTGGTGCCAATACAATGCACATATTTAGATGATATTTGAAACCCTAAAGCATACAATGCAAGTAGAGATTAACACAATTTCTCCAATAAAAATACATAAATCCAGTGTATCCTTAAAATACTGTTAATAACACATTTTCAAATTACAATACATAATGGAGTTTTCAACCTAGATCTATGCTTGAAATGACCACCATTGAGTGATATAACACTAGATACCCAATCAATAAACCATGAAGAATATATTATTACATTTCAATGATAAGATACAATAGAAGTCAAAGTTATTTTCCACTAAATTGAAAGTAGATCTTACATACATCATTGCTCAAAATCCTAACATGAGGAGAATCATGGTGAGTTTGTTCTAATATATTGGAGATATGTAGGTGCTCTTAGATATTTCTAGTGGTTGTAGAAATGCAGCCACCTTATCAAGAGATATGAAACACACATAAAAAGGATATTGAAATTTAAAAGTAATATATAAAAAGGAATTTATGGAAGCTGAAAGAGCCTAAGACCTAAAAACCAAAAATAACCTTGTGAAGAAGACATACCCTCTTTACCTATGTTGAGACATAGACCAGCTAGGACTTGAACCTAGGACCTTCCATATGCTGTTAGAGTGCTCTACCACTGAGCTGTTGGTCCCTCTTGGACCAATCCATCTTTGGTCTGACTGTGGCTTAACACCAACACCCACCCCTTAAGCCACACCTCTTGTGTGCTTGGGGCTCCTAGCCTAGGCTTGGCTCTGATACCATGTTGAGACATGGACCAGCTAGGACTCAAACCTAGGACCTTACATATGCTACTAGAGTGCTCTAACACTGAGCTACTAGTCCCTCTTGGACCATTCCATCTTTGGTCTGAGTGTGGCTTAACACCAACAACCTATACAAATCTCTCACCCAGACTATTCCTCCGAGATGCTCCAGATGTAAAATTCCCTTGGCCATGCTTGGAAGCTCTTGATCTTACAAGGGAATGATTTGATTAATTATTTGTCCATGTAATGATGAAGTTTTTAAACCAACCCTTGACCTAATTCCTTATAAATCCATTTCATTTGAGCTCAAAAAAGAATACTCCCTTGGGATCAAAACATAATCTTTATCTTCTTGTGAAACAACTTTGCCATGCTCTCTCGTTAATCATTTATAAAGTTAAATACATGTTGACAACTACCCTTTTTGTTATGTAAGCCAAAAAAATCCCTTTTCTTTGTAATTATTTCATTATATTGCTTCAACTATGATGGAGGAAAATCAAGATCCATATCCATTTAAAAAATCTCCTTCCAATGATCCACCTTGGTCTCACAACCCCTGTAGAATTTTTCTTCCATAGAGATCTTCAATAGAAGCTAATTATTTAGAAAATGTAACTTAGCTTTGTTTACCTTGACTTGTTTACTTGCCCATGATTTTCCACATTTTCTATTTTGCATTTGTCTTTTTAGGGTTACCACCAAACTTTATGAATCTTATGTGCAATTTTTACCTAACTTTTACTTATGTAAAACTTTAGGTCCCTTTTGAAATTTTTTTACCTCTTTAGTCTAGTGAGATTTAGGGCTATGGGTATAAATTTATAAGTTGGTATAAGTTTAGAAGTCTTTAGTACTTTAGCAATTTGAAAATTTACAAATTGAAATATGAAGTTGTAGTTTTGTTGAGAAGCTTCATTGTGGACTTCAGAATTTCAAAAGAAATATGCAAATTACAAAATGAAAAGTTGTCTTTGGCATGAAATTTTTTTCTTTGAATCTTTAACCTCATGTTAAGTAGTGGGTGGTAGACATTTGAGTGAAATTTACAAATTACACATTTCAAAAACATAAAATTGTATCTTCCTTTGAACCTTCCTTAGAATTATGGCTCTTAGTCAGCTCCAAAGAATCTACAATTATTGTTTAATGTACATTTTTTATGCTTCTTGGAAAGTTAACTTTAGCTTATTCTATGATCAAATTTAGTTCCTTTTTATCTTTTTTCATCTAATGATATTGCTCTTCCCCACTGACTAAAAATTTTAGTAATATTTGGAGAATGTTCCACTCTTATTTCACCTAAACCTTTCCCTTCACCATTTTCACCCTTTAATAAGGGATAGCTCATCATAATCAGAATGATGAATCTATTCAGACTCTTTAAAACTTATTGATTCTACTTGAATCACCATTTGGTTTACTTCCCTTAATTAAGACAAGTCAACCAATTTCTTAGATTCTAGTGCCTATAAATTTTATTGAAAAGTTAAAAATTCAAGCTCAAATTGATTTTTTCACATAGTCAAAGTGATCTAGGAATCCTGATGCTCATTTAGTATAAGTGATATTTCCTTAGCCAATCATTTATTGGTACTTTGTTCTACTTAAATAAAACATTTTTACTCTTGGGCCACATTCAATATTTGTGTAGTAGCTTCGAGATCTATTTTAAAAGTAAAGTTCTTACCCCTTATGTCTAAAATTTCCTCTTCCAAATGCAATATATCTTGAATAATTTGTGTATCTTGTAAATGATTCAATCTAATTTTCTCTATAATCTTGAAAACCTCCTTAGAAGCAACAACTTCTGAGAAAAGTCCCTTTTTAGGAAATACTATTTGGATCTTTGACCTAACACATTCTATGTTAACATTTGTTTCTTCCCCACTTTATGGATGGATAGAAAAAGAAACATAAAATGATCTTTCATGTTCCAAAACCCTACATTTATCATCTTATAACTGATGCAAGAATTTCATGTGGAAATAGATTATCCTATCCATGTAAAAGCTTAATTTTACAAATGACATTTTTTTTTGAAGACATCTTCTATGCACCACTTCTTTCCTTTTAAAAATTCCATATCCATTTCTCCTAAGGTTAGTAATTGAGTATTTTAAGACACATGTGTCTTTTCTCTTTGTCTCCAATGGTATTTTAATCTCCTGCAATCACATTTAAAAGGCCTCGAGCTTGAGAGAATTCTTGTAATTTCCAAGTTTACAAATGTATAGTTGAGCATTGCATTTATTCTTCGGAGTTATGCCAATATCTATTCTAGCATTTTAAAGACCTTTTCCCTTCATGTTGTCTTATAGAATCAAGATATTGGATTACATTTTAAAACTTGTAAATTTAAGAATTATTTTTTGTATGTGTTTATTCATCATGGATTTCTACTGACAAGTTTGGGAGACCATTCTGTAGTTTGTAATTTACAATAAAAATGTGCATTTTGTTATTTCTTTCCCAATAAATACTTTTTCCATTTTTTTATGCCCTTCCTTTAGTCATCTCTTTTGATAGCTTTCTCCTCACATCGACCCATAGGTTCTAGGGATGGGATTGCATATTACAAATCACAAATTAAAAAAGTGTTTTTAAAGTTATTTTTTCATTGAAATCCCTTCCTGCTTTCATTTTTAGTCTTTTATACCCCACTTTAAATTTACAATTTTTTTAATTGAAAATTTACAACTGCTAATTCCCATATCAACTTCTTCCAAAGGATTTTACTCTCCAATTGCAATTTTATAAATTGTGAATTTTATTTGTGACTTCAAAACTCTTCTATTATGCCTTTTCATTCAAAATTTTTAGCTTACCATTTGAATTTTCCATATGGAATTATTTCAACCTATATATGGGACCTCATGAGTTTTTTTGGCACTGTTTAAACCTTCCATGTGGACAATGGAGACCCTAACATGGACATGGAGTAACTGACATAGACTTCCCTATTGTTGGTATGGATTTAGCTAGTTGGGGAGATTGACTTATAATTAAAAAATGTACAAACTTGTTCTTTCCTTAATATTTACATGTGACATATTTGAATCTTCATGGACCCTACAACCAAAACTCATTAAAAGACATGAAAAGGTTAGATGCTAGTTGAGACTAGGTTTCAAGGGGTTTACACAAATGCAAGAGTGAGATTTTTATGACTCGATTGTGGAAGCAATATTTTCATAACCTAGGTATACATTTGTGAATTTGGGTAATATTTAGAAATCTAGGAACTAATTTCATGAAAATAGGGTAAAAATTACTCAGTGCAAGTTTGGGGATTAATAAAGAGCTTAAGGACTAACCGTAGAGGTGAATTATGCTAAAATTATTTTATGAATTATTGCGATCTCAATGGCATCAAAAGGTAAATCAAAACTTCCTACACCCATAAACAAATGGTGTGGCCATAGTAAATTTTAATAGCAAATATTTTTCAATTCATGAATATCCTAATTTTTGGATTTCATTTTTGGCAAAATTTTAAGGTTGGTAGATGGATCTAAATCACTAAAAAATTAGGAATATAAATTATATTAGAGGTCATATCAACAATTAATTTCAATAATATCTTAGATTATAATTTATTTCACCACATATATAGTACAACCATTCTCAATATCAAACAAGTAAATAAGCAAAACCAAAATTGAAGGACTGCAACATTGAATTATAATAACTGAATAGAGGAATTGGATGGTGATACCAAACAACAACAGTGTTGATCTAAGGAACTAAATGATAATATATTATGATAGTGATGAATGATAGTGCCAATCAAAATTTCCAAATAGAAATAACAAATGGTAGTGGTAAATGATAGAGCTAAAATCATAACGGTGCTAAAACTAAATAACATAATCATTTTGTAGCATCTAATATTTGACTAGATCATAGAACTAGATGGTATAAATCAAGTGTTTCAACCTTAATAATCATAACATCTATTGGGAATGATAAAATGATAGGCTAATTATTTATAAAATTGAGCATATTATCATATTTTAAAGATCCAACCAAAAATCCCACACAATCATAATGCACTAAAAATATAAGTATTTATTATTTTTTTGATTTGTCATAAATTTAATTTTAACTATTCAATAATATTAAAATAATTTTACATGTATAAATCCCCAAAGATATCTCAGCAGAAAGAATGAACCAGAATAACATGTCACCCCTTAAGATTTTTTTGATGATGACATGCCACAACTCAAAGATGCTCCTCTATTTTTTTGATGATAAAAATAATAAGACTCAAGTGGTATAAGATATTTCTAGTTCTCAGTAAACACAAAATTAAACTAAAACCTTCACTCAAAAATCTTAGTGAAGGAAGAGAAGTAGATGGACAATTGGAAGATCCTTTATGGTGGACTAGACAACAAAATTTCCTTTCATAGAAATTGTATAGCCTCAAAATGTTGATGGTACTCCAAAATAAATCAAATGTAAAATATGTAGATGAAAAATAGGAAAAGAACATAGAATTAAATTGAAATTAGAAATGATTGAGAAATATTGTGGAAAATTATATGTGACAGTGAAACACCTAGATGGACTAATAACATGAACACATAGGTGGAAAAATATAGAAGAATGCATGCATGTAAGATATGCATGTGAGTATGAACATGATAAGAAATGTCAAAAAAAATCTTTGTAAGAAATGGGGAACAATCAAATAAAATTTTGGAAAAGTTATGCAGTCCCATTTAAAGGCCAAATATATATAGTTCTCTATTGTATACTATATTTTAAAAAAAGGTAGACCTATTTTAATTTTTTTAGATTATAAGATTTTATTTCATCATAATGAATTTTGGTATATTTCACAACCACATTGACCATACAGTAGTGCTTGGGAAATGAAAAAATGTCTATCAATGGTTAAGAAAGAAAATTTGAAACAAAAAGTTAAAAATTCATTGTTCATCTCACTTTTCATTCATGAGGTCATAATAATTGACAACACATCCTAGGTTTGCATGCATGTTTATAATTTTGAGAAATATTCAAGGCAACCTCATATATTATAAGTTCATAAAATGGTATAAAATTACAATGCAAAAAATCTGGGTAAATTGTTGTATCTAATTTAAAAGATAAAGATCAGATGCATGATTATGCAATAGCTAGAAAGATGGTGTTTGTTGGGTTTGATGGTGCATTAGTTATTTAAGGGAACGTAAATGGTTTGTGTATTCAACTATACATAATAGTTTCCACATATATGATTCTAATTCATTACATGGCTCATATGATGAATCTTACATACAAAATAGTTAGTGAATTTATTAATATATAAAAACTAGAGGAACCCATTCGTGACCTAGATGCTTATATATCAAATAGTCCAAAAAGATTTTTAGAGTTCAAAAAATTTACAAAATGAGTGACTAATGGTAATAAACTATTGAAAGATGTTGATTCAAGATGGATTTATATGTATGAACCTTCATACTAATTTTTTGAAGAATATCAATCATTAATAGGTTTTATGTATAAATATTGAAGAGAAATTGACAAGGCAAAAAATTTGTTATACCATTTAGTAGATTTGGAAACATTGATAACATTATGTGGAATTAACCCAATGCTAGAAAAATAATCGTTTAATGAAAAATGCTCAGGAGAGATCCATTTATATTGTTGGCTTCATATGGCTAAGAAAACAAGTATGTCAATCTCTAGATATATTATAAAATTTGAATGAAAAGTTTCAAGGTCCTATTTTTAGAGTTTGGCAATGTTTGATAGATTTAAGGAACCCTAAGAGATATTTAAATTTGAATATCAATGATGATATTTGTGTCATTGTTAATGGCAAGGAGATAACAATTCATACTTTATATAAAATACCTAATCTTGTTGGAGTTGAATATGAAGAATTTCCTGTAACACGTATTCTATATGACATTACTCTATCTAAAATTGGGATGAAACTAAGTATAGTTTCAAAAAACTTATCTACAGAGATCAGATATAATTTTCAAAGGTTTGATTTATTGGAGATCATGGAAGTTGTGAATCCCATTTTCTATAACAATAATAAGAGTCAAAAGATGATTAACAATTTATTTCACAAATACATGGGTTGTCTTGTAAAGCATTTCGATAAATCTATAGAGATGAATGGATTATAAATAAAATGTATTTTGGGAAAGGATTTACTGAAATCTCAGTCAAATCCTTTTAGAATTACAATGTTTGAACAATATAACTTTTAAAGTGAACCAACTGAAAATGGGACAATTACATGACTATGGAAAAAACTTTATCTAGTAATATACTGTAGGAAAATCGAAGTGAATATTTATGATTATATGAACTTTATCAAATAATGATTTGAGGCTTAGTGGAATTCAAAAGAGCATTTAATGCATTATCATTCATTAAGTCAAAACTTTGAAATAGATTGGATAAAAATTTATAAACATGTTTGAGATTATATGTTTCACATTATGCTGTGGAGATGTTTCTTTATGAAATATCTCTAGTAACATGGAGTTATCTAACTGAAATTAGAGGCATCAACAATACAAATAAAAATAAAGATGATATAAATAATGACACTGAATATGGCACTAACACAATAGTTGCAAATGTCACTGGTGATGATCATGTTTGTGTAAGATTGTTTTAAGTACTAGACTAATAATTTTATATTTATTCCAATTATTATATTCTGAGTTCTAATTTTATATAGTTTTTTATATTATAAAATGTTCCAAATAAACAATTCATTATAATAATGGATAGTATTATCATTTAAAATATTTGATCCATTCATGATGTAACTTTTCCTTTTATTTAATTATATTGTAATTTGAAATAAATGTAACATATTAAGAGTTTTGAATTTTACCTTAAAAATATGAATTTGAGGTTAAATACGATGGTGATATAATAACATATTATATCATTGTTTTGTTTGAATTACATCAGCTAAATAAACTCAGATTTAATAATAGTCACTTTACAACATCATAAAACTAAAATTAAAATTCATGCTTAAGCCTAACACCAAATCCATCTAGAAAAAGAATTGCAATCCATGTGGCTCATCCACTAGTTAAAACTTATTAAATTGATCATTACAAATCCAAACATCAAATTATCATTGAAAATATATTTTTTAAATAAAACATTGTTTTTAAATATTATATAGTTTAAAACATTTTATGGGGTTTCACTTCTTAGATACTTTCTCAACCACAACATCCTCAATTCTATTGTGTTTTTTCTATAACACTACCCTTTCAATATCCTTAACCACATAATTAATACGAATAAGATTTTCCTTTTCTTTTTTTAAAGCATCTCCTATAGAAAGTAGACATGGATAAACATCTATCCTCTGGTTAAATAAGGCATCATGATCCCATCCTTACTCCTTAATGACTTTTTAGAGTGTGGTGTCCTATTTATTTAATATAACAATATTCTCTTCACAATGAATGGTAAAATATAAACTTTTGTATACATTTTTTAGATACACATTGAGGACCTCGACTGCTTTTTTCAAATTCTCATATTTCAACTGTAATTTAAAATGAAATTTAATTATATTTTAAAAGAAATAATTATGACATAAAATTTGATTAAAATGAAGACACAATACAAAATATTTTTCTTTCTTATCATTTGTAATCACAACAAGGTTGACATATTCTTCCCATTTATTAAAATATGCCTAGGCTTTTGTATTCAAATCTTCCAACTTGTTAAGCATAATAGTCAACACATTATCATTGTAACTAATATAAATTTTAACTAACCAAAATTTAGCTTAGGCAAACAAATCATCATTTCTTTTGGGTTCTTGTTACACCACTGAAAACAAATTTTCTTTCTTGGAGTGGTTGTGATAGTAGGCATTTTTTTTATTAGTAGCTTTGCTCAAAACACCCAAATATATAAAGTTTTAAAGTCATAAATAACTCCCTCATTAATGTTGGAATCTAAATTAATGAGATGGCAGGGGGTGGTGAATTAATTTTAAAAAAATTCTTTAAATTTTTTAATTAAACAATCATAGATCATTAAACAATCATGTATATCTTAGCAAGCATAAGCATCAATCTATAAGAGCATGAAACACATAAACATAGTATATACATGGGAAACCCTTAAGGGGAAGAACACTAACTAATTATACAAATGTAATATATTATTATAATATAAACACCATTATTTAGTGAATCACCAACTCCACATGGAGCACCAACCCCAACTAGATCAACACCAACTCAGCTAGGCTTTAGCAAGCACCCACTTGTAAGGAGGCACAAAAATCCTAGATGACTTAGCACCAACTCAAATAATTGATACACTTGATCACCTTCAAAAAACATTATTTCTCATGTAATTTTTGATGATCTTATTTACTATATCTTCTCTTACTTTTATCCCTCATAAACTGGCTTCAAAGCCTCTTCATTCAACTATCCCTCTTCATGGATCGATTATTTATTTTGACCTTGATATTCATATATATAACTTATAAAAATATTCATGACACTTATATTATGGTATAAATTACCTAATTGTGCTCATCATTGATCTATATCACTTGCTTATTCTCCACACTCTCTAAGCATTCTCATATAGGCCTAAACTACCTTGATTTTATATAAGTCACTTGATGATATCCTTCATAGTCAACCACATACTTATCTTATTAGGTCATACATGAAATATGTCTTAGAATATTATAATAAAATTATTAAAAAAATGAATTATTCAATACATTAGGTTGGTCATAGCTCAATTAGCCTTTACTGCTCTTTTAAGATTTATGGAAACCTAATAGGCCTTCTTAACAATGCATTACCATTTGATATTTATTGAAACATATTCAAAACAACTCAAATATAAAGAATACATATTATTACACTCCAATATACCTTATCAAACTCTAATTTATGTCTATAAAAACTTTTAGGTCCAACAAAAATTTGAATGCTTTTTCAAAACATCATTCATAAAAGGCTTGTGCATACACAAAAAATATGTCTTAAATAACTAAAGGAAAAACACACTTTTAGAAAAAAAAATGAAATAAAATAACATATTAATAAATATCTTAACTTTAAGGTCATCAAAAACTTCATTATATGCTTTAACTCATGGTATACGAGCTCAAATGTTTCTCTACAAGATGCTCACTTAGAACTGCCAACTGACTTCAAAACACTGTCAAGGAATCATGAAATTGTGAAAATTTATTATATAATTCAAGAGATTAAAATACATAAAAAATTACCTTATACCATCCTCAAAAAATCTTCAACTAATTAAAACTATTAGTCTTGCAAACCAATTTGTTGACCTTTTCTCTCACAAACTTCACTTAGCTAAATACGACATTTTGGCTTCAATGTTCAAACCTATTATAATAAATTTAAATATTATTTAAAACATTTATGTATTATTAAATTCCCAATTAAAATAATCATGTACTTCAATGCATCACTCTTTCATGAAAGCATATCATGTATCATATTCTCACTTCTGCTTGATTTTTTTACTCCCTGTATCACTAGGTTTGTTAGTAACTGGCCAACTTGGATCACCATATTTTCATACCTAAGATACGTAACTTGTAAAAAAAACTTTATGTAAAAAAACTACAAGTCACACACTTTTAACTTCATCCATTTATAAACTTTGACTCAATTAACTCTGTCTTCTATAACAAATATCTAAAAAATTAGCACTACCCTGTAAGGTTTGTTCACCCACCTAAGAAAATAGTCACACCTAGATATGTCTGGGAGAGTTGAATTCAAACTTAAATCACTTAAATATCTATATAAAATCATTTTAATCTATTTGTAATAATATCTTTAATATCAGTTCATTGTTAGGGTTCTTTAAGGGTTTAGACCATCTATTATTCTTAACAATCATTCATAAAGCTTAGCTCTTGTTTCCAGAAACTAGTGCTTGGATATTTGATATAAAACCCTTAATCATATACCATGAAAATATTACATTTTCATTTAGATATTGTACATGATAATGAGCACTTGAAAAACTTTCTCTTGTAGATAACCCTTCATTTTATGCACGTGAGAGACCTTGAAATACTTTTTCAAGCCTTTTATTGCAAACTATGAATTGAAACTTAATGCACATACTTAAAATAAATTGACTCAACTCTATCAATTATCACATGATCACCCATGTCATTGAGAATGATCCTAATACCCCATCTGGCCGTGATTTATCTTTTCACTTTCTAGGCATTGACTTGTAAGACACATTAGGTATTGAAGGTAACCTTATAATCACTATCCAAAATCTCATACTTCATATATATTCCATGAAATATGTTATCATTATGAACTATTGTCATCCATTCTTTATATATATTTTCAACATGTCATGATGCCTCATTAGGCTAAGTAGGATATAGAACTAGTTTAATTACAAACATAGACTGGAGTACTTACTCCTGTAGACTTCACCTTAAAACTCTCCTAAGTCATCCAATGCCTAATATGTATGTTCAAGAAATAATATATAATTATTCTCCTTTAAATATTCAATATATGATATTTATGGATAACTTAGAGAATTTTCAGAGCTATTTATAGATATTCAGAACTCAACTAGGATCTTTGTAACTCACTTGGAGCATCTTCAGAGATGCATACATAGATCTTCAAAGCTGACCTTATAATAATTTTCAAGGACCTCAACACCTGATGTACAAAATCAAACAATATTTATTATTATAAAACACTATAGATTATTCTTTGAAGCTTTAGTAAGGATCTTCATAGCATCTTCACAGCATATAGCTTCTTCTTCAGAGCTTACTAGTTTTATCATGTTATTTACACATATCATCTCACAAGGTAAATGCAAATTTTTGAAAGTTACTTGACACTAGACATAATATATTTCACTCACTCATGTTTATCTCAATGATATATCTAACACTAATCAATTTTTACTCTCACATTACTACTTTCATACAATAACAAGATTTGCTATGCTCGCACAGGAACTCCTTGTACATAAACCTCAAAGTTTACTTGACCATGCACATTCACAATAACCTTTGACATAAATGACATTAGATTGAGATCAATTACAAAACTTATTCCAACAACTCAATAATTAATGACAATGTTCAATAATCTCCCACTTTGTCATTGATGGCAAACACACTCAAAAACATGTGTCAACTATTCTTGATTGAAATCATCTCTTAGAATTAGTTCTTGATTTTTAACACCTTTTTTAATCTTTTCGTTTATTTATCCCTTTTTTATCTTTCTCATCCTTTGGCATTAATGAAAAAGTTATTTTTAAAATATCATATTTTTAAAAATGAACTCAGATTATAATATCACTTCAACATAGATCAAGCTCAATCAACAACCTGAAAGCTCCCCCTCAAACCAAGCATCCACCATGCTTATATTTAATAGTTTACATCAAGGGTCACCTGTAACTATTTATATCACACTTTATCTAATATAAACTATGAGATTCACAAAACAAAAACATGTTCCCATAACTTCATGCATACCTTCTCGGAATAGCTCAACTATTTTTTACGTAATGTGAATGAGTAGTTGTCCCTCAATACTTGACTATTTTAATGATTGTTAGGGGTAGGAATTATACCCAATTCCTATCTTAAATGTTCAAAAGTTACATTTGGTAGTGGTTTGGTTAGGATATTTGTAATTTTATCTTGTGTAGAAATATATTCAAGTTTGATACTTTCTTTACTTACCTACTCTCTTAGAAAATGATATCTGATGGGAATGTGTTTGGTTCTTGACTATATGATAAGGTTATTTGAGACACATATAAAACTTATATTATCACAATATATGGGTCTAGCACCATCATATTCCACCTTTTAGTACTTTAGGGTCTATCTCATTCATAGGACCTATGTGCAATATGAAGCTACTACAATGTATTTAATGTCAAAATAGGATAAAGCTACTAATGGTTGCTTCTTGATTATACATGACACTAGGCACCCTCAAAATAATAAATATCTTCCATTTGTACTCTTCCTATAATCTATAATTCCTACCCAATATTCATCTTTGTAGGTTGTCAAATTAAACTCTTTTATTTTTGGATACCAAAATTCATACTCCATAGTCCCTTTGAGAAACCTGAGTATCCTTTTGACTACTTATAGATGATTATCCTTTAAATATGCTCAAAAAAATTCCAAAAGATGTAATTATTTCATGATGTAAGGTCTAAAGGTAGTAGTATACAACAAACTTCCAATCATTGACCTATATGACCTCTAATTAACCTTTGGAGACTCATCTTCTTTGCTCAGCTTGCATCATGCGATGATGGGTGTACTATCTACCTTGCACTCTTCCATATCAAACTTTTTCAATATCTCTCTTATGTACTTGTCTTGTGAGATGAATATTCCTTTTTCATATTGAGTCATTTTTAACCCTATAAAGAATGATAGTTCCCTTAGCACGAACATCTCAAACTCTTTATTCATTACCTCTACAAAGGCCTTTGTCAAGTTATCATTATTTCCAATAAATATGATGTCATCCATCTAAATAACTACTATTATCTGATGGTCATATTCTATCTTGATAAATATATTATTGTCTACAATTTTTATTTTGAATCCTTGATCCAATAAATACTTGTCTAACCTAATATACCAAGCTCTAGGAGTTTGATTTAAACCATAGAGAGCCTTTGACAATACACAAACATAGTATTTGTTATCTATTAGTGATAACCCTTTAGGTTACTCAATGTACACTTCTACTTCCAAAAAATCATTAAAAAAGCCAAATTTGACATCCATCTAGTATACCTTAAATTTTTTGAATCTTGCATAAGCTAAAAATAATCAAATTGACTCCAATATTTTTAATTTTGCAAAGGTATCCTTAAATTATACCGCCTCAACCTATGCATATCCCTTGAATAACAATCTATCCTTGTTGTTAGTGACTTCTTCATATTTATTTAACTTATTTCTAAACAACCATTTTGTGTCAATGACATTTTTGCTTTAGGCCTATGAACTATTTTCTATGTCTCATTCTTCTCTATTTGATCTATCTCCTCATTCATAGCACTTATCCAAAATTTGTATTTGCTTGATTATATACAAATATTAAGTTTAATCTTTGGTAATAAAGCAACATTCTTTTGATTTATATTAACTAACAATCTTCCCCCTGTTTGCATACATGTGTTCTTGTTTCTAATGATTTGAGATTCAGGTTGATCTCTTTGAATCTATCTTGAAGGTCCTTATGAGTCATGTCTTTATTTAACTTATTATTTCTCCTCATCAACCTCTATAGTATCTTCATCATTATTGAATTCTAAATTCTCTAAACTATTATTTGACTATGAGTGAGATTTTCTTGTCTCATCAATCTTTACATTGGTACTTTCAACTATATTTTGTAGTATCTTGTTATAACATATATATGTTGAGTTCATTTATTAGTATCCTAATAATAAGAATTCATCATATCTAGAATAAAAATTATCTAAATTTTCATCATTTCTTTTGATAAAATATTTTCTCCCAAACACTCTAAAGTGTTGTATATTTGTAGGTTTACCCATCCACAATTTATAAAGAATCTTGTTACCATTTATCCTTATACATCCTCTATTTAAAATGTAGATTACAGTGTAAACTGCCTCTATTCAATATCCATCAGATAATGTATAGTCATGAAACATAGTTATGGCCATCACTTGAATTATTATATTTTTCCTTTCTAGTACACCAATTTGCTTTGGCGTCTTAGTTACTGATAATTTTATCCTTATTTCATGAACCTCACAAAATTCATCAAATTGATTGGACCAAAACTCTCCTCCTATATCATACCTTAGGCACTTGATCTTCCCATTTTTCTCATTCTTAATAAGGGCCTTGAATCCTTAAACTTGTCAAGAACTTCTTATTTATTCATTAGGAATACAACTCAAGAGATTTTTGTGTAATCATCAATGAGTAATATGAAATAGATATCTCTTTGAATGATTTGAAATCTTGTAAGATCACAGAGATCGGCATGGATTAACTCTAATGGTTTTATTGTAGATTACTCATTGGATTTAAACTTTTTTCTTGTTTATTTACAATGTTGACATGCCTTGAAAAATATTTTTATAGGTTTGATGATCTTAGGCATATTATTTATATAATTCTTAGTGTTATTTCTTACCAGATTATCAAAATATAGGTTACCTATACTTCTATTACATTACAATCTTTCATCTATCTCTCTCATGAAGCATCTCTCCATCTTGATCTCATTTAATACATATAAGTTATTCTCAATCATTTTGGCATTGGTGATTAGCCTTCCTAATTTCTATCTTCTTATCTCACATTCTCTATCATGAAAGGTTAGTGTGTGTCCTTAATTGTAGATTTGGATTACACTGAGTAGGTTATGCTTCAAACCTTCCACATACAATAGATTTTGGGTCTTGGTATTACCATTATTTAAACTCAAAACACTCTTTCCATCTATATTAGGAGTTGTGTTGTCTCCAAACCTCACTATTCCTGTATCATTTTTCTTTAGTGAGATATAATTATTTATATGTCCTGTCATGTTGATTGAGTAACCACTATCTATTTACCATTTCATTCCTTCATCTTGAATGTGAAAGGCAATCTGAACTAGCATGGAATCCTCTTTGGTTTTGTATTCCTCCTTAGCAAATGTTCCATCTTGATTCTTTGGCTCAATATGATCTGTCCTCACTTGCTTTGGCTTCCATACCAATGTTTGATCATTTTTGTTCACTTTAGGAGATTCATGTGTCTTGTTAAATATTTAGGCCTTTAAACTTTATTATAACATAATCTTACAATATGTCATGTATTGTGATAGATGTAGCAAATAATATTCATGTACTTACTTTGGTTCAAAGATGACTTATCCTTTATTGTGTTGGGATACTTGATTGGTTTTTTTATGTTGATATTATTGAATTATTCTAACTTTTTATGATCTCTTTTGAACTTGATCATTTTTTCTATTAACTGCACATGTTCAAAATTCAACTGGTTATACTCAAATTATTTTGATTTAAACCTTACATTGATATCTTCTAATTGAATATTGAGATCATTGAGAGTATTCTTTTGATTCTTCAAATCATCAATAGAAATTATGAGTTTAGTTTTAAGTTTAACTTCAAATTTTCCTTCTTTACTATCATATAATACTTATTCATCAAACATGTTGTCTTCTCCCTTTATATTAGAAAGCATCTTAGGCTTCTTATCATCTCCTTCAAGTTATTAGAATTTATTAGAAAGGAGTAGGCTCTGATAAAAATTATTGGAATCTAAATAATTAAGATGGGGGGTCAAGTTATTATTCAAAACATTATTTTAAAAACTTAATTAAACAATCATAAATAATTAAATAATTATATATATCTTAGCAATCATAAGAGTTAATCCATAAGAGCATGAAACACATGAACACAATATATATGTGGGAAATACTCAAGGGGAAGAAACTAATTAACGATGAACATGGACAATAATCCTATAATATAAATACAAATATTAATTGAACCACCAACTCAACATGGAAAAATAACCCTAACTAGCTCATCACCAACTCAGTTAGGCTTTATAAAGCACCCACTTTAAAGGAGACACCAACCACCTAGATGACTCATCACAAAATCAGCCACTTGATATAATTGGTCACCTTCATAAACCCTTGTTTGTCATATAGTAGATGATTACCTTCTTCCTCAATTCTTCACTTACTTTTATCCCTCACAAACTATTTTGAATCCCTCTTCTCTTAGTTAACCCTATTCATGGCTTGATTAGGTTTTTTGGGCTTGATCTTCATAGGTATAACCTCTATAGATATTCATGAAACTTATCTGATGGTTCACATGACCTAATTATTTTCACCAATTATCTATATCATTCATTTATTCACCACACTCTCTAAACATACTCATCTAGGCCTAAATTGCCTTACTTTTATACAAGTCATTTGATCACATCCTTCTTAGTTAGCCACATACTTATCTTCTTAGGTCAATCATTAAATAAGTCTCTTAAAATTATGATAACATGCTTCAAAACATGAATCAATAAATAAATTATGTTTTCCTAGCTCAATTAGATCTTACTCCTCTTTAAGGCTTTGTGGAAACCCAATAGGCCTTCTTAGTCCCATGTTAATCTCTGATGTTTCTTGAAGCATATTCAAAACAACTCACATTATAGGAATACATCATATTCCTACACAATAGACCTTATACAAATCTATTCTAGGTCCATACCACCTTTTAGGTTTAATCACCATTTGAACCCTTTCTCAATACAATATTCATAAAAGGCCTATGCATACATAGAAAATTTGTATTTAAAAATTGAAGCATAAACATATTTTTAGCAAAAAATTATGGAATAAAATAACATATTAATAAACCTCATGACTTTAGGGTCATCACAAACTTTATTATATGGTTCAACTTAGGGTATACAGGTTCAAACTCTTCTCTTCAATATGCTCACTCATAAATGCCAACTAAATTCAAAACATTGTCAAGGAAACATGAACTTATAGCACTTAGTTGAGTGCATTCAAGGAATTTCAATGCATGAAAAATATATTATTAAATATTTATAATAACCTCAAACAATTAGATTATGAGCTCTAATGAAAACTATTGGTCTTGTAGACCAATCTATTGATCGTCTCTCTCATAGACTTCAGTGAGCCAAATAAACCATTTTAACTTCAATGTTCTAACCTTTTATATTGAATTTAAAGGTTTTGGAGAGCATGGATAGATTATTAAAGTGCCAAATAACATCATCATGTACTTCAATGTATCACTCTGTCATGAAAACACATCAAGAATCATCTTCTTACTTCTCCCTAATTTCAATATTGTCTATATCACAAGGTTTTTTAGCAACTAGATAACTTGGACAATCAACCTTACATACCTAAGATATAGAAAATATAAAAATACCTTAATATAAAACAAATACAATTCTCACACTTTGATCTTCATTTATTTAATACATTTGACTTGGTCAACTCTATCTTCTACATCAAATCTTTAAAAAATAAGCATTATCTTGTAAGGTCTGTTTAGTCACCTAAGAAAATAGTCATACTTGGTGATGATTGGGAGATTTTAATTTAACCTCTAATTAGTTAACTATCCATATCAAACCATTATGCGCTCTTTAGAATAATATATTCAACATTCAATCATTGTTAGGTTTTTTTAGGGTTTAAATGATCTCCTAGTCTTAAGGATCATTCATAAAGATTAGATCCTCTTTCTAAAAACCAATTCTTGCCACATTTATCCATACACCTTATTCATCTACTATGAATAACTTATTTTATCATTCAGATGTTGCATGTGCATATGAGGACTTGAAAAAAGTTCTTAGGTAGTCAAATCTTCATTTTGTACACTTGAGAGACCTTGAAACACTTTTTCAAGAATTTTTTTAAAACTATGACCTAAAACCTCATGCACATACTTAAAACAACTTGACTAACCTCTATCAATTCTCATCTACTGACCCACTCCATGAAAACTGATCCTTATACCTCATTTTACCACCACTTATCTTTTTAATTTCTAGGCATTAACTTATAAGTCACATTAGGTCTTAACGTTGACCTTCAAACCACTATCCAAGATCTCAGCACTTCATATATATTCCATAAAATCTCCTATCATACTTATCTACTATCATCCATTTTTTATATATATTTTCAACAAATCATGATGCTTCATTAGGTCAAGTAGGATCTATAACTACTCTATTTTTAGACTCAGACTGAATTACTTACCCATATATACTTCACCTTTAAACTCTCTTGAGTACTTAAATTCATCTTATATATTTTCAACTAACCTAATATAATTCTTCTTCTATAGATCTTCAATAAATCATCTCTATGGCTTACTTAAAACATCTTCGAAGCTATTTATAAATCTTTAAAGATAGACTAGGATCTATCTACATCACTTGGAACATCTTTAGAGATACATATATAGATCTTCAGATCTGACATTATAATCATTTTCATGTCCCTCAACACCTTATGTACAAACTCAAACAATCTCTCTTATGCTCAAACACTATCAAATATTCTTTGGAGCTTCACTAAAGATATTTTTAGCATATTTGGAGATACTTATATAGATCTTTGGATTATACAACTTATTCTTTGGGGCTCACTCATTTCATCATGCTACCTACACATATCATCTCATAATGTCTAGTCAAAACTTTTCATGCTACTTGACACTTGAGATAATGATTTGTACTCATTCATGCTAATCTCAATGATATAACTAATACTCATAAAATAGTTCTCTCACATTACTACTTTCATATAAAAACAACACTCACTATACTAGCATAAAAACTCATCATACACATACCTCAAAGCTTACTTGAGCATCCACCTTCAAAAGAACCTTTGACATCAATGACATTAGATTGACATCAATGACAATAGTTATTATATCAACTCAATAATTGATGATAATGTTCAACACATAAAACTCAAAGTAATCATTTATGATACAAAATTTTTCAATTGAAAAGATGTAATAACATCATCAGAGAAGACAATATTCTATAATGAGGTGGGGGTGAAGAGGTAAAACATTCCTCCTAAGTAGTCACATGAATATTTTCTCCCTAGATAAAATCATGTGGATTAAAATCATCTCCAATAAGTTTTCCATTCAACCCAATATATTCCTTGTCAAGATCAATTTCATTCAAACAAGTCAATCCTTGCCTACTCAATATACCTTCAACATAGAAATTAGGGAATTTAGAACAAGATAATTATAGTGTTCTTCTACTAGCTTCTATTGTTTATGGGAAAGGAAGAGTGTTTTTTTTTGAGTTATTTGAGTTTAAGGGTAGAGGTAGCAACACACTTTTCCTTAGAGATTGAGGATGCCCTACAAAATGTAAATTATTTTAGAAAAATGGTAAATTTTAAAAATAAAACTATATGATAATTTGAAATTAAAGGTTTAGTACTTATATTTAGAGAAAATATCTCCTCCAATAAATGTGCCATATTTTAAGTGATGGGGTTGTTTTGAGATGGTACATTACACAAAATTTCCATCACAAAAAACTATAATAAAAAACCAAAATATTCAATGTAAAATACCTTGCATAAAGGGTCCATAAGGCACATTAAATCTTGGGGTTTATTCAGGTGGTGTTTTTTCCATGACAACCTCAACTAATACTGAGTCAACTAAAAATAATAAAATAACTAAAATAATTCACTTAAAAGTTAAAATATCATTTCAAAAATTTAAATAATAAAAATGCATGTGTAGATGATGAGGAAAAAAATCTTGCATGTTTGAAAATTTAAAATAATTTCATGGAGGATTCTATGAAATCAAAATCTGTAGATCCTTCAATTGCATGTTATCTTTCTGAGGCATATTATTGTTATGAGTCACAAAATCTCACTAGTAACAAATAAATTTCAAGCATTTATTAATCCTTAACATGGAAATAGTTTAACACATAAAAAAATATTAAACCTTAGTTCAACAAATAAAGAAATAAGCTAACCATGTATTCCTATAGAGATAATGCATTTATGCTCATATTTGGAAGAATCATAGTTGGAATCAATGTATTTTGGAGGTCATATGAGGCTTTATAGTAAACTACCAAAATAAAAATTTAAATAACAAATAGTGAAACTAGGATTGGTATAAGTAAAATTTAATTCAAGCCTTATCCTAGAGGAAATAAAAGTACACTAGTAATATCTCAAATTAGAAAGAGTATGGATAATGTAGACCAATGCCCAATAGGCAATATCTAATGGTATTCCTTGCAATACTATTCTCATGAGGAAAAATTGAACCATTGCTTTGAAAAAAGGGTTAGCAACATCTTCCATGTGGTGGCCCCTCTTCCAACTATATGAAATGAAAGAGAAATATGAGGAAATTACATATCAAAAGTTAAATATTTAATATAAAAAGAAATTTAGTATTACACACTAGTCCGACCGATCTACAAGATGAAAGTTAATCCAAATGCTTGTTATCATTATTTTTTAGATTGATTTTGCAATCATAGGGATTACATTCTGAAATAGAAGACCTATTAGATTATGAATCTCTTCAGGTGAGGTACCAAAGTAAATCATTATGGAGTCCAAGTTTATGGTGAAGGTCTTTTCAATATTATCATAGGAAGACATTACTAATTTGAATAACCTAGTGTTTTTTTATATCGAGGCATGTAAAATAAGCTACCAAAGTTGCACTTTAAAATCTATTCATTTTACATATTTGGCTATTATACGATCTTCAAAAAGTTTGTGTATATTAGTTTATCAAAAATATATTTTATTTCCATGGCTAGGTAATTTTAATGGGTGGGTGTAATGGGGGATGAGAAATCTATTTTGTAAAATGTTAAAAATTAGGGTAGAAGGTGAGTATTTATAGGACAAGGGGTTGTCCAAGAAATCAAATAATAGACCAACCATATTCATCACCTAGCATCATAGCCCAACATCACCATTCAACACTATCTACTCAAACTACCACTCAACATAACTATCTAACACTAGACATCTGACACACACCAAATGCCACATGCCATTTAGTTCAAACATTCAATGCATCTACACAACATAGCCATTTAGCCCAACCGTCTAACATAACCATCTGACACAACTATCTAACATAACCCTTTGACATAGGCATTCAATATAGTTGTTCATTATATCTATTTATCACATCATTTAGTGTGGTTTCATTTGTTATCTATATTTTAGTACAATTAAATAGTTGCATAGAAAATAAGTAACTATTTATTTTTACTCCTTCAAAATGATTATAGATTCACCATCGGCCATAGATGATTCACCATATTGATGGAACAAATTTATCTAGATTTACCAAATATTTCTAATAGGTTTTCCAGTAGGGCCTCTTAAAATTAACCCTAGGTGTGGCTAAAAAGAAGAACTATATTGTGGTTAAAATGGCAAGGATCATGTTAGAAATAAATGGATTAAACATCTCTTTTTGGGGTGATGTAGTTACTATAATAATATATATTCTCAATTGAATTCCCACTAGTGCACTTGAAAATATAACTCGATATGAAGCATGGTATGAAAAAAAGCAAAATGTAAAATATTTTAATTTTTTTGGTTGTTTATCTTATGTTTATGTAGCCAATTAGAAAGGATGAAATTATATTCAAATAGTGAGTCTTGTACTTTTTTTGGGTACAGTGAACAAAGCAAAGCTTGTATGCTTTATAATGTTGTCACTAATAGTGTGATTGTGTCAAGAGACTTTATTCATAACCAAGGGAGTGTATGGTCATAATAAAGATAAAAACCAATATTGAGAATTCTAAATCTATTTTAATTGATGGTGATTATGATGATATTACTAATGAGAATCCCACAAGTACTTCAATTCCAAGTGCTACAAGTCCATTAAGTAGGTCCTCATATAGTGCATATATTCCAAGCATAGTTCAAGATTCAAGTAAAAGTTTATTAAATATCTCCTCATCTAGTGCACATATTCCAAGCACAACTCTAGATTCAAGTCCTAGTTCTTCATGGAAGGTAAAAAATTTGAGTAAAATTTATTGTCGTACAAGAAGATAAACACATGAAAAATGTCCAAGAGGTGAGATAGTAAATTATAATTTAAGTAAGGAAATCAACTCATTTCCTTCACACATATATCCTGAGAGCAAGTTAGAACATCTCAAGTACATTTCTAGAAATGAAACAAATTAGTTTACATTATCCTTATCTAAGTATGATTATGTCTACCAAATCAACCACTAAAACCCCTACACATAATAAAATATTTTTAAAAGGTCACAATATTACTTCCACATCCAAAATTTACATAATACCCCTAAATTTCCATCCTAATACCATAAAAATATATTTGTCAATTCAATTTTCACCA
Organism: Torreya grandis; assembly: GCA_037957365.1. Classification (NCBI taxonomy): domain Eukaryota; kingdom Viridiplantae; phylum Streptophyta; class Pinopsida; order Cupressales; family Taxaceae; genus Torreya; species Torreya grandis. The sequence continues at coordinate 2,366,437 of JARHVA010001801.1, forward strand.
ATAGCGAGTGACATGCCAAACCAAAAATAAAAATGTGCCATTTCCTTTTCCCATGTTTCCATTGTGTCAATATTGCTTTGTACACAATTTAAGATCTAGGATCGATCTTAACTTACCAATACTAATTTTTTTCCCTCTCCACAAAAATCCCATTCATAGCCTTACCAAGAGTCCAAATGGAATTAGATCAATGTGATGTAAAATTTTGAACCATATCTTACAGTTGAGATTAATGAACCCAATGTATTCTTAACCAAATGATATTCATAAATCATATAATACCCATTTACATAACTAAAAAATCCACATCCAAAATTATGGTATATGTTCTGTCTTGAGGTTCATAAGGCCTCAATAGAGTTTGAGTTGTGAAAACTAATAATCCCAAGATTCAACCCAAGAAAATGTTTAATAACATTTTATTATCCCAAGGTGCATAGAGATATAAGCAACCTGACACTAACATTTCTAACAACATCAGACTTGTCAACACTAAGCAACTCAACAACCTCACTACCATAATAGAAGGAAAAACACAATATAAATAAACATATGAACAATACATGGCTATCAATTAGAGAACCAAGAAAAGACTGGTAACTTTATAAATCATTATATATAAATAAGCATTTGAACTGCAAGTTATACACACACATTAAATCAATGTAATGAAGCCAAAAAATAAAATCAATGTGGTGTGTAATTCCATTTCCTGTCTACTTGAGATTTCCATCTCAGATTTATCACACCTGTCTTCCATGATTGTCTCCCTTGTTATCTCACCATTAGAGGTGTCAATCTTACCTCCATCTTATGAAAAATGAATAGTTATTCTGTCCCAAAACAAAAAAGATATATTAATTGACATAAATTGTTAATGCTAGAGATAGATATAATAAATACTAAAAACCCACATTTAACCAATATTCTATGAAATATAATTAAAGGTAATTGTAATTTTCATTAAACAGATTGATTTAAATGAAAAAATCAATCCAACATAATCATATCTAAAAGAATAAAGATAATCATCAACGCATTGATTAAAATATTTTTAATTGATGTTTATTTATTAAAAATAATATCTTTCGAAATACTATTTAAAATGGATTTTAATACAATTTATCTCTTAGTTCATAGTGCAACCCATCTCCATTAATATGGCATGTATTTGTGCTCTAGGGTATGGGGTAGGTTACTAGGCCTAGCTACTTCCAGATGTTTTTATGCCAAAATAGTAGGAATGTTCTTTCTCATTTTATACCATCACATGTTTTAGAAATGAAATTATATAGCTCACAATATATATGGTTGAACATGTAGAATCCCATGCTATACAATTTCCCTTCACTTCCATGTCCTCTATCACATAGTGAATATTGTAGGTACATGATACCGCCCTTGTGTTGATTACGATGATGGAAATCACTAGTATAGATATATTTTTGAAATCATCCCACATACAAATGCATGATATAACTAAGTAGAACACCTACTAAATGCTACATTTTCTCTTGCACTGACCAAATAGTATTTATGCTCCACTATCTATTTGATGTACCTAACTCTATGATATCACCTTTTCCCCCACATTGGAAACCTTAATATACTTCTTGCATTCTCTAGGGTCACTATAGTCTCATCCATTTGCAACCACAAGATATAAGTATCTTCAGTATACTACTCTTATAAATAAGTGAGAATATTTGAATCCAATCGCATGATGTGTAGATGTGTAGTATGGCCTAATCCAACTTCATCAAAGGCATTCTTGTACTCTACCAACTCCATCTATAGTTCTTATATAAACTGCAGTGTTCTCCTATTTTGGAACTCTTGCACATGTATATGGTCTTACATAAGAGTAAATAAAGATAAGTCATTATTTTTCTCATTGATATATATTTAACAATAATAAACTTTACTTTCATGTTAGAAACTTTAAAAAATTCTAAATCCTTGTAACCTTACACTTCCTTCTGAAACCTTCTTGTTTTCATAATTTTCTCTTCTAAACATAATATTCCTCCCATAAATATACTATTCAACCTAAAATTGCAGAGTTTTAAAAATGGGTTAAATATTCCTCCATATTTCAAATACTTTTTTAAATCTCATAATTAGAAAAAAAAAAAAAAAGACAGACGACATTCAAAATATATAGGGATGGTTATCATTAAAACAACGATAGTTTTCACAACACTCCTAAACCTATCCAAGGGACACCACTCCTCAACCTATCTAGCGATAAATAAAGTGTTTTTTTGGACAAATGGATACGACTTTTCCAATAAGCATTTTGGTTTTTAGTTCACATATTCATATGCTCAGAACGTATGGCATGAAATTATTCGGAACATCTCAATGCAACTTCAAACTTGGACCAAAAGATGGTTATATAAGGCGGGTAGATTAATTTAAATAAAATCTATGTAACATAAATTTGAGCCGATATGAGCTTTCAAGTTTTCTTAAAGCATCGCTCTTGGGTTGAAATACATTTTCATTGTAATTAGTTTTAAAGTATACCTTGATTAGGAAACCATTAGAATTTAGAGCACTTGACCTATACACATTTGCATCTAAAATTTTGACCTAAATGTGTCTAAAAACATGGAGATCGATAAATAGGCAGTTCCATACGATCTGTGTGCTGTCCGCGGCAGTGGAATTTGTTGGAAAAGTAAAAGAGAACCCTAGTTTGTATTCGTTTGTTATTTTAATACATATTTGTTTTTCATGTGGTTTACTGTTCATGTTTTTTATAAGAAACTACACATTGATTTACTTCGTCAGACAATCAAAATTGAAGGCGACACAAGTAAAAGAGAGCTGTACATTTTAATATAAACCCGGATAAATATCAGCAGTACATAAATTGGAACACAATAGGTATTGAAACTGCAGTTAAACTTGGATAAGTAACAATGTACATAATACTATCTCAATATGCTTCTATGTAAATATAAATAAGTCTAGAATAATATCTTATGAATAATATTAATGAATCACAGCGGAAATTGTTTCAGTCGTTTAAGTCATTTGTGTTGATGGTTCACCAATATATATAAAGAAAAGCTAAATAAACGACCACAATGGTAGCTGTAACAAAGGCCATGGCAACCCAGTTTTCAGCGGGTGACGTCATCACATAAGCCCTTGTGACTAAAGTTAATGTCGCGAATCCGACAGCCGCGCACAAAACTGCCTTGCTGAACAACACAAGCTTTCTCGTATGTTGCATAGTGCCCAGAATTACAGCAACCAACATGGAAGTCAATAAACCCACAATGTTTGCCGCTAAAAATACATTGAAGGCAATAGTCTTAATCTTAAAGGCCGCTCTTTGGTCTTTGTCGTGACCCTTGAAACAAACAGTGAATATGGCAGCGGAGGCGACTCGCATAGCAAGCGCAGCCACATGCTGAAGTCGTTGAAGCATATACCCGGGGCTGTCTTGCACTTGTTCTGATTCAGCTTCAGCCGCTTGCTGTTCTAAGTCTTCCTTCCCAGGTGCATTGTAGTTGGATACTACTTGCAAAACCAAACAAATAACATTTATCCCAATTAAATCGAACAGTAAAGCCCGAAAAGAAATGATCCGCCCGGGTAAACTAATCGCGTCTTCAGACGCCTCGGTAATCGACGAATGATCGGAGCTTCGGAAACCGCGGCAGTGCCCACATTGAGAGATCCAGAAATATGCAGTTCAAACTGCATTGATTGGAATTTTAAAGATATGAATTTTGCTTAACCGATACCGGATTCCTTGCTTTCTTATACGATCTGTGTGCTGTCCGCAGCTGTGTAATTTGTTGGAGAATATAAGAGAAGTAATATCGAATCTATGGAAGGCCAAATGGTCAAAAAAATAAGATACGATTGAATCCAAGGGTGATTGTGTTGTGGGACTCGTGATTCGATGATGTAGAAAGAATTCACGCTACGATGATTTGATGGCTGTATGAATATTAAAGTAGATCAAAACCCTGAAACGGTAGGTCGAGTAAATTCAACCTTATAAAATAGATATTACTCAACCCTTAGTTCTAGCAACGTGAATATGCATGGATTTTATGTGGGAGGTCTGCATTGAATCTCTGCAGATTCCATGATTCATTATCTTCGTAAGCGGTGATGTCCATATCCGCAACGGATCGCTGTGCCACATCAATCGTCGTCTTATTGGGTGGAATGAGTACGGAAACGGCAGCGGGGAGTTTGCATAAGAGGTAGTTTTGTCTTTTTATGTACGTAAGAATAACTTCACCCCTGCATGCTGTAAATATTTGACTCAAATGTGTTTCCCACAATAAGAACAATGAATCCAACAAAACATATCAACGGATTTTTTTAAAAATTAAATCAATAAAATAATTTTTTTAATTAACTCGTTTTGCTTTTGGCTATCGATTAAATCGTGGTAAAGTCAATTTAAATTCCATTTTCATAAAATAAATGACGACCTTTATATGAACGATGAGATTTTGTAAGACATGGGTTTGTCTTTTTATATGACTATTATCATTAATGGAGTGTAATGCCTATATTATTATGCATATTTTAGATAAAAATTTATGTATAGATTTTTTTTAAATATTATATATTAATATAATTTAAATAATTATATTTAGTAATAGTTAATTTATTATGTTAAAGATATTTTTATTAGTAAGAATAGAGTTCAAATTCATTTACAATTTTTTTTGACATCATGACTTTATTTATCCCACATTAATGTCAGTGGATGGTAAAAAAGATATCGATGCATATGTTAGGAGAGAAGCTCAATCTAGGGTTCACACAGAAGTCGTATATGTTGATAGGTTTCCTTTTACACAATAGTCTATAATTTAATATGTGTCTCAATGCATATTTTATTTTTTCTTGGTTTATCGACCTAGTGGTTGCAAAGGGTATATTTAGGGTTACAGAGGACAGATTTAGGGTTTTTTGGGTTAGTACCAGCATTGGACGAACAACCTAAATGAAAATGTAATGCATCTCGATGCTAGGAAAGTTGTTATCTTAGGATTTCTTTTGCACAACTCCCTGCAAAGCTTAATCTAAAACCCTCTTGAATGCAATAACAAGAAGAGAAATAAGATATCCCAGTTTATTATAATGCTCATTCTCTTAGCTTGTGTTGTCACGACTCGCGTCTTGGTCGACACCTAATAGTGGTATGTGACCACCAAGATTTACAGTCAATTGATAACGAAAGAGGAAAATCAAACAACACTGGACAAGTAGTTTTTGCATGGTTCGATAAAGTTCACATTCTCTTAGCTCAACACCACCACAAAAAGCTTCAACGAGGATGAAAAGTGTGCGCAAGGATGTTTTGTATTTGTTTACAAAGGGGTTTTGCTTTACACAAAGGATGTTGTGGCTGTGAAATGGATATCTCAAACATCTAGACAAGGAAAGAAGGAATATATTACAGAGGTGAGCATAATCAATAGGTTGGAGAACCATAACTTAATACCATCATAGATGTATTTAGGGTTTCTATTGCCACTATTTGAAGCTATAGGTAAATTCATTTGCAGGTATTTTTCACATTCATTATGCATGTTTTTAACATAGTTCCAGATTATGGAACTTGCTAAGCATAAGGATTATAATTGATAATGTGTTGTAAATTTTCTAGATGTGAATATCTGACTCCATACTTTTTTCATAATCAATAATATCATGACATCTGCATTCTAAGCAATTAAATTTTACCTTAGCCAAAGGAACTCATTTGATGCTTTAATATCATATCAATTTTCAAATTTATCTTAGTTTATATTTTTAATACTATTTCCATGAGATCTCATTTTCAATGTAGAAATATGGAAGCCATTTTATTCTATATCCACTCCACCTTACAATTTTTTTAGGTTTTATATGCTCCTTAAGATAAAAGTTGGATCATAGGATATAACAAGTTTCCTAACCTTTTAGGTTTAATATATAATACTAAAATATTTCTACAATGTCTAATATTTTGGAAATAAAAGCAAAAAAATAAAATCAATCTAAAAAATAGGATTCTGGTTTAAAAGTTCATGTCAATAGTTCATATAATTGCATATGATGACAAGAAAATCATCTCAAAAATTTAAACAATTACTGATAGTCACCATTGTAAGGCACTTAGAACATAAAGTTCTGATACCACTTGTTAGGATCCTACTCCTCAATAAGAGTACAATATGATTACCTTGTTTAAGAAACTAAACATGAAATTATACCAAAATTAACAAGTGACTAGAATTCATAAATGACACAGAATATGAGAGACAATACACAATCTTGTATTAATACTCATGCCAAAAGGAAATATAATGAAGATGCCACAATCTTTCACACCTCTCAGATGTATAGATCTCTTTCCCTCAAGAGTTCACTCTCCTACCAAAAATGGTCCCAACACACAACTCAAACACAGAGTTGTTCACCTCCAACCAGTCAGTAATAACACTACCAGTACACAAGTACTTCAAGTAGATCTCCCATGAACTTGCAACAACTTGCAACTCAAATGATCTTACTTACCATGTAGAACTTCTCCCTGATCTTGCAACAACCTGCAGGTCACCCTGTTCTTACAATTGGAAGGATCTACCTTGCCTTCCTCTATTGATCTTAATTACAATACATGCCAATGGGTATATAAATAGATCCCATACTAAACAATAACTTAGACTTCCAATTTACAATAATTAGACACGTAGCTCAAGACTCGAAATAGTCTTTACATGTAAATAATCAGTTCAACAAACTAACTGTTCATGCAACGAATAGTTTTGGAATCGCACAAGCGACTGACGTCGGTCCCTATCTGACTGGAGGTGACCGACGTCGACCGACTCCTGTCGATGTCAGTTTCCCTCTGCAATAGAGATGACCAACGTCGGTTGCGCTGTCGACGCCAGTATCCGTGGAACTCAGTAACCTCCTCCATGTCTGCAAATAGTTGAAGCTTTTAGCTCCACAACCTAACAATCTCCCACTTGGAGATAAACAACTGCAACTGTACATGTACATCATCTAGTTTATTCCCTGGCTTTGTATCCCTCTTCAAGATCACTCTTGAAGACCAACCACCACAAATCCTGTGGTGCACCTCCTGTCATCCAAATCACCTACCACATCCGCATCTACAAACCCATGTGGAAAAGAACTTGACCCTGCATAACATGTGCACCTGCTACTGGTCCCTCTTAGATATCTGAGAATCCACTGAACTGCCCTCCAGTGCTTCTTTCTTAGATTGGCTCCAAACTTGCTGACAACTCCCATGGCTTGGGAAATCTCAGGTTTAGTACACATGTACTCAACCTCATCATGTGAATCAAGACACTGTTCATAGAACTATCCAAACATCGGCATGCTAACCAGTTTCACACAATCATCTGGAGACAAAATTAATCTGTGACCTTCCATGTCTCTAGAACACACTCATGCCAAAGAATCTTGCTGCTCCTAGATTCCTCATGACACACCTCTGAACTAACTTTACCTTTAGTTCAATAACTCCCTGCATATGTGACCCTGCAACAAGCACCACATATAGTAACAGGATAATGTAGCTAATATTATCCAACTTGGTAAAGAAAACACAATGGTTAAACCTCCATTGTCCTGGAGCTACTCAAGACCATATACCCAGGCCTTCCGTCTCACTTGTCCATTCTCGCTCTTCTTTATCCTGAAAATCCATTCGTCTCTCAGTGCTTTCTTCTAGCTAGCAACTCCACCAAAAACTCCTGTTTGGTTCTTCTCCAAGGAATCACATTCCTCATCCAAGCCAAGCTCCCACTGTTTCTTGGATCTACCTGCTCTGCTTCTTTAATAACTTCTTGGTTCTTGACCATCAGTGAGCAACAAGTAGTGTAAAGAAGGGAAATGACAAATTTGAGGCTTATTTACTCTTTCAGTCCTCCATATCGGTGCTTGAGACTCCTTGATAGCTTGCTGTATGCCCAAAATCTATCTCAATGACTGATGCTGGTCACATCTCAGTCTGCACCTGATCGATGCCAGTTCCATGTGACTGCCTCATCACCGACGTCGGTTCCCCCTAATCGATGCCAGTGTTTATTTGTCTAGAGTCACCAACGTCAAGCTTCACATAGCCAATGTCAGTCCCTGTCTAGATGCTGATGTCTATTTTCTAATCGACGTCGGTCTTTGTGTTTTACTTGTGAGCGATGACTTCTACCTGTGAGCTCTTTTTGGATCAAACCCTTGTCCATATCAACTTTTCTCTGCTTAGAATTCTTTAGCCCCTTGCGCTGATCTCTATCCATCATCTTCTCCTTGAAAACCATCCTGTTCTTGTCATGAACATCAGATTTCTCAAGAAATGTCACTTTCTTATTTTTGCTTACAAAAATCTTGATCCATGCTTTTCAAATCCGAAAGCATACCTATTGACTCAAGAACATGCATCTCCTTCTTATTCATGTGACCAAGCCTATTAAGCCACATCTTTGAATCTATAGCTAAAGTAGATAAACCATAAGGAGAATCAGTAATACAAGTAGATAGATAAAGTGTACCTACTTTCTTACCTCTTGCTACAATAAGTGCACCCTTGAAAACATTCCAAGAGTCCGATGTGAGAGTTACTGTGCAACCCTCATCACCCAACTTTCCAATAGAAATCAAATTCTGCTTCAGGACTGGGATATGCATGACCTCCTTCAACACCCATGTGTTGCTCGTCTGTAATTTCAGCTTCACTTTCCCTTTTCTAACCATTTGACAAGGCTTACCATCCCCTAAATAAATTTCTCCAAAGTCTCCCTGGACATACTCATGAAAAAATTCCCTATTTGGGGATGCATGGAAAGAGGCACCAGAATCTAAAACCCAAGATTCTACTTTATCTAAGGAACATACCAGAGCATCCTGTGCAACAATACCTACAACAATACCTGCAACATCTGCTTCTTCAGTTCCTTCTTGCTGATCTTCAACTAACCAACAATCTTTTTTTACATGCCCTTGCTTTCCACATTTCCAGTAGGTTATTCTGCCACACCTGGACTTGGATCTCCTGCCTATCTTTGACCTTGATCTCCCATGCTTGATCTTCTCTCTTTGCCTTCCCCTACTTTTAACACTCAAATCATTCCCTGATGATTCACCTGTGCTTTTCTTGTGAATTTCTTCATTTAAGATTACACTCACAACATCATCCACTTTTAAGATTTTTGAAGCAGACGCAGTATTACTAACTGCCATTACCAAACTCTCAACTTTCAGGTAATGAGCATAAGATTAAGAGAGCCATAATTTCATCATCAAAAACAATATTGACTGAATTTAACTGGTTTACCAAACCATGGAAATCACTAAGATGACTATGTATAGATCCACCTTTTAACATTTGCAAATTAAATAATTGCTTCATAAAAAATACCTTATTCGAAGTTGAGGGTTTTTCATATAAATTTGCCAAAGATTCCATCAACTCTACCATTGTCTTAGCCTGTGATAAGTTGGAAATTATAGACGATGCAAGGCTCAACCTTATAGATCCTAGAGCCTTCCGATCATGAACATTCCATTCTTCATCCTTCATGTCTAAGGGCTTGCTTGCAACCCCACCCAATGGTAAGTACAAATATTTTTAATACAAATAATCTTCCATCTACATCCTCTATAATTGATAGTTCTTTCCATTAAATTTTTCCATTCGTAGCTTACTTTCCTCTGCCATTGCTATACTCCCACTCAAATAGAAACCCTTATGAGTGACTTGTAATCAACAAACACTAACCAGATTTGATACAACCTTTTAGTAACCCAACCAAAAGCTCTGATACTAGTTGTAAGGCACCTAGAACATAAAGTTTTGATACCACTTGTCAGGATCCTACTCCTCAATAAGAGTACAATATGATTACCTTGTATAAGCAAGTAAACACGAAATTATACCAGAATTAACAAGTAACTAGAATTCACAAAGGACATAGAATATGAGAGACAATACACAATCTTGTATTAATACTCATGCCGGAAGGAAATACAATGAAGATGCCATAATCTTCCACACCTCTCAGATGTACAAATCTCTTTCCCTCAAGAGTTCACTCTCCTACCAAAGATGGTCCCAACACACAACTCAAACACAGAGTTGTTGTTCACCTCCAACGAGTCAGTAATAACACTACCAATACACAAGTACTCAAATTACTTCAAGTAGATCTCCCATGAACTTGCAACAACCTGCAACTCAAATGATCTTACTTACCATGTAGAACTTCTCCTTGATCTTGCAACAACCTGCAGATCACCCTGTTCTTACAATTGGAAGGATCTACCTTGCCTTCCTCTATTGCTCTTAATTACAATACATGCCAATGGGTCTATAAATAGATCCCATACTAAACAATAACTTAGACTTCTAATTTACAATAATTAGACATGCAGCTCAAGACTTGAAATAGTCTTTACATGCAAACAATCGGTTCAACAAACTAACTATTCGTGCAACGAATAGTTTTGGAACCGTACAGGTGATTGACGTCAGTCTCTGTCTGACTGGAGGTGATCGACATCGGCCGACTCCTACTGATGTCAGTTTTCCTCTGCACTGGAGATGACTGACATCAGTTGCGCTGCCGATGTCGGTATCCCTGGAACTCAGCAACCTCCTCCATGTCTACAAATAGTTGAAGCTTTTAGCTCCACAACCTAACAACCATTTGAAAACAACTTGTAATTAAATGATCTACAATTAAAATAAACTAGGTCATGGAATATAATTTTAATGTCTTAATAGTTATTTCCAACACAACTTCATATATATATGTATATATATATATATGTGTATATATATATATATATACATACATATATACATATATATGTGTGTGTGTGTGTGTATATGTATATATATATATATATATATATATATATATGTATATATATATATATATATATATATATATATATATGTATGTATATGTGTATATGTATATGCATGTATATATGTATATGTATATATATATATATGTATATGTATATAAATGTATATATATATATATATATTTATATTTATATATGTATATGTATATATGTATATGTATATGTATATGTATATACATATACATATATGTATACATATATACATACGCACACATACATATATACATGTATGTGTGTGTGTGTGTGTGTGTGTGTGTGTGTAGAGACACACACACACACACACACACACACACACACACACACACACACACACACACACACACACACACACACACATGTATGTATATTTAGAAGTATGTATTTTTATATGGAACCTAAATTGGTATTCATATTTATTCTCGGAGGATTTATCACCTATGTTAAGTGTGGATTGAAGTAGTATATGACAATCAAAACTATTATTTTATATATTGACACACACGCACATGCACATACACACACACATGCATTCATGCATGGACACACACACAAACACATCACCTATGTATTATATCCAATTTTTTTTTTTGAAGTAGTTTCATTAAGACAAATGTGTTATATATTACCTTTAAAAAAATATATGTTTTAAAAATACCCCATGCTTATCTTATAAATAAATCCTTATCTCATATATATATGTATACACTTAACTAATATTATAAATAACTTGATCAATAATCTCACATGTATTTTAAAAATGTCTAGAAAAAATAAATCATACATCAATGTCTTTAAAATGTGGATACTATGTTTCTCTCATAAATAAAGGAAATGTCGTTAATGAAGGAAGAATAAAGAAAATTATAGGTGTGAATGTTGACTCTTTGGAATCCACAAACACCACTTTGACATTCAACAATTATAAAATACGTTCTGGATGTGTAAGTGTTAATCTGAGAAAATCTTTTCATCTGATTGTACCACTTCTAATTCCAAGAGATTTTGTATATATTTTTGGGGATGTGGTTGATAATTTTACTATACAGAGCATAAGAATGATGCAACATGTCATAGAAAGTTTTTTCTATAGAAGATTGCATGGAAGAATGAAAAAAATAATTTAGTTTAATTATGTATATAAACCCATTACAACAATAAAACCCTTACTTGGATTCATTCATTTTCTATATCAATGATTTTTAGTCTCCAAATCTGTCTAAATATAGGATCCATACCAACATAGAAGACACCTGGTTGTCATGCTTGTTATTTTGTCTTCTAGTGGTGATAACTAGTAGGCGGCTAAGAACTCTTTTTTGAATTAATCAACATACAAAGTGTGCACATGGGAAGTGACCAATCTTTAAAGATAAGCTTAGTGGAGATGGTGGGATGTGTATTTATAGAGCTAGCTCATTAACCAGTGTGCTCCATTCCACATGACCCTAAGATGCTCCAAAGCTCTATAAAAGGAAGCTGAGTCTAATTATCAAAAAGAGAGACAACTAGAGTAACGAAGCCCTAACAAATTGGTTCTAGACACTATGTTTGCTATTTAGACATAAAACTAGTTTGGGACATGTTATTACTCCCTATTGTAATTCCCAAGCTTACCTATGAGCCTCTGGTCTTTTAACAACTTATGTTGAGCATTTGATCATTTTATATTGACTTATATATGTATTATTATTGAACTCTATTAATGTAGAATGCTTTGTGAATGTTTATTAGATTAAATTCTTAATTATATAGAATGTATGCTGAGATATTACAAGCTTATAACCTAACTCATTCGTGGCATGCCTATAGCTAATGATGAACCCTAAAATCGATAAAGGAAATGCTGATACCTGTACCTAAGTAACAACCTATGTCTAAACCCCTCATCTATATACCCAGTCACCCCTCATGTGCCTAAATGATATTGAAATTAAGAAACTCAAGGCTATGCCTATGATTTCCCAACTATTGTTTCACTAACCAAATCCCCTAAAGGATAGAGTTGTGTCATCATAAAACTAGCCCAACACAGACCCCGGTCCCTTCTATATTGTGCTTTGGGTGAGAACATAAGGATTACAACTTATGTATAGTGATGCCAGTGCAATGGAGTGTTAAATGTTGAGTGTAATAGGGTTAGTCAATGCATGTGCCCTATTAGAATGAGCCTAAATCTAACCTAGATTTCTATCTTACCACATGAATAGGCCCATGATCAAAACACCTACTTTTATACAATACTTTGGTTCTATTGTTGGAACCTTGTTAAATTTTGTTGATGTAATGGTACACCAAGATAATGATCTGAATCTCACTTGAAAACATCGAGCACTATTTGAAATGAGTATAAGAGATCTTTACACTAAGGAATCCAACTTGTAGAGGATGTAACCCAAAGAAGTGGGTTCAAAACCACTTGTATCATGCCTTGTAATTTTTTTTTTTTGTGAAATGCTAGAGCAAGTATATCAATAGTTAGATGCTTATGAATTTCATATAAGCTAAATTTATGGATAATGCCTTGAGTGTATGAAGGAGTGCCTAAATAAGATTGAGAACTTAAATTCCACTTGGATTAGAGACACAAACAAATGGTGGTAAGGTGTATTGAATAGATATATGTTTAAGTTTGTAGTATCAATGTACTTCTACCCTAAGGAAGTAGAATATTAGTTCTTTTATGAGCCCAAATGTGTGTTTGTGAAATAACCTGGCACCAAACTCAAAAAATCTATGGTGGATTACATCATTAAGACTATGAGGATGGAAGGCTAAAGTCCTTTCACATATGAAGAGTGCAACAAGGAATAAAGGGACATGTAGGTGAGGAAAAATACAAGGGGACAATTAGATTGAAAATTAAGAGATCAAGAAATAGGATTATAACAAGAAGAGGTGCATAATGATAGAAGATATAGAACCTAGAAGTGTTGAGAGGACATGTAGCAAGTAGGAAGGGCATAGGGAAGGATCTTTTGAATAATAGCTATGACTAAAGGAAGAAGCCATTGAATCCTTATAATAATCTCTATAGTTTATGGGTGAATGCTCAAGATCCCTTCAAAACTAGACCATGAGAGATGTGTTAAATGAACCTACCCCCTTTAAACCTAAAGTACAAGCTCATGCATTATATCCCACATAAGGAGATAAAATATTGAAAATTAACCTCATTGTCAACTTAGACTTTAATTAATTTAAAAATTTGGAATAGAATTTTATGATTGAATAAGTTATCCCTTAAAAAGATGTAAGTGAAGATACCTCTATAAATTGAGGTGCCAGCTTGACCAAAAGAATGTGATCATAAGCAACTTAGTTTATCCAATCTCAGATGTGTAGCCTAGTCAATAAACCAAAACAAGTGGCCTTGTACCACTAGTTGGTATTATAATACCATCATATTCTATATCACTAGTACTAACCATGGGATAGACACCTGGCCTAGTAGCTAGAAGCCTTGGAAGACCAATACCAATATATGTACTAGGAGGACAAGTACTTTAGGCACTAGCTACACCCCAGTCCTAGATCTATTACGAGATGTCCATGCGCTTATTGAAGTATCAGAGTATGAAAAACACTGTAGATCATGTATTCAAGTATAAATTACAATGGTGCACTTAGGGAATAACCCTATCTAAGTATAAGGAAACTTGGTTTTCAATAAGCTTGATCAAACTCATACTTTCTATAGGAGGTTTGATCCTAAACAGGCTATGGTTGATTATAACACCCTGAAATAAGCCTTCTTGAAGAATTTAGATACACTTGAGTTTGAGTAGTAGATAATTGTTGAGCTCAAGAAGACAAACTAAGGATTATCAAAGAGTGTGTTCTTGTATGATGCTAGATTAAAGACTCTCCTTTCCAAGATCTTTTACAATATTCACCCTTCCTAACATACATAATGGTTCTTTGGAGGATTGTTAATACATTTTATAAGGGTAATATCCATATAAATATTCACCAACCCTTAAGAATTGATTGAATTCACATTCAGGGTCAAGGTGGTTGAGAACATTGATATATGAATTAGCCTATTAATAGAGGTATAGATTATATCTATGTCCTTCCAAATGTACAATTTGTCCATTAGTTCATCACAAAATGCTTGAAGTGGGTTATGGTGCACCAATGTTGAGATAGAGTGTCATAATATAAAAAATTATCTTGAAGGAATATACTCATAGTGTACTCATCAGTTCAACTACTAGTTATGCCAACATCAAATTTATGCCTAAAGTATGGGATGTTGAGCCATATTGAGCAAATTATGCAAGTAGAACCTAAAGTTGTCCCTTATTTAGAACCTATGTGCTAAAAATATGTATTGTAGCAATCCATGAGTTTGATCCAGAATATACAAGGAGATCTTGAATTGGCATGAGGCTTAGAGGCACAAGCTACTACCTTTGTTAGAAAGCAAGATGGACAGGAAACCAAAGTGAAAGAGTTAATATAGATCATGTACATTATACCAATATAAAGGATGTTGACACTATTAAAGAACATTATTCTAGAACATGAAAGATAATATTCAGTTGACGTTATCATGCCATACATGAAAATGGCATGAGAGGTTTGACATAACAAAATATGGAGTATGACCTAGAACTCCTAGTGAATGTCACCATCGATGGATGTCCATTTGCAAGGTCTTGATCAAAACTGACACTAAGGTCAATATCTTAATGAATAAATTATGGGAAAATATGGGTAGGCTCACCTTGAGGCCTTCTACCCATGTACTATTCAAGGGCAATAAGACCCAAACACATATAATTGAAATTTTGAAGGGTACCATTGTAGATATTATGGGTAACAAATTCTATACTAACTTTGAGGTTATCGAGTTCGCTAAATAGGATAATGACCCAACACTTCTAGGAAAGCCTTGGTGCTATGCCAACAATGCTGATATGCACTTCAAGAAGTGATATATGACCTTTAAAAATGGTTAGGAAAGGGTAGTGATCCCCGTTTCAAGTGACCAAGGACCCTCCTTATGTTGAGATAATTGATATGGAGGATGAGATCAACCATATATATAACATCACAATGTAAGGTGCCAATAATATCCACTGTTTTGATTAAGGAGTGCTTTCTTATGAGGATAGGTAGTCAGCCTCAGACACCACCTATGTCACTTGCAATAGATGGGTTGAAGAATCTAATAAGGCTACTATTCATAGATGCCACTTGGTATAGACAAAGGTGCTAAAGATTATAAGCATTGGCTAGGTCCAAATTGATCATGCTCTAAAATGATGTGTCCGAAACCATGAGGAGAAGGGAAAGAGCATACGCTACCTAAGCAAAGGCAATATTGAAATGCTTCCAAAATTTAAAGGGATCAACCTAGTGAAAAAGTATGTCTATAAATTTAAGGCATTTATCCCCAAATAGACATACATAATGGGTGCACTAGTGTATACCTTGAGAAGCACTACCACGCATTGGTGGGAGGCACAAAAAACTCACTTGCCAACTTGTCCAGAGGTAAAAGTGGCCATTTTCAATAGATTCAAGAGGACTAATGATAACTTGGATATATTGATGTACTTTGGTAGCTCTAAGTAGATAGAAAAGGTACACTAAAATATTTGGCATGACAAGAATATAAAGCACAAGGTGTTAACAAAAGGAAAATTCATTTTGTTCTATGACTCCAAGTATATGAAGAACCTAGGTAAGCTATGTATAAGGTGGATGGGCCCATATATAATCCACAACATCTTAGAAACTAACACATGTAGATTGCATAAGTTTTCAAGTGAAATACTCTCTAGGCATTTGAACAACAATCAATTGAAGTTGTATTGGTAATAGGGTGGCACTAGCACCATTAGAAACTAACTTATTAGTCATGAGTTTATTGTTTTAAGTGACTATAATAAAGTTTGGTACAATCCAAATAAATTCCTTTTTTGTTATGGTAGTGAATAAGTGGCACTTTGAGGTTGATAATAAAATGCTCTAGCATTTTCAAGCAGGATTCCTTCCATGTGAGTCAAGTATGAACACTCTCCAAGTGCTTGAGACCAAACAACTAAGTTATAGACGTGTAAAACTTGTTAGAGTTAGAGAAAAGGTGAACCAAATCTTCATGCATAAGATTTAATAAGGGAGGCATCTTTAGGCCCATGAAAGGCCTAGTTCAGTGCTTCCAAGTATAATACTAGTTGGGTGAGTTGAAAAAGCTTTCTTCTTAAGCACCTACACAAGACACCTAAGTATTTGGGTGCATGAAACTCACCGAACTTTAAGTAAATTTTAACTGAGAGAGTCACACAAGATATAATTATGTAAGAGGTATGAGGAGAGATACTAAAGATGTACAATATGATCATACACAAGAGATTAGATAAAAATTCCACATTGGAGGACTAGTGAAGGTATTTATATGGGGTATGAAAGGGTAAGGCAAAAATATGATAGCATAGTGAAATTGACAAAAACAGACAAGCACACTTTAAATAGAAGCAGAATTGGAAAAATAAAATGGGATCGAAGAGATTGAATCATGCACATGAGGTGTATTACACATAGGTTACCATATTAAAGGTGAAGGTCACACCAAGAGAATAAAGTGTAGGAAAATATCATTAGAACAAGATGGTATCCAACTAGAGTGAGGTAGGAAGTAACTGTTTCAACTACACATCACTTCACAAAAAAATTGTTAGAATAAATTAATGTGGTGGTAGTCGAGGCACAAAGATCTGCATTGAATTCACATATAAAAGAGGGTTTTTATGGATTTTATGTGGCATAAAAAATCCCAAGGAGTTTAGGTGCTAATACACCATTAATGTACCATACTAAAGGTGCCAGATGAGAAGTAGAGGTATAAAGAAATGAATAATTGGCTGTGACTAGTTACAAAACTTGTGCTAATTCAAAATTTTAATTAGATAACTAGAGCTAATACAAAAAAACTATAGAGCTAAAACAGAGAAACCCTAATACAACAAGACCTTAAGTACCCCTCAATGCCAAAAAATGGATGATTATATAGATGAATGAATTACGTTCCCTGTGAGATTAGGAGAGGAAGAAAAGGGGCACAATAGGGGAAAGAACTAGGCATTTGTAGACTAAGGTGATGCCAAGGCTACCATTAGCTATACATAAAGCTTAAGTGTTGAACATATAGTTGTAGACCTCATGACTATGTGAAGCACCAATAAAGATTGAAAGATCCAGAAAGATCAATAAACTGAGGTTCAAAACCAATAGATTCTAAATGAGTAAAAATTGGATGAGCATAGGCTTGTAGTAGGCACAAAATAATTCCAAGAGATCTTGACTAGAAGCAAAAGCCATCACTATGAAAATAGAAGCACAAGTAGTAAAAAGGGTGAGCATCACCCAAGTCAATCTAGAGGTGCTCGAGAAGATGTTATACTGAGATATGTAGTTTCCCAAAGAAGCTTTGATAGGAGAAAACTAGGAATCATTCATACACAACTTCCACCTAAAAGAGTACAATCATCAAACCTCTAACAATGTGAATGACCTAGCACAAGATTGGCTATTATATATAAGGGAAAATAATTCATAAGGTGCCACTTTTTGATGTCTCAATCTGAGACAAACTAATGACCAATGTTATGATGAAACTCTATGAGTTGACATGTTTTGAAAATCTAGAGGAACTTGTGTAGTTCCTCCTCTTACACATCCATGGGGATAGGTTTTACTTTGTAGGGATGTGCATGAGACTTCTAGTAATCCTTATTAGTTAAATCACTAAACACCTAAGATATAACACAAGCATTCATGAGATGATGTTAGAGGAGGAACCTATGTAGTTCCTCCTCTTACACATCCATGGGGATAGGTTTTACTTTGTAGGGATGTACATGAGACTTCTAGTAAACCTCATTGGTTAAATCACCAAACACCCAAGATATAACACAAACATTCATGAGATGCTGTTAGAGGATGTAGAAGTCAAAAGGATTAAAAATATCATAGGTTACTATAAAGGAGGATTCACATTCATGATCAAGGATATAAATGACCCAAGGATGAGGGCTATAACATGATTAGTGAGTTCAAAATTATGCCTAAGTGGATGATGGGTAGGTGTAATGAAGGTGTACTTATGAATTGCATATCACATGACATAGGGGATGAAGTTCAACATTGTCAAGTTCATCATGGAGGACATGATCAAAAACTTTCTCAAATGTCACATAGAAAATGATACTTTTTGTTGGTTTTCAATGTTGCTCCTGATTGTGATGGAGAAGATCAGAGTTCTTGATGGTGAAGAAGATAACCTATGGGTCTTCCTAGTGCACAATGACTCCCCAATGTTTAAGTATCAGAACTTTACCTACCCCCTCACTTTCCCCATAAGTACAAGGCATGCGTAATGGGATGGTTCTCTCAATATATTGAGGCTTTTTGAGAATAATGGTGCATCCCTGTGAGACTCTCATAACTTTGAAAAGTAACTTTCACCATTATAAATCACTTCTACATCATTCAATTAGCTCTCATAGATGGGAATCACTTAGGTTGGTTGAAACTACCTTATGAATTTTTAGCCAAGTAATTTAGAAAGGTATTATGAATAATCCCAAACATGTAATAGATAAATATCTTGGTGAACACCATGGATGCATAGATACATAGTTTAAAGTAGTAATTTGTGTGCCTAGGTAGCAAAACAACTAAATATAAGTAGGATGATTCAGATTCTATCAATATTTATTCCATAAAATAAGAAGTCATCTTTGGGCACAACTATAGGCTATTCTATGACATGAGGCTATGGAAGAAGGGTGAAAGCACTTGCAAAGATGATGACCTCCCCCTTAAGGTTTTTAAAGAAGGAAAGTTGGTCTTAGAGGCATCGATGGAAGTAAGAAAATCCCATATAAATAAGTAGGGAGAAACCCTAGAGGAAATATAAGAGTGCATTTGTTTAAATATTACCTCTAAAGATAGACTTACCCTCTTTACACCAATGAAGAAGTGCATCATCTTCACACCAAGAATTACCTCACCCAAGCTGAGGGAGAAGAAAAATAAGAAGTCCAAGGGGCCAATAGTGATTCCTATGATCACTTTGGAAGAGATGGAGGTGCAAGAAGTACAAGAGGAAGAATAAAAAGGAGGGATGAGGGTATATATCATATAAGAAGAAGAAATAGAGAAAGAGACTAGTGCTACTAAAATTCATGAAGATCTCCAAGGTGGCATTGCTATTATGCTTGGAGAAGTAGGAACATTAAGCACCTGAACTAAAGAACATACAAAGTAGCCTTCACAAGATAAAGAGAAGTTGAGCCATTGATGGAAAAAAATGGGCCTCAGTTAGGATCATATTAAAGCAGTACTAGAGTTGTATTGAAAAAGGGATGCCATAAAGGCCAAATGCATGACCCAAACAAAGATCGACAAATTTGATGCTAAGGAGATAAGGGTCAAGGAGGAAATAACTACCATGATCATGAAGAGTAATAAGGTATAAATAAATAAGTATAAATAAGAGATGGAAGAGAAGAGGGTTGCTACAAGAGTTGAACCCATGAAGGATAAAGTATCAGAGATGCCTAGCACCCCCACTAACATAGTAGAGGAAGTCATACCATAGGTGCTCCTAGGAAGTGAAGGGGCACATGAAGACAAGGAAGGTGATACTAGTGCCTTGTAAAAATAAATAGAGACTACAGTTAAAATCTAGTAGACTCAAGAGGGAAAAGCTAACACCAAAGATAAGGAAGAAGTAGACAAAGGGGATAAGTCCAAGGAAGAAACCTAGATGGAAACACAAGAAGCATCAGAATAGATTATTGAAGAAGGTACTAGATTTGATGAAAAATATTTAGATCAAATGGAATTGTCCATCCAAGAGGAGGAAGTTGAGCCTAGCCTGTGAGATAAGGCACAAAAGGGGTTCAAGAATGAAGACTACTACATGATGGAATACATGCTGCTTAGATCCACCACAACATTGATGCTCCAACACTATCCTTTTTTTAATATTTATATGTATTAAGCTCAATTAAATGTACCTTAGAGGGCAATCCTCATGAAAAACCAATAAGAGGAATGGTAGAACTCACTTCTCATCAACCCCCACATAATGAATCTAGTAAGGAAAACAAACACCCTCCTATGAATGGCAAGGATGACAAGAATCAAAATAGAGGGGCTATAAATAAAATACTTGATATATTAAATGCAAGGTGAATGTTTCAAATAATGATTTAGATATTTATTGGTTTGATAAGTGATTTCTTCTCCATCTCCCTATGTGATATTGATGAACTAATTGATGAAGATGTAGATGAAATTGAGTCCATGTCATCTGATGATGAGATTTTGATGTTTAATTATCAAAAATCACAAATAAAGTTTTTTGCCTACAAAGAATTGTTAAGTGCTACTACTATTGATCAATTTTGGAGTCTAATCAATAAGTTATGTGTCCCAACCCTTGAATTTTCTTGTGATGTTAATATGATGCAAGCATATAAATTGCCCATTCATGATTTCAAATTTTCACGATCATTGATTAATAATAAATATTATGGGGGGACTCCTTTAGTTGAGGAAATATAGCTTCTAATTAATACAATAGTTTCCCAAGAGAAATAATACTACTTGAGAAGCGAGCAACTAGGTGCTGATCCTTAGGATATTACCCCTATAAATACAATGGTAGGGGATGCAAGTGAGGAACTAAATAAACTACAATAGTCGTAAATGTTTCCAATCTAGTAACATATCCCAATTTCCTAAATAAAGAGGTGTTTTAGCCATTATCAGATTACCTTTGATAGTTAGTATCCCTAAGGGTGTGACTAATGTTAGAATAAATACACCTCTAAAAAATGTTGTAAATAATGCAAATTTTTCCTGACCTATTCGACTTCAGACATTAAGTGATTATATTCTAGCTAAAGGTGTTGTCACCCTTCCAGATAATAATCCTCTTCCTTATTACAATGTGTGTGATATGGCTCAAGTGTTGAGTCAATAAAAATCACTATGACACTTATTAAGTTATTAAGAATAATTGAACATAGGAAGAGGGAATTTGAGTATTTGAAATTTGGTGAGAAATCAAATTCAAATGTAATGAATTCAACCCTAATAATTTTTGATGAAGATGAAGAATCAGAAGAGATTCATGAACCCAATCTATAAGTTTATTTATGGACTACATTTATAGAAATTCAACTAAATATGGATCCATTTTATACAACCCTGATGATTAATGGCTTAATTATCCACATTTTCATGTTCATATTCAAATCCTATTTCAATGTGATGCCCCTAGGTGTCCTAAATGAGCTCAAAGTAAAAATTACATCAAACTTTAGCAAGTGTTATGCCATGGACTAATGATAGGTTCTAGTTGTTGGACAAGTGAAGGGGTTGATAGAATAGTTGGTAGTGTATCCAGGTAAGTATTTAAATATGGGCATGGTATTTTTGGATTGCCCACATATGTTGGGGATGCAGTTATCATATAAATGGGATGTTAACATGGATGGAAGTGTAAAAATGGAAATTTATTATGTCACCATTCTATTTGAGGGTAATATGGTCAAACTTTATAGACAGATGAAGATGTTACATATACTTGAAGATACAAAACATGATCTCAATGAAGTATTGATGCTGATGAAGAACCTATTATTCTTGATGTTGAAAATGAAAAAAAGGTACATTTTGGAAAATGTCATTTGATGGGGCTTGCTCCAATCTTGGAAATGGAGTTCGAATTGTCTTATATACCCCCACTGGTAAATGTATCAATTTTTATTTTTGGTTATCCTTTGAGTGCACAAACAATACTATTGAGTATGAAACACTCTTGCTTAGTTTATGGTTTTCCAATGAACATTGAATTAGAAGTTTGATTGTAAAAGGTGTTTCATAGCTTGTGTTTAAGCAAGTCTGTATTGCTTATGCCACAAAAAATAAAAGGTCGAAAGAATATCTAAATGTTATTTGGGATTTTATATAATTTTTTGAAGAATTCAAAATTTCTTTTCATGATATAAGTTTTAATAAAGAAGCTAATATATTTATACAGTTAGGTGCTCAATTTGATATTGCAAATATGAACCCTCATTATCAGTATCAAGTGGAGATAATTGTCAGGCCTTCAATACCAAACAATGTCCATCATTACTAGGTGTCAGATGATGATGTAAAAATCAAGAGGTTTTTAAATTATGAATCAAAATTCCATGACCAGCTCATAAACCTAGAATCCATGGTTCAGTTTTCTATCACAAAAGAAAACTTGTTTGGAGAGGATATGATTTAGGTGGAAAAAACATGTTCCTTAGGGGATTTATAAGTTTATAAGCACATTTTGATAAATATTATATAATAAAAACATGAGACTCATTTATCTCAAAATATGTGACTAAGTGTGATTTGGATTCTCATGAAAATCTAAGGTTTGGTTGGGTACTCACCTAAGTATAACTGAGAAACAAGTTTACATGCATTTGTTAAAAAAGTACCAAGATTATTTATCTTAGTCTTATTCTGAATTGAATGCACATAGGGTAGACTTATTTAAGAATGCCATCCCATTGCATCTAGATAACAAGACTTTTAGGTAGAAATAAAGACCTATTAACCCCATCTTGGCCATGAAGATGTGGGATGAATTAAAAAATCTAAGGAATGGAGGGATGATTTCTCCCATTAGGTATTCATCATGGGTGGAAAACTTAGTCCCTATACAAAATAATAATGGTGACATCCAATTGTGTATATAATTATGGAATTTGAATAAATCTTGTTTAAAGGACAACTATCCCCTACCCAACATGGACAACCTATTATAATGTGTTATTAGATCAAAAATGTTTTCTGCATTAGATGGTTTCTCAAGATATAACTAGGTTATGGTGAATAAATCTGAGAGACCTAAAACTATATTTACTATGCCTTGGGGCATGCATGTACATATGAGGATGCATTTTGTGTTAATGAATGCTGGTGAAACATTTTAGTGAGCTATGGACATTGATTTTTTAGGGGCGATTAAAAATTTCACAACTTTATATCAGGATGACATTACAGTGTACTACAAGAATAGAAAAGAATATTTGGAGTATCTAGAGAAAGTTTTCATTAGATGTAGGGAGTTTGACATTTTTATTAATCCTAAGAACTTCCAATTTAGAGTATAAAAATCTAAGTTAATGAGATATATAATGTCTAAATATGGTGTCATGATTAACCCCAAGAGAGTAGAATCCATTGATAAAGTGCCTATCTTGCAGTCCAAGAAGGGAATTCAGTCCTTCTTTAGGCAAATAAACTTTGTGAGAAGGTTTGTGTCCAATTTTTTAGAGATTACTTTGCCTATTAATTCCATGACAAATAAATACAAGACCATCAAGTGGGAGGAAAAATATGTGTACTAATTCAATGACATCAAAGGAGCCCTAAAGTTTGCCCCTATCTTGGCCAACCCAAATTATAAAAAACTTCCTAGATATTCTCTTTTGCATTATATAATACTATTATTATTGTCTTGTTGCAAACAAATGATGACAATCACGAGTAACCCATATCTTTATTTATCAAATCTATGTAAGGTTTTGATCTGAGTTATACCATTATAGAAAAATAATCTTTCACCCTTTTGTAGGCTATTAAGATGTTGAAGACTTATATATTGAGTTTGAATATTGTTTCTTATGTCCCACATACCATGGTGAAATACATATTGACTCACATTGAAGCATCCAACAAGAGATACATGTGGGTCAACAAGTTGTAAAAGTAAAATATGGATATTTAGACCACTAAGTTAATAAGATGGATGGGTCTAGACAAGTTCATGGATGACACCAATTTGTAAGCCATTGAGGTAAACACTACTATTTTTAATGTTGATGATTCTTTGATTTAAATTAGCATGTATCCATGGTATAAATACATCATTAGGACTTTAAAAATATGAATTATCCCCTTGAATTAGATAAGAATAAGAGGAGAACTCTTAAACTTGTTTCTAGAAAGTACCTCTTGATTGAAAGTGGACTAACATGAAAGAATCCAGATGAGATTCTCCTAAGATGCATGGTATAAGAACAAATTATAGAAATAATTGAAGACTTCCATAGTGAAGTATGTGGTGGCCACTTTGCACCTAAATTCATAACTCATAAAATTCTAAGATATGGATATTGATGGTTGTCATTATTCAAGGATGTTACTCATAAATTTTGAAAGTGTGAGAAATGTCATTATTTTTCTAGGAGGTTGAAAGCTTTGGGTTATCTTCCTTTTCAACATGTCATGATTAAAGGATTATTTATACAATAGGGATTAGATTTATTTGGTTAAAGTTTCTATTCATCAAGTGATAGATATAGATGGATGCTAGTTGCAATAAATGGGTTGAAGTGGTCTTTATAAAGAAGGATATATACCAGGTAGTTATGGAATTTTTGTCGAATCAAATTATTTTTAGATTTGGTGTGCTTATAAAGGTAATTATTGATAATTTCATGAGATTAAAATATAAATATCTAGTGTTATTATGTAAAGAGTAGGGGATGAAATAAGCTTATACTTCCAATTATAACCCTCAGGGGAATGGGCAAGTTGAATCGAGTAACAAAAAGTTACTCAAAATCATAACACATACTTTATAGGAAAACAATAAGTGGGGTGAACAACTGATGTTTGATTTATAATATGATACGATCACACCTAAGAGAGATACATTAAAATTTCCTTTTGAACTTGTTTATTGAGATTAGTTAGTTTTGCCTATGAATTTGTAGTTTCCAACCTATTAGTTCACACAACAACTAAAGGAAGATAAGAAAATAAACCACTATGAAATCAGGATGAAACAAATTTTTGAGTTTGATTAAATTCAAAGATAATATCATGAAAGACACCTCAATTCAAGGAAAAACTCAAGAGAATATTTGATATTAAGGTCACTTTGATAAATTTATAGGTAGGTGATCTAGTTTTACTCTGGGATAACAAACATGAGAAGAAAGGAAAGCATGGAAAATTTGATGCTTTATGGACGGGTCCCTATTCTATTGACTAACATATTGGGGAAGACACTTTCTTCCTAAGAGACTTGGATGGTGAAATACTAGATCTTGTTGTAAATGGTAGACATCTGAAACACTTCCTAGACCGATTCCATAATAGTCTTGTTGATTTGTTATTTCTATTTCCCCTTTACTTTATTCCTTATTTTTACAATTCATTTCATTTTCCTATTCATGTGTTCATTGTTATATCCTCCTAATCCATTTTTATCAATTTATCTTATTTTTTTGAGCTTCCATGGATGTTTGTCCTAAAATTGCTAAAGTGTTGACTCTGTGGCCCAATGGATTGGCACCTAGTCTTTTGTTCTGGGTTTCTTTACACATATAAAAGGGGTGTACACCCCAGGGAGACAGATAATATTAGTTCCCAAATATATTGGGAACCTTAGTAAGGGGGGTGCATTAGAGAATTAAATCCCATGTGGTAGAGGTATCAGTTAGATGAATGCAACTAAGTGTTAAGTACAATTGAGTAGCCTATGTGGACATCATTAGGCCTACATGAAATCAAAAAGAGATACGTAATACAAATTTTGTTTCCATGCAACTAAACCCTTGCCACATGGGAAGAGGGTAAATAAATAAATCAAAGTTTTTTTTTCATATATATGGATTTAAGGAACTTGGCAGAACATTTCCATTTGACTAAAATTTGGTACATTCTAGAACTTAACCAAGGTTTCTCTAAAGGTTTTGGGGACCAAATGCAGCCTGAATTTGAGATGGTAAATCCCCATAGGAAATATCATCAGAACATAATTACTAAAACCAAACATCAAAAAGACATTTTAAATTGTTTACCCTTCTCTAAAACCCACAACACACCAATTGAAAGGAGCTTGGTAGAGATTCTACCATTGAATACAAGTTTGAATTGATTGAAAATGGAAAATTGTTTCTAGACTCTAGATCTTGTGGAAGGAAGGAGAATGAGAGTATGATAGAAAAGGGAAGATGAAATGCAACTTGAAATAATACAAATTATAATTTTTAGCTGAGTTTTTAGATCTCATGAGGATAAAGGTGTTGATTTCATGCATACTGAATAAAGCTACAAGCTTAAAATTGTCACCCATAAAAAAAGGCAGAAGAAAAAAGCATGCCACATTTTGTTTTCTTTATAACAACAAGGTAGATGGAATATTTACATAAAAATAACAGAGTCTACTTAAATCTAAAGTGAGAATAATATGCACACTTGGTTGCCGTAAGCAAGGCTAAAAGGTGAGAAGAACTATCTAAGAAGGCTTTAGGTGTTGAGAAAAAATGTGTTTATTATACACTGGACCAACTATAATTAGTTTTACCTATCATTATTTGTAACTCTTCAAGAGTTTTCTCTTATAAAGGCATTAGAAGAACATGATTTTCCAGTTCCTAGTACAATTGATTATAATCAACATTGTGTTTTAATATTGATTGTTCTAGGTTATCCTCTAGTTCTAGTTAAGTAGATGCAAAATATTGATGTAGTATTTGAAATTATAGTGAGCCTAATTGTTTTCTTATTAGGATGTAGACTCATTCACGTGATCTCAATGAACTCAATATTATGATTAATGATGACGAAAAGGTCAGTATGATTGATTTTTCATGAATGGATCTTGTTTCTCTTATTAATAATGAGTATGCTACAAAGCAACATATTTTTCATGAATGGATCTTGTTTCTCTTATTAATAATGAGTATGCTACAAAGCAACATATTTTTGCATTGGATTCAAGTGTCCCAGTCACTACTATAGGAAAATTCAAAGATTTTATGGATTTCGATAACAACATGCAGACTGCTGCTATTATTTCCTCACCCTAGACATACAACACAATGATAACATTTTATGAGAAAGTTGGGTGTTTCTAACATGCTTATAATTTTTTTAAAGGGATGCAATAAGAGGGTATAAATCATGTTAAATTAATGTAAAACACTATGATTGATGCATATGGTAGATCAGAGTTGTATACCAAAATAGAGGAGCTTTTTCATGAAGGGTTTTAGAAGCAAAAGATATTCTTAATGGATTTTAGAGAAATGGTTTGGCCCTAGAAGGCATCCATTTTAGTCAATTGATTATTTCATTTATAAATGATATCTTGGTTGATGATGGTACTAGAATATAATTGGGAATAATGAATATTCAAAGCACATATTTCTCAAAAATATTGGAAGGGGATGGTTGTTAATGGTGACATGTTGTGTTTTTAGTTTTTTAGGATTCGTTCTCACTCTATAGTTTGGAAATAATTAAATAAGATATAGAATATATCAACATGTAAAGTGGTGGTGCACTTAAACCAATGAAACATATTTATAGGGTAATGAAGATTATCATTGGTAAATTCTTCAGATTCAAATGGATTGTGCATAGGGATATATTTATGAGTTGTGGAAACAAATAGAGGAGATCTTAGTTTCTAGAAAAAATCTTCTACATGGTATTCTACTTGACCAATATTTAATGGCGTTAGGTTGAAATTCAAAAATTAAAAGTTTCAAAATTTGTAGATGAGGCTCTCAAAGTACCTAGGAGATTTGTGCGGGAAAAGTAATTTTTAAAATGTAAGTTACAAATTGTAGTCAACTCTCCCAAATCCATTGGTCAAAGCAAGTGGATAAAAGTCAACTCAAGAGGAGCTTTAGGAAGGAATGTAATTTTTCAATTTTGAAAATATACAAATTGTAAATTGCACTTGGACCTCCCAAACCCCTTGGTCAATGTTGGTCAACATGAGGTTCACATGTAAATGGGAACTTTCACGGGAAATTACAATTTTATAATTTTGAAAATTTTAAATTACAGTCAAAGTTCTCATTTCGTTAAGGGTCATAGTGTAAATGGGAAATTTCAATTCCATTTACAAATTTGTAAATTGTAAATTATAGTTGGAGTTCCCATTTCCCTAAGGAAACTCTTAGGGAAATGGGAAATCCAACTACAATTTATAATTTTTAAAACTGCAAAACTACAAATTGTAGTTGGAGTTCCCATTTTCCTAAGGGAAATTTTTAGGGGAATTGTTACTGTAAATTGAAAATTTGAAATTAGTAAATTTAAAAACTACTGCTAAGTTCTAAATTTACCTCAAACAAAGAAATTGTAAAGCTGCAAAGGGGACCAAAATTTCCCCAATACAAAAAAGTGCAAATTTGAAAAAGGGACAAGAATTTCTTCAAAAGGCTAGAAAGTGAAAAGTAATGCATTAAAAAATGTTGAAGCAACCCTAAAAGAAAATTTTGAAAAAAAAAAAAACAAATGTTTAAAAAGCAAATGTGGAAAAGGCAAGTTACAACCAAAAAGAAAAAGGGTAAAAGTAACCTAAGTTTTGCATTTCCATTATTTTGCTTGTTCAAACACTCCATGGGAGAAATATTAAAGGTCTATAATTTCAAGGTTGGCCATTTCAAATAATATTTTTCAAATGGACATGCATTTATGGTATTCAAAAGCCATCATTACAAGATGCAGTTATTCTTTGGCATGCATAAGAGGAAGCACATCTATGAAGAATATTCCATACTTGCAAATGAGTGGTTAAGTGCATCTCTAGGAAGCTGCACAAGAATATAAAATGTTTGTTTGGCATTCAAGGTCAATATTCTCCTTTCAGCTCATGTGAAATTCATCTTTAGCCAAGAAATCAAAGGATTTTCTCTAAATCTTCATCAATTCTTGTAGAGGTAGTTACAACAATTATTTTCTTTGAAAATAATGAAGATTCCAAGAGTGACAAAGGGAATATTCAGTTGGGATCATCTTAGCAAAAAATTGAGTATTGTTTTCAAAATTTTAATATTAAAAATTGCAACCCATAATCCTAGATTACAAAAAGTGGTAAAAATGTATAAATAGAGGGTTTGTCCTCTATTCTAAGGTTATTTCTGTTGGTCTTTTCATTCTCTCTGTTTCTAGGTTATTCAAAAAAATTGGCATCTATTTTTGTGCGTATGTATTGTCTCCTTTGTTAAGGTATTTGTAGATGTACAACCTATAGGAAACTTTAAGAGCATGTTTATGTCTACCACATCAAAAGAATAGACTAACCATGCTTGTCCCCATGGAAGTAAGGTTTATTTTCAAATTTAATGAGAATTCTTTTGGGTTTTACTATTTCCTATTGATGAAGTGAAATAATATGTTTTGAAAATGTTGTTGATTGGATATTTAGTTCAGTGCTTACTACTAGTTATCATTTTGAGCATAAATATAGATTGTAAACCTTTTCTATAGTTTACTTTGAAAATATGTTGTTGAATAACTCTTTAGGACACCTTGGGTCTATGAATTTAATGGTAAAAAGTAAATGAAATTCTAGTTTTAGTGTATGTTCTAGCCTTTCATGAATCATTTAGGTATTTACATTTCATTCGCACCAAGAAATGCAAAGCACTCCTTGTATTCCCCTTAGCTTACATATGAGTTTTCTACATCTTTGCAAAGGAATAATGTCATGAATGCTGAAAAATCCTTGTTGTTTGAAGACAACCAACACACCACCCTTTTTCATAACTATCAAATATATCTTATCCTATCCTACCTTGTAAATAATAGACCTTGCTAAATATTTGAAGTGTTATTTCCCTACAGGTACATAAATATTGCCTACTTAACATGTTTATGTATTTTATGATTTGAAGCCAAACATTGTAGGATTCCATTCATCCCTTTATTTAAAAAAAATTATTTTTAGTGAATGTTGTAGTTAGCTAACCATCTATCTTCAGTAGCTTGTGTTTGACTTAGTGCATTTATGAATTTCATGTGAAAACCCTTCCTAGGTAGAGTGCAAAATTTTGATTATGCCCTAATCAGACCTATGTTTTTGTGCCCAAAGTCCCCATGGAGATTGAATTTTAGAATCACTCCATATGAAAAAGCTACCCCTTTAGTCCTCTAACCTTGGTTCAGGTAGATCCAAATATAGTAGGGAGCTCATCATACCCTTTGGCAGTGCCTTCTAGTCATTATCTACATCTAGCCCATCTATATGGTAAACCCTTCCTTGAATATAATGACATATAATTGGGTTTAACATCCGTGTTTGCCTTTTTTCTAAAGTGTGAAAGGCCAAACAAAATAGGTGTGCAACTAGGACCCAATACTCTCTTCGCTCCCATAGTAGTCTTTTTCAAGTAAATATTCTAAGTTTTTTCTTCTTACCCACAATAGACTCAGTTTATTTAGTAGAATAAATTTGTTCTCCTTGATTTCTATCTCTAAATTCTACATTTTCTCAAGGTTAGATTCTCCCTCCTTGTTTCCCCTACTTTAGAGTGCCTCTAGGGATAAGCATCATAAATATGACCTGGTCATTTATAATTATGACATCTAAATGTTGTATTATCATAATCTAAAGCTTGAACATTAAGAAATTTATCATATTTCAAAATTACTTTCTCTAGAACCTCTCTACTAAGATCAATCTCTACATAAATTCTAAAAGAAGTACATAGGACCACAATAGATCTCACATGATCATTATTTATGAATGACCCCAAATCATTACCTATTTCTTTATAATCATGCAAAAAATGCAAAGGTAGGTTAGGTAGACAAACCCACACAAGCACATTTGTTACCAAGTGATTGTTTGTATCAAACTCTACAAACCAAGAAGTGATAAACATACTCATATTACCCCAAAACCAAAGGCCTTCTAAGAAAAAATTATTATAATGCTTCTATTCAGTAAAAATCATAATAAAAAATCCTTTCTAATATAGAGAAATCTTGCATTAATTTGACCAATTCTCGTAGACCCACTAGTATAAGGCACTCAATATAGGATACATACTCAAATAAAGTAAAAAAATAATCATCCACTTCATAATTTAAAATATCCATTAAAGGTATCTCCTTCTATTTTTCTACAATATATGTTTTAGGAGGAGGAGGGCACTTCATAGAATTTGGATTTGAAGCAGTATTTTTAACTGTTTGATTGAAAGTTACATGTTTTGGAGGATAATCTCTATTCAATCCTTCCACAACTCACCACATTATTTAATCCATTAAGATGAGTAAGTATTTTCCCAAATGATATTAATAAAATATAGGGAATCTTAAAATTCATTGTCCTAATGCACTAGACATTGAGACTCAGCAGGGACACCAAAATAAACCTCTAGACTCAACTATAAATCCATTATAAAATTTGTCCCTATCACCTAAATGTGATTTATTTTTACTAATATTGATTTAACTAGGGTTTTAAATCCTATATTATGTTCTTTTAAAAGTTTTTAACGATTATATGTTACCCTATTAACCATAATGCCATCCTCAAATGCCTTAGAAATGAAAAATGCATTCCTTGATATTATTGTACATTATGGTAATTTTTCAAAAATTTGGCCTTCATCTTACAACTTGAATTTATTACCCTTATCCTCCAAATATTGATCTTTTGGCCCAAAATAGAAAGCTCCATAATTTTTAGTGGTTTCCTCTTATACCCTTCAGCGATTCCCTAATTCGCTGTACCCATCTCAATCTTATCAAGAGTATTGGAGAAAATAGGATTCCCATTAATAGTATTACTGAGTAAACACTACCCATGGGAGAGAATAAATGAACCTACCTATGAAAAAAGGTTCACTAAGAAGCCATATTATGAACCTCTAAAATCCTTCATCTACTCTTTCAATGGATCCATCTCATTCTCTTTCCCTTCAAACCAAATCTAATTTAGATGCGTTGTAGCTTTATTATTATAAATTATACCAATAAGAGGACCATATGCTTCACTCATCCTCTTTAATTTTGGATCTAAAAAATCTCCATCAACATTTAACACCACCTCCTCACTTAAAACCATAGTGGTGAGTAGCTTGAAGCCATCACTAAGCAAAACTAAATTCATCGCCATCCTCTCTAATAGAATATTAGTTCTATATTTATTTTTTAATTACTAATAAGATTAAAATTAATTATTATAGATACAAATATTAAATGTAATTAATTATTCTATTGTTTTTACTCTTGACATAATAAAAAGGCTATTATCAACAAAATATGCTTACATGTATGAGCATGGTCTTCAATTTCATGTAAACTTCATTGATACAGACAGAACAAAAGTATCGATAGATTTCATCTTACTTAATTTTATTTTAAAAATATTTGCATTAGTTGTTATATAATCAAAAACATAATAATCAAATAAAATTTTAAAATAATTTTTAAAAATGAAAAAAATACAACCCATTTTTTATGTTTTTCCTTTTTTATGATTTTTCTAAAAGTTCAATTTATTTTTTAAAATGGTTTATCTTATATTTAAAAAATAAATAAACAATAAACATGTCAAAACATCTAATTAAACAATGTTATTAATTACAACACATGCCAAATGCTAAGTTTCAAATTTGATGAATTTAAAAAAAAAGTCAAAACAAATAAACAACTTTAAAAAAAAAGGTAAACATATCCCCTTCTCCTAACCCAACCAATATTCAATGTAGGAATTTAATAAAAACTTAATAATATTGGGAGTATGCCCTAAATAGTTTAATATAATAAATATTTAGCACACCAATCCTTTGATGCATAGGAATATTCTGCATGTTACAGTATAATTCCTTTATATCTTAATGTCATAGATTTTGTCTTGTGATAAGATATAATGAAGAAAATATATTATAACATCCTATATCAAATTAAATAGTATAAACTATCATAACTTGAATAACTACATAGAAATGACCAACTACTTTGAATCACACCAAATAATAATATTATATCAACTACTTCACCACCACATTAAAGGGCATTTGTATTTAAAAAAAAAAAAAAGTGAAATCTTCAAGAAATTTTCCATATTTAGATACTTATAATTTTGTTCTTTTATGGGCTAACTAGCTATGTATAAATAAAGTACCATTTCGATACAAAACCCTTGATACTTTTTTTAAGGAAAGGACTTCAGTCCCATGAAAAGAACTTTTTGATCATAATTGCATGTCAAAATAGGAAAAAATCACTTTCATAGTAGACTTTGGAATACACAACAAGCACCACACCTAACTAAAGTTGGAAGTAGGAAAGTTCATTATTTGGTAGATAACTTATTGTTAAAGGTGATGGTACAATCATAAAATATTTAAACAAATTAAAAAATGAATGTGATGTATGATTTTGCATTTCTAAGATAGAAACATATGAATAGATTAATTATCACTTTAAATATAACAAAAGTTAAACTATCAAAACACTTTATCTTTTTTCATTCCAAACATAATAATAATAATAATAATAATAATAATAATAATAATAATAATAATAATAATAATAATAATAATAATAATAATAATAGTCATTCAAAATCTCACTCACTCACACACACACACACACACGCACGCACGCGCGCGCGCGCGCGCGCACACACACACACACACACACACACAAAAAAAAAAAAAAAAAAAAAAAAACTAAATAACTATCTTTACCTAAACTTACAAAAAATAAAACACAACAAAAAACATAGCATTGATAAAAAATAACATGATACTAATTAACAAAAAAATATAATTGCCTAAAGCTAGGAGTAACATTTGAATTTAGTCCTCTTCCTTGGGCACCACTAGAACTATAATAACCTACCATAGATTGCATTCACCTATACATTGCTCTCGTGACTACAAATGTAAGAAGTCTAATGCATTCATTGATAAAGCTATTGTACCCAAGTTTCATATATGCTTTCACACCAAGCCATGAACAAAAACTTACAAGCATCGCAACCACTTACACTACTCTTAAGGACATGAAATGGCCCAAAATATGGTCTAATAAAGGAATGAGAGCAAGCCAATGATCAAAAGAGAATGATGGCTACAAAATCATGGGCTAAGGAGCATAATATAAATGAAGAGTCTCTATCATAATAACATACCATTATTCAAGATCATGAAAAACACATAGAAGAGTCAAACCCATAAACTATTCCCTAGAAAAGGAAAAAGTTAGACCCTAAACTACTATGAAATCATCCAACCAATCTACCAACCCAACTATCCCTAGCCAAACCAAACCCCACACCACTTTTAAAACTACAATTAAATCTCAAACCACCCATAGAAGATTATTAGCAAATATCAATACCAGTTCTATATTTTATTTCAAATGACTAAATGAATACAGAAAAACATACCCAATTATCTCCCAAATTGCTTCCTAGATTTGTATTGATAGAATCATAAAAATATGGTGATATGTATGTCCATGACATAATCATGAAATGTCATTTCTATTTTTTAGGAGACAAATATAAAATTGGTGAAATTAGCACACAACTAAAAACTATAAAATCAAAATTTTAATGACAAATTCCACACACACCAAGGCATATATTATAAAAAATGATACCAAAAGCATAGGATGTATATGGGTCCAATCACTTAGATGAAAAACCACATGGAACCACCAACTAAATCTAATACTCGATTAACCACCTTAAATCCACATCAAATCATGACTTGGGTTTGATCTAGTTTTAAATTTAAGAGGCCCTACAGGAAAACCTCTTGTAATTCTTTGGTGAATCTATGAATAACTTATTTTTAGGCATGGTAAATCCTATATGCATGATGATGAATCCATGAATATTCTAGATGAGTGGAAGGACATAGATTATTCATTCTTTCTACTTTTTCATACTACTATTTGGCTACACAAAAAGAAGGGAACTAAATGGAATATTAAACTATGTCATAGAATGGTTGACCTAATTTGATAATTTAAATAGTTGTACCAAATAACATTGTTAGAACCCTACACTGAACAACACTATTGAATAGTGGTGCCAAATGGTGGTACCAAATAGTGTTGCCAAATAGTTGAGCTCAAAACCAAAGATGAATGATGTTATTAAGAATCTTGTCAGATGGTACTATCAAATAGTACCATGAGATGGTTATACCTATCAGTGTTACTGAGCCACTCAATCGATTAATGATGCTAAAAGGTGATACCATCTTGGAACTATCATGCAGTGTGATTTATTTGCATAGATTTTGTTTAGCTATGTGTTTTTTATTTGGTGTTGATAGGTAACCTGTGTAGCTATTATGTTTGACAATTTGCCAACTACCACCCTTGAATTATAAATACCAACCCTTCACCATAATTTTAACCATTTTATATAATTCTTTTCTCATCCCCCTTCACCTCAACCATAATGATTCACATACTCAAGTCGTTAGTTATCCAACCATTGAAATAAAATATATTTATTATTATTTTTTATGCCAAAATATTTTAAATTTGGTATAATAAACATAAAATTTCAATGATTTGATTTCAAAATGCATTTTCATTGGCCTATTCTACATTCCCCAGTATGAAATACACCATGGGTTGTTGAGATTGTTAATGTATTTCTGACACTTGTGATATAGAGTTCATAGTGAACGTTGACTCCCAATTGATATGATTTAGTACCTTGGAAGCAAAAATTTATAATCTAATAGGGCTTATTTTTCATAAAACTAACCCTATAACTTTGAAATCAATGTTGAAAAATGATGATGATAAATATTTAGAATCAGCTTTCAAATTGTAGATCGATCAAACTGGTATGTAAATTTATTTTTATTTTTTGTCTTTTTGAGTCATTAATATTTTTTCACATTTTTCAGATAGTCATAAGAGGGACCTATGCATAGATGACATTTCTGAACCATTTCCTAAAGTAATGGCTAAATGTTTCCTTTCTAGAATAGTATTACAGGGAAGGCTAGCAGGCATTCCCTATTGGGCTATAATTTACATTCTTTGTACTCTTTCTAATTTGTGATATGACATATGTAGTTTCATTTATTTTAGGATTAGGTTAAAATTAAATTATGCTTGTACCAATCCTAGTTATACCATTTCTTAATCATATTTTATTTGGGCCTTGTACTATAGGGATTTATGTGACATTCAAAAAATAGTGATTACAACTCTATTGCATCCAAAGATAAGCACAAATGATTTTTCTATTGATGAGTAGGAAGTTAGTTTAACATTCAAATGAATCAAATAAATGGTTTAGTTTATGAAATATTCCCAATATAAGGCTTAATATTTGTTTATTTGGTACATGTAAGATTTTGTGAATTTATGACAAAAAAATAAGCTACTTGAAAGGGACAATGTGCAGTTTAAGGATCTGAATCTTCTAAGCCTATAGAATCATCCTTTTATTACTTTTTTATTTTGAAATGTCCAATATTTTTATCCATATCATCTTCATATGTAGGTTTAATATTTACAACATTAAATAATAAATTCATAATAACATTTTAACTTTTAAGTAAAATATCTTTTTTTTCTTTTTTTGTAGTTAACTTGAAATTGACTAAGGTTTGAATGTAATAACCTCAACAAACTAGAAAATTTCATTTTTTGGTGTCTTCTGGACCCTTTATGTAAGTCATTTTATAATCCATGTTTTGGTTAAATTTTATTAGAATATTTATTGATATATATATATTTTTTGACTGAAAGTTTTCCTATTACAGCTCAAGTCATGCCTACCACTCAGAATATGGCACATAGATTAGACAAAATATAATTTCCACCTACAATTACTAAATCATTATTTTTAAATTAGCATTGAGTTTTATTTTTTAAATTTATCACTTTTATAATATAATTTATTTTTTAAGGTTACCTCAATATCTTAGGAAAATTATGCCACCGTCACTACCCCCAAATGCAGTACAAATAAGGGGAAGACTCTTTCATAAGTAACAGGTCCATCACCTAGAAGAGGAACATTGCAATTATCAAGTTTTCAATTACTGGCATTCTTGATAAAAAAAACCTATCTAGTGTGAATATATTAAACTATTTATAAAGAATTGATCTTGATGAGGAATATCTTAGGATTGAAATTGGAAAATCTAGTGGTGTTACTTTCAATCCACATTATTTTTTCTAGAGTATAGATGTAACTAATTGAGAGGAACCTTGTACCTCTTCACCTCACGCCCCACCAGCTAATGTTGAAATGTTTGATGATGCTAGTACAAAATTTCCATTAAATAATTTATTATCATAAATTATTATTTTAAGTCATAATTAGAGTGTTATAGATGAGTTAAAATTTGTATTAGTTTGAGAGTTTTAAGAAATTATATTTATTAAATAAATAAATGCCCATTATCATAACCACTCTTAGAGACAAAATTTATTTTCATCAGATCAACACGAACCCATAAAGGTTGATGCTTTGTTTGGTAAAGCTAAATCTAGGGCCATTTACATTTCTAATAGTTACATTGATAATGTTTTGAGTATTATGCTAAATAGGTTGGATAATTTGAATGAAAATTCCTAGGCATATTTTAATAAATGGTCAGAAGACATCAACCTTGTTTTTATTGCAAATGTCAAGAAGGAAAAGGCTATGGTAATGTATCATCATTTTTTTCAAATTTAATGTCATAGTTATTTTATTTCTATTCTAGTGAGATTGCCTTTGTAATTATAGGAAAAATATGAGAATATAGAGAAGGAAGTTGATGTCCTTACCATGATTTATAAAATGCACAAAAAACTTGTATTCTACCATTTAATTGAAGGAGAAGATTTTTCTATTGATCTCGATGCTTTATTGAAGTAGAAAATAGATGATGATCCAAAACTACTTTTCACAGGAGATGCTAAGAAAGAATAAAAGAAAATCTTGCTTGAATTAATTACGCAATTGAGGATATTAAAAGGGAATGTATATTTAAGGACAACACATAAGAAGTGAAGATAGGGATTGGAAAGGATGGTGGTAAAATGTGAATGTTATGATTTATAAAGTGGCTAAGATGTGAGGTGTCTATCTAAAAGACAAAACATGATATTTTATAATTTTTTAAACTCTATTATATTTGAAGATAATATTATGTTTTTCAAAAATGTTTTAAATCACAATTTTAAGTTTAAATTTAGAATGATCAGTTTGTTAAGTTTCAATTAGTGTTTTGTCATTGAGTCATGAGTTATAGTTCATTTATCATCTTAAATGCGTAATGTGTGTTGATGCATTTTAATGAACATGGTGATGTAGACTAAAATGATTTTTTTACATGGATTTAGATTTAGCATGAATTTGAATTTGAATTTTATGATTTTGTAAACTCATTATTAAATTTGAAAAGATAATGTTATATTTTAAAGAAAACAATTTTAAATGAAAATGTTATGTTTGACTTTACAAAGATTAGTTTATTAAGTTGATGTAGTTCAAACAACATGATGATGTGGAATTCAAATATTTTTCTATTTTGATTTGGACTGAGCATGGATTTCAATTTGGTGTGCTTTTATCTTGTTTAATTATTATCACTATTCTAGAAAGTTGTAGTTATTATTGATGTCGAGTTCATACAATTATTATGGTTTATTCTACACTTGAACCTTCATGAGTTTATTTTTTCTTTTGTATTTGGTGATATTATTCAATAGGGTTGTCATGCTCTATCGTTGTTATATTTGAATTCAAAATTCATATTTATAAGCTAAAAGTTAAGGTTAAAAATATTAATATTGTGCTATAATATCAAATTTAAGTTATTTCAAAAGTAATAAAAATATGTATTTAACAATAGAATCTTAGAAAAATAGAAAAATATTATTACCCATTTTAAATTATGAAGAAACAATTAAATAAAGGGGAAGGTTACATGATGAATGGAACAAATATTTTAAAAGACCATGCTATCAAAAATTTCAATTAATTCAATATTTGAAATGTTTTATAATATCAAA
Organism: Torreya grandis; assembly: GCA_037957365.1. NCBI lineage: Eukaryota > Viridiplantae > Streptophyta > Pinopsida > Cupressales > Taxaceae > Torreya > Torreya grandis. The sequence goes on from JARHVA010001801.1 coordinate 2,406,178, forward strand.
AATGATATGAGATTAGAATTTAGAATATGATAATTGAAATAAATAAATATAATTAATACTTGAGTAGTTGAAGTAATTCTACATAAACCTGTTCATTTCTATTGACATTTACATCATCCATGTTAGTGGCATATTAAGTGTCATTATTTACATCCTCTCTATTTTTTGTTGTATTATTGACACCTCTTCTTCAATTTAGAGAAGACCATGTTTCCAGAGCTCTTTCATAAGGAAACATATCCACAACATGATGTGAAACATATAATCTCAAATTGTTTCTAAATTTTTATTAAATCTATTTCAAATTTTTTACTTAATAAAAGATAATGCGTTGAATACTCTTTCATATTCCACTTAGCTTGGAATCATTATTCAAAAAAAATCATATAATAATAAATATTTGCAAAGAAATTCATATAGGTTTTACTAAGATAATGTTTTTTCCATATCTATATAATTACCCCATTTTTTATTGGTTTTATTAGATGGTGATATTATTCAAACATTGTAATTAAAATATGAGTTAACTATTGAGTTGTGGATCTAAAAGCTTCACTGTTGAGCTCATGTGGAGGTTGTTGGGCTTAACTAGTAATCGGCATCGGTAGTATCACCGACATTGGTCAGGCATGGATCATAACCAATGGACATCGATCAGGGATTGGTCGATGTCGGTCATATGCAGACCGACAACGACCGGCATTGGTCACCTGTGTGTGTGCATTTGCATGCATTTTCAAAATTAGATTTGTTCTAATTTTAGGAGGACAGAGTGTTTGCATGTAAAGACTAATTTTAGTCTTGAGTCTGTGTTTTTAATTATTGTATGCCTTGGATCCTATATAAGAGACCCATGGGGTAGTATTGTAATTAAGAAAAGAGAAGGGAATAACAACTTGGTTATTGAGTTGATTGTAATTGATTGAGAGAGAGAACTCTTGAGAGAGAAATACTGTACACCCAAGAGGTGTGGGAAGAGTGAGATTTCTTCATTATATTTTGAAAGATTTTAATACAAAATTGATTGTTTCTTGTATCTCCTATTATTTGCTATTTCGTATTTCTAGTTACTTATTACTTCTAGTTCAATTTCGTGTTTAGTTGCTTATACAAAAGTAATCAATTGTACTCCAAGCTCCTAACAAGTGGTATCAAAGTGGGTTAGTGATTGTTGATTATAGGTTCACTCACAGGGGTTTCTATTTGAGTGGGAGCAAAGCAATGGCATAAGAAACTAAGCTAAGAATGGAGAAATTCAATGGCAAAAATTATCAATTATGGAGGATGCAGATAGAGGATTATCTGTATCAGAAAGATCTATTTTTACCATTGGGTGGGGTTTCAAGTAAACCCACAAATATGTAAGATGAAGAATGGAATGTTCTTGATAGAAAGGCTCTTGGATCTATAAGGTTGAGACTGGCATCTTCTGTGATTTCTAACTAATCACAGGCAAAGACAATAGTAGAGTTAATGGATACTCTAACAAACTTATATGAAAAACCCTCAAGTTTAAATAAGGTATATCTTATGAAGCACTTATTTAGTTTGAAAATGTAGGAAGGTGGATCTATATACAATCATCTTAATAATTTCCATGAAATTGTAAATCAGTTAAATTCAGTCAAAATAGTTTTTGATGATGAAATTAAGGCTCTCTTAATCTTATGCTCTTTACTTGAAAGCTGGGACAACTTGGTAATGGCAGTTAGCAATACTGCATCTACTTCAAATATCTTGAAAGTTGATGATGTTGTTAGTGTAATCTTGAATGAATAAATTCATAGAAAAAGCACAGGGGAAACATCAGGTAATGCTTTAAGTATTGAAAGCAGGGGAAGGCAAAGAGAGAAGGTAAGCAAGGGAAATCAAGGTCAAAGATGGGAAGGAGATCCAAATCCAAAAATGGCAGAATAAATTGCTGGAATTGTGGAAAGAAAGGGCATGCAAAGAGAGATTACTGGTTGAAAGATAACAAAGAAAATCAGCATAAAGGTAATAAAGAAGCAAATGTTGCAGGTATTGTTGCACAGGATGCTCTTATATTTTATTTGGATAGTCAAGTAGAATAATGGGTTTTAGAATCTGGTTCTTCTTTCCATGCAACCCCAAATAAATAATTTTTCAATGATTATGTCCATGGAGATTTTTTAAAAAATTATTTAGGGGATGGTGAACCTTGTCAAATTGTTGGCAAAGGAAAAGTGTAGCTGAAATTGCAGAATGGCAACACATGAGTGTTGAAAGATGTCATGCTTTTACCCATCTTGAAGAGGAATTTGATTTCTACAAGAAATTTGGGTGATGAGGGTTACACAGTAACTCTCATAGCTGAATCTTAGAAAGTTTCCAAGGGTGCACTTGTATTAGCAAGAGGTAAGAGAGTAGGTACACTTTATATATCTACTTGTGTTACTAATTATTCTCCTTCTATTTTATCTACTTCAGATGTAGATGCAAAGATGTGTCACTATAGGCTTGGTCACATGAGTGAGAAGGGAATGAATGTTCTTAAGTCAAAAGGTAATATTTCAGATTTGAAAAGCATAGATCTAGATTTTTGTGAGCATTGTATTTTTGAAAAATAGAAGAAAGTGAGGTTTCTCAAAATTGGGTCAACAAAAAAGGAGCACAAATTGGAGCTTGTTCACACAGACATGTGGGGACCAACTTAGGTAGCTTCTATTAGAGGATCACAGTATTATGTTTCTTTTATTAATGATGATACAAGAAAGGTATGGGTTTATTGCATAAAGAGGAAATCTAATTTTTTTGACACTTTCAAGAAATATAAAACTTTGGTTGAGAATGAAACAAGTTTGAGATTGAAGTGCCTTAGATCTGACAATGGTGGTGAGTACTGCAGCAATAAATTCAATAGTTACTATTTTATGAGTGGAATACGCAAGGAAAGGATAGTTCCAAGGACACCTCAGCAAAATGAAGTTGCCAAAAGGATGAATAGAACAATAATGGAGCATGCATGGAGTATGAGGTTGCATGCTAGTTTGCCCTTAAATTTTTGGGCAGAAGCTATAGATACTATGGTTTAGGACTCTCTACTACTCTAGATGGTGGAATTACAGAAGAGGATTGGATAGGTAAAAAGGTAGATCTTTGAAATCTCAGAGTTTTTGGTTCTGAAGCTTTCACACACATTGATAAATAAAATAGAAAGAAGCTAGATGCTAAATCTATGCAGTGCACTTTCATTGGCTATAGCTTTAGAGATTTCAGATTTCGGTTATGGAATTTAGAAACTAAAAAAATTATTAGAAGTTGTGATGTAGTTTTCAATGAGAAGGTGATGTACAATGATCAGCTCAAGACGCTGAATAATTCTGAGCAGGGCAATCTTGATTTGGATGAAGTTATGATCCAAAATGAGCTCGTGGGTAAAAATAATCAGTCACAAGAAAATACAAGAACTGACATCATTCAGGTAGTAATTGACATTGGTTAGGTAGTAACCGACATCAGTCAGGTAGGAACTGACATCGGTCAGACAGAGACTGACGTCGGTCAGGTAGAACTGACATCGGTTGGGTGCAGACAAAGAGATGACCGAGATTGGTCACTGTCAGAATGAAATTTGGGTAGACAACAAGCTGTGAATGAGTGTTAAATGACCATAAGGATGATTTTATGGGTAATTAAACCTACAATTCGTTATTCCCCTTCTTTATACTATGTGTTGCTCACTTATGGTGGAGAACTAGAAAGTTTTGATGAGGCAATACAGGTAGAATCTAGGAAACAGTGGGAGCATGGCATGAATGAGGAAATTGATTCCTTGGAAGATAACCAAACGTGGGATTTGGTAGAGTTTTTAGCCAGAAAAAAAACATTAAAAAACAAATGGGTATATAGGTTAAAGGAAGGAGAGAATGGACAAATGAGACACAAGGCTAGGTTGGTAGTAAAGGGATTTGGATCTTGAGCAGCTTGATGTTAAGACAGTGTTTCTTCATGGATATTTGGATGAAGAGATATATATCAATCAACCAAAATATTTTGAGGTCACAGGTAAGGAAAAACTTGTGTGCTGGTTGAAGAAAAGCTTATATGGTCTTAAGCAAGCTCTAAGACAATGGTATTTGAGGTTTGATAGGTTTATGATAGAGCATGGATTTGTAAATGTCAATTTGACCATTGTGTTTATTTTACCAGATTGGATAATGGTAATTATATTATCCTATTGTTGTATGTAGATGATATGCTTGTTGCACGTTCACACATGCAGGAAATTACTGAGCTAAAGGTAAAATTAGCTCACACATTTGCCATGAAGGATTTAGGAGCAACAAATTTTTTTTTTGGCATGAGTATTAAGAGAGACAGGAAAAATCACAGGCTGGTTTTGTTTCAAGAGGATTATGTGAATAAGGTGTTGGAGAGGTTCTATATGTAGGATGCAAAACCGATAAGCACACCTATGGATGGACACTTCAAGATGAGCAAAGAATAGTGTCTTAAATCACATGATGAGGTTGAGTACATTAGTAGAGTTCCATATGCTTCAGTAGTTGGAAGCTTGATGTATGCAATGGTATGTACTAGACCTAATATTGCCCAAGCAGTGGGAGTTGTCAACAAGTTTATGGCCAATCTAAGAAAGGAGCACTGGAAAGCAGTTTAGTGGATTCTCAGATATCTGAGAGGGACAAGTAGTAGGCATTTATGCTATGCAAGGTCAAACACTTCTCTACATGGGTATGTAGATTTAGATATGGCAGGTGACTTGGATGGTAGGAGAAGCACCATAGAATATGTGTTCACTGTTGGTGGAACGGTGGTTAGCTAGATTTCAAAGTTGTAGAAGGTTGTTGCCCTGTCTACTACAGAGGCAGAATACATTGCAGTCATAGAGGCTAGCAAGGAAATGATATGGATGACATGATTCATGGAAGAGTTGGGAAAGGAGCAAGAGAGTTATAGATTGTATAGTGATAGTCAAAGTGCAATTGATTTGGCAAAGAATTTAGCGTTTCATTCAAGAACCAAACATATACATCTTAGGTACCACTTCATTCGACAGGTATTAGAGGATGGACATTTGAAACTGGAAAAGATCCATACAGATAAGAACCTTGCTAATATGTTAACAAAGCCGGTAACAAAGGAGAATTTGAATCTTCATTCAAATTTTTTTGGTCTTCAAGATTGAACTTGAAGATGGAGATGCAAACCAGAGTAACAAGATAGAGGATGTTGCTGTACAGGTACAGGTGCAGCTATTTATCTCCAAGTGGGAGATTGTTGAGTTATGGAGCTAAAAGCTTCACTGTTGAGCTCATGTGGAGGTTGTTGGGCTTAACCAATAACCGGCATTAACAGTATCACCGACATCGGTCAGGTGTGGATCAGAACCAATCGACATTGGTTAGGGATCAGTCGACGTTAGTCATATGCAGACTGACAACGACCGACGTCGGTCACCTATTTGTGTGCGTTTGCATGTAAAGACTAATTTTAGTCTTGGGTCTATGTTTGTAATTATTGTATGCCTTGGATCCTATTTAAGAGACCCATGGGGCAGTATTATAATTAAGAAAAGAGAAGGGAATAATAACTCGATTATTGAGTTGATTGTAATTGATTGAGAGAGAGAACTCTTGAGAGAGAAATACTGTACACCCAAGAGGTGTGGGAAGAGTGAGATTTCTTCATTGTATTATGAAAGAGTTTAATACAAGATTGGTTGTTTTTTGTATCTCCTATTATTTGCTATTTCGTATTTCTAGTTACTTATTACTTCTGGTTCAATTCTATGTTTAGTTACTTATACAAAAGTAATCAATTGTACTCCAAGTTCATAACATTAACTATGATGTCATTAAATACTTTTCCAAAATACCATTTATTTCAAATTCAATGACCTCTATAGATTTACTAAAATGCTTAACAAGAGAACCCATGTATTTGTGAAATAAATTTCTAATCAACTTTTAACTATTATTACTATCTACAGATAATTTTTATAAAATTATACTTAGTTTTATACACATTTTAAATATAACAGTATCATACATACATGTGTTATAGGGAGTTCTTTAGATTTAGCTTGCACAAGATCACAGCTTCTATATAAATTATGCATTAGTATCTCCTTTCCATTAATGATGACACAAATATGATCATTGATATTTAATTTCAAATAGCTTTCAAGATTCCTTAATTTTGTCAAACATTTCCAATTACTAAAAATAGGCCCCTAAAGCTTTTAATTTAAAGTTTATAGTATATCTAGAGATTGATAGAATCATTTTCTTAGCTGTATGAAGACAAAAATATAAATAGATCTATCATGAGCATGTTTCATTAAATAATTCATTTCCCTCAACATTGGGATAATTCCACATAATAGTCAATAATCTTTCCAAATCTATTAAACAATACAACAAATATTTTTCCTTGTCAATTTCTATATTATATTTCTTAAAACACTCAGCATGCAGGTTCATATATAGAAATTCATATTGTATGAACATCTTATAGTTGTTTTCACCATCAATCACTCATACTTTAAATGTTTGGAACTCTAAAAATATCTTTTGAAATTGATTGACATATAAGCATGTGAGTCATGAATAAGCTCCTCCACTTTTGTGACATAAGCAAAATTTCTAAATATTTTATATGTAAGATTCATCATATGAGTCATGCAATCAATAAGACTCATATATGGGGAATTTTTTTTTTGTTGTCAAATACACAGACCATTTTTATGCACTTCAATAACTGATGTACCATTATTCCCAACACACACCAACTTTATATCTATTGCATAATAATCCATCCCATCTTTATATTTCAAATTAGATATAACCAATTTATGAATATTTTTAGCATTATAATTTTCTACCATTTTATGAACTATTAGTATATGAGGTTACCTTGAATAGTTCTCAAAAGTATAAACATGTATTCAAATCTAAGATGTGTTGTCAATTATAGTGACCTCATAAATAGATAGCGAGATGAATAATGAATTTTGAAATTTTTGTTTCAAATCTTCCTTCTCAACCATTGCTAGACATTTTCCCACTTTTTAAGCACAACTAACTGACCAATGTGATTGTGGAATATCAAGAAATCAATTATGTTGAGATAAAATATTATAATCTAAAAAATCATAAATAGGTCTGTCCTTTTTTAGAATGTGGTATATACATTATATAACTATATAGATTTGGCCTTTATATGGGACTACATAGATTTTCTAAAATTTGCTTCGATTTTTCCCCCTTTGTCAACACAATGCTTTTGATATTTTGTTATCATTTTAATAATCATGTGCATTTATTATATACATGCATTTGTATACATTTTTCCACATGTGTCTTCTTGTTATCTATCCATCTACATGATTCACTTTCATATATATTTTTTCCATAATGTTTCTAAATTGTGTCAAACTTTAGTTGCATTATGTGTTCCTTTCCTAGTTTCTAGTTAAATATTGTACATCTACATTTTATTGGAGTATCATTAAAAAATTTATACTATACAAGTTTTAAAAAGGGAAATTTCATTGTCTAGTCTACCTTAAAGGACCTTTCAATTGTACATCTACTACTCTTCCTTTGAGAAGATTTCTGAATGAAATTTTTAGAAGTAAAATTTGTGTTTGATGAGAACCATCAATCTCTTCTACCACTTGAGTGTCATGATCATTATCATAAAAAACCAAAGGGGTGTCTTCAAGTGGGGGTATCTCATCATCAATATAATCTTCATGGGGTGGCATGTTATTCTAGTTACTTATTTCTTGTGATATACCATCATGATTAGTGGGGATTTTAGCATGTAAAATTATTTTTTATATTATTAAATAGATAAAATGAAATTCAAGATAAACTAAAAAAGTAATAAGTAATTGTATTTTAAGTGCATTGTGTTTATGTGGGATTTTTTATTGGCTCTTTATAATAAGATAGTATGTTTGATTTTCTTTATAATTGGAAAGTTATTTTATTATTTCAACAAATTCCATGATGATCAAGGATACAACAATGTAGTTCTATCATTCAGTTGCAATATAGATGCTACCATTCAATTTTTCCATTCAGTTGCAGTGTAGATGCTACCATTTAGATCTACCTTTTGATTGTAACACCATTCAACAATTTGGTTTTACCACCCAGTTCTTTCATTTGGTGTTGTCATTTGGTTCTATCATTTAGTTTCATCATTCAGTTATGTCATTCATAGCTTGAATGCTACCACTTGATGTTGTCGTTCAACTCTATAAGTTGAAAGCTACCATTTGGTGATGTCATTTGAATGTTACAATTTTGATACGGTCCTTTGGTTGTGGTACAGGTTCTATTTATCCACTTTAGATTATTTCCTATTGGGTGCTTATTTGATATTGTGGGGTAATTGTTGAAAATAAGTTTTAATGATTACCCATGGTAGCATATATATATATATATATATATATATATATATATATATATATATATATATATATATATATATATATATATGGTAAATCTAAAGATAAACTAAGAAATTACTATAGGTGGTTGGTGAGATGTCCCCTAGATTAAATTATATTCCTAAATTTTATGTAATCTGGATCTATGTAGAGACCCTAAAATTTTGCCAAAATTAAAATTCTAAAATTATAATATTCATGAATTAACGAATATTAATTGTTAAAATTAACTTTAGTTCGATCCACCAATTATTTGGAGGACCAAAAGTATGATTTCCTCACACATTAATAAAAATATATTACATAAATTTTAAATAGTTTTTTTGTTTTTCCAAGATTTTTTTTACTTAGATAATGTTAAGTTTAAAAATATGATTTTAGGTAGTGGCTTCAGATTCATAATTTTTTTAAAACACAATCTCTTTGATAATCATCAAAACTTTTTTGAATCTTCAATATAATCAAGCTAAATTCATTGTAACATACATTTATTGGTATACACTTGAAGAATATATACTTATATCTTGATGTCAAATCCCACATATATGTTTAAATCCATGGCTACTAGCATCACATATTATGTCTATTATTACATCCATACTTATAATTTAATTTTATTGTCATATATTATGTTAACAACATAGTGAATGAGGATTCACATCATAAATCAACACTTGGTGGTTCTATGGATTCAGAATCTCCTGCATAAAATGCTCACATTTCTCATGAGATGAGCAAGAACTTTGAAGCTCAATCTCAAGGGCAACTCAACCACTTGAACAAAGATCAAAATTTTAGTAGGAAGACTCAAAAGGTTAGTGCATCGGTGCCACTAGATCAGGGCCACCTTATAATGAAGTCTCCTATTCTATAGGTTGTTCTTCCAGTGTTCATTAAGGAAGGAAACAAAGAATGGATGGAGGTGGGTAAGAAGAAAAGAAGAAACCACAAACCCAAAACCCCCATTTACTCGAACAAGTCTTGAGTGTTTGTCCTCTATTTTTATCATTTAATCTACGTATTGAGGCTTTTGATATGGTGTGTAAGATGTAATATGGCTATGTTCAGGCTACTTTATGGCTGTGTTCTAGCTATTTTACTACTTTGTTCTATTTTGTTTGTATTTGGTAATTTGGCTGCCTTTCTTTGTGCTTATTGTCTATTTGGGGTTCTGGGACCCTTTTTCTTTTGTACTCTCTTTGTTCCATCTAGGTTTGAATCCCTTTTTGTAATTAGGGTATGGTCCCTGTCAAAAAACCATTTACCAATAATTAAAAAAAGAGATACTTTCTTTTTTTTAAAAATCTTTCACAACACACCTAACATCTTCCAATACTATGACTTTTATCATTAACCACTAAACTCAAATTATGACATTTAATCTTTAACAACCAAAAAAAAAACTTTAACTTAGATCGTCCTATTGTATTTTTCATTGGACTTCCCACTTAGTATGCTCCCCTATGAACTTGGCACTTACACCCTTATTAGTATATGTGAATACTATAGGCATCACCAAATTAATTAATCTATTACTTTATCCAATTAACATGCTCTTTTTAATACATATCATACAACAAAATTGGTGTTTGAAAATTATTAAACCTTATTATATCTTTGCTTATATGTTTGACAGTATGGCATTTCATTCCAGTGCATACGTGTGGAAAGATAATCAAGAAGTTTATGCATAATTTTCTAGGAAATTAGTGACAACTGTACTACTACCAAGTATTACCTATATAGTGTTGTATAAATTTGTGATTCAAAGTCCACCATGCCATCACAAGAGAATAAATACTTATCTACTTAAAGAAGCACCATGAAAAACAACTAAAACAATGTTATCTCTGCACTGGGGTCCATGGAAACAATTTCCTCTCAACACTAGTCTCCACACACTGGTAGAAGACTAAGAATACAACTATTGGTGCATGTAGAGAATGAATAATAGAGTGGCAGTGGCACCTTTTTTGTGTTATATTATGGCAATCCCCTTGTGGAAATTGATGCAACTACAAAAACACATGGCTGTATTTGTTTTGGCCAAACACCTTGAAACATCCCTGTGAAAACATAAAATAAATAAATTATATAAGATCAATTTTTTTGGGTAAGGATTTTGATTTATTATATATTTAATTAGGGTATAATTCATTTTCAAAGATATTTTAATATTGAAATTATCATTTTTTGGATGAATTTGATAGATATGATTATTTTTATTCATTATTACTTAATCTAAAAAATAATTTAAAATGTGAATTTCTTCTGAATTATAATTAGTTATATAATCTAAAATATAAATACCTACAATTAACTATATATAATCCAAAATATAAATAGAAATACTAATATTTATATAATTAAAATTAATAATTTTGTCTTAATTATATTATCATTATTTCACTTTCCCTTCTTTTGTGGCGGAATAATCCTACACTTTTATTGTTTGAAATTGTTTTTTTCTTAAATAGTTTTGTATCTACATATAATTATAATAGACGACGCATCGTTTTAATAGATGACACTGTAAATATAATGGAATACAAATTGTACCTTATCATTAATTTCTTTTTATCATTTAGGTTGTAAGAAATTGTTTGACATCATTGAGACGTTTTTTTAAAAGTAGAAAGATGCACCTAAGCAATTGTTTAATTGTTCTTCCATTCACCGGAGGCTTTTAGAAAAAAACAAAAAAGAAAGAAAATAAACTTGAATGTGCAAGTATCTCTCAAAAATTACTAGGTAATAGGTAAGTTCATCCTTCCATTGTGAAGGCATTGTTGAATGTATCGTTGCAAATTCATAATCAAATTTTATGGCATTACAATTAATAATTGTAGGTATCATAATTAATATTAATTGTAGGTATTTCATTATGTTGTAGTTTCATTTGTAATAGAAGTTATATATAAATAAAAATAAGAAATTTTTTTAAATAATTTTTTTTTTAATATATTTATTTTGTTGATATACATTTTATAATGATTAGTAAGAATAGTTTTAAATCTTAAATTTGACATTCATTTAATTATAATTTATCATTTCTTTTTTTTATTTTAAAAAATTAATTAAAAATTATAATATCTTGATTTTATCATGAAATTTCTAAAACCAATTTAATACAATTAATTTAATATCATTTTTCATTTATCAAAAAACAAAAAATAATCTTAAATAAAAATATTAAAATTAATATTTATTAATATTTTTAAACCAACAATATTTAATAAATATGTACTGTACCATTTGTAGTGACAGTTAAATTCCTTTTATGATACTAATATTTTATTTATGCTAAAATCACATTATAAATAAAATCAAACGTACGAATTACCACCGTCTATACACTCGCGATAGTAGTTACATTGCACTCATTTGTGATAATAGTCTCATATTCATATTCATATATATATATATATAAATGTAAAGACAAAACCGTGTATTATATACGTCATCGTTCGCTTATTGGTAATAGAAAAAACAAAGCCGTGTCTTATATACGTATAGTTCGCTTATTGGTAATAGAAAAGACAAAACCGTGTCTTACATATACGAGTCATTTCTTCTAGGAAAATGTAGTATGAATTGTCGACGTTGGGGTTGGACGTCGACCAAAAGCAAAAAAGCGTGGTATTTGATTTTTACTATTTATTATTTTTTCAAAATTTTAAAAAAATCCGCTAATATTGTATTTAATGATTTATTGGATTCATTGTTCTAATTGTGAGAAACAGCTTTGAGATAATTACATCTTATACATAGTCACACCTACACGGAATTTATAGATTACAGGGGTGAAGTAATACTACCTCTTATTCAATGTCACCGGTGCCCATCACGTACTGATTCCACCTAATATTACCTCTTAAACGACGACACACTTCATTTACGATCATTTCCAAGTTCATTGGCTTGAGATCATTTCTGTCTTACATCACCGTGTACGAAGATAAGCAAGCATGGAATTTACAAAGCTTCAACGGAGATCTTTCTTAGAAATTCCATGCATAGATCTTCCATAGATTTTTTATGTTATCATTCTGTTGTATAGGTTTGAAACATAAATCTTTTATAGATTTTTTTATATTATTATTAAATAATGTAAGGGAGTTCTTTCATAGAAATTCTATGCATAGATCTTCCATAAAATTTAATTCAAAAGCATGTGTACATAATGAGGGCAGTGTCATCATGTTTAAGGATCTACTTAATTCGGTTTTATATTTTCTATCATCATCTCCAAATAGAATCTAATTATAACTTCTTACAAAGTGAGTGTAAATGCCATTTATATTTTCTTGAACTTGAAAGTGAAGAGCATTTTGTATCCAAATGCCATATCTATTATGAAATTGAAGGAAGCTATCACAATTTTTTAGATATTCACATGGATCCTTGAGGAGTTTCATTTCGTATGAAGACAAAAATTATTTAGTCTTGTTTATTCATAAAATATTGCAAGTTTGAAAAAGACCACTCAAATTAAAATCTTCAAACATAAACAGTTTAAAAAATAATAGTTCTTAATTATAAATAACTGACTTAAAAAATCTCAAATTACTACATGCTTAGATAACTTAATACAGATATATCAGAAACACCTATTTTATTAATTTGAAAACCTAAAACCTTTAAAAAATAATATCATTATTTCTCATTAATTTTATTTTTAAATACTCCTTTATCATACTAAATTCATATAGTATACTCTTCAATTCCAATCCAATAAACTATTCTTTACCCCCTATAAGCATTAATATCTAAATTAAATTATAAGTAAATACATTGCTAGAACTGCACAACACAAACAAATATACATAGATACATACAAACAAACATTCGGCACGGTTAACAAACAAATATACATAGATACATACAAACAAACATTCAGCCCCTAACCGTGCTGATAACATTTATCTTTTCTATAAGATCTTATTTACTCAACCGACCGGTTCAGGAGTATGTTCCACTGTATTATTTTCAAAGAACCATCAAATCAACGTAGCATTAGTTCCATAAAATCATCGAATCGTATTTTTTTTTTTCTTTTTTCTTTTGACAATTTGGCCTTCCATGGATTCGATGTTATCTGTTTTCTTTTACTCTTCCAACAAATTCCACAGTCGCGGACAGCACACAGGTCCTATAAGAAAGCAAGGAACTCGGTATGGTTAACCAAGATTCAATTGTTTAAAATTCTGAATCAATGGAGTTAGAACTCTCTATTTCGGCATCTCCCAATGTGGATACTGCCGCTATTTCCCGAGCACTCCTCGATTACCGAGGCTTCCGATGACGCGGTTAGATTGTCCGAGCGAATTATTTATTTTTGTTCTATTCTATTTGAATTAATTGAGATAAATGTTTTGCTGCGGCTGACGGTTATGCAGGTGGTATCCGACTACAATGTGCCCGCGGAGGAAGACCAAGTGCAAAAACTTCACCAAGTAGCTTCACTTGTTGTGGGAATCACCTCCGCTGCCATATTCACTGTTCGTCTGAAGGATCACAACAAAGACCACTGTTGTCTTCAATGTATTCTTAACGGCCGACATTGTGGGTTTATTGATTCCATGTTGGTTGCTGTAATATCTGTAACACTATTATGCAATATACGAGAAAGCTTATGTTGTTCAGCAAGGCAGTTTTGTGCGCTGCTGTCGGATTGTCGGCAGTAGCTTTGGTCACAGGCGCTTATGTAATGACGTCACTTGTGGAAAACTGGGTTGCAGTGACCGTTGTTGTAGCTACAATTGCAGTTGTTTATTTTTCTTATTTTTATATCGGTAGTACGACTGATTCTATTGGTGATTCTTCAATGCAAACAACTTAAACGACAGAAACAATTTCGGCACTGATTCATTAACATTATTCATGATATATTATTCCAGTCTTAATTATATTTACATAGTGGGATATTGAAAGAATGCTGTGCGTAGTTACTTATCCAAGTTGAAGTGTAGTTTCAATACGTACTGTATTCCGATTTATGTACTGCTGATATTTCTTCGGGTTTATTTATTGGAGATTCTCCACACCTCTATGGTTACAATTGACATTACTCACAAGGACAACGTCACGCTGTGTCCTTTCGCACGGTAAAAGATTCTTACAAAATTCACAAGAACTGGCATTCTGGTTGTCAAGCCAGGAATGCAAGTTCTGGCTTCATTTTTTGCACGACCGAAAAGACGTGTCCTCTGGAATAACCTGGTTGAGGTGGTAGGAAGTTTAAAGGTGAGCTTAATCAGCACGCACAAACTCGGGTGCATGCCGGTGGGCTCCCCAATGCTCACGACTTTTCAAAGCTGTTAATTGTACACTGTGAATCTGTAACAACACCCCAGACCACAAACTATAACATGTGCTGACTGTATACACCATGAAGCCCTAACATGACATCGCCGCTCAAACCTTTCACAGTTTCAAACGGCTACCAATCAGTGGTCAAAATTGAAGGGCTGGCCTTAAGTTCAAGCTGAGAGTATTTATGCATCCCATCTTTCGATGATGTAAAGTTGTAAAAAATAGTTGCCTTTTGATTGACCAGTATAAATTTAGTTTCCTTTTGATTGACAAGTGTAAATTTAGTATGCGTGTCAATAAAAGTATGAACTATAGAAGCTTCAATTTCAATTTGTTGGGGAATGATTCAAACACTCAAAAATAAAATACGTAATAAAATTTTGGAAATACAACTTCTAAAATTTATTCAATGATATTATAGCATTTAGCTAAAATGGTACAACAATCATAATTCATAATAACTAATGCGAAAAAAATAGGCCAACATTTTGGAGGCCATAACTTTTGACTTGTAGCTCCATTTGAGCTCTTCCACATGCCAAAACGATCGTCTCAAAATGTTAGATTTGTCCTTAAGTAGTGCAATCAGCGTAGATTTGATTTTGATATTTTTTGGAATCCAAACATGACCATTTGAAGTTCTGAAATTAGCTTTTAATATTTTTTTGAGAATTTTCTAAACTTATAGAACCGGAAGTCAACTTCAATTGAATTTCATCTCATAGTCTAATTTTACTATTTAAGTTATTTCAGAATTTTTTTAGAGCCATGCACACTTTCATGCAAAACTTACTATAAATAACAATTGCTAAAAATAGACTTATTTTCATATTTTAGTTTTTTTCAAATTTTGCATGGATACTTTAATTTTCTGAGTTTAGGCTTATTTAAGCATAGTTTGGGTTTGTAATTATTCAAGCAATCAATACAAATTAATTTTGAGTATTGTTTTAAGATCTTGGCCTATTGGTAATTTTCTTGTTTTTGTTAGTTTTTAAGTTCATTAATATCTTACTCTATACAAATTAAATATACTCATATTTTCCAAGGATGAGCTAAAAAAATATTTAAATCACATAACTGAGTTGAGAAAAATCTAACTATACAATGTTACACTTACAATATCAATTTGAATATTCATAACTTTCATATCCAACTAGTTCATTCCACAATAATTTTTCATATGCCAAAACCCATTCCATGCAACCACTGAGCCCATCCATTAGTAGTGTAGGTTTTTATTTTTCCCTATTATTTAATTAGGGAAATTATATTTGTGCATACTTGGAGTTTTCATACATTTGTGGGATAGGCTAGCTTATGTGGAGATGTGTGTCATAGATTTGTCATAAGTGTTATAAGAATGTCATAAGTAACTCCCTTGATGGGAGTTACTTCTCTATTCTTAGTACCTTGTCACCACCTTCCATAGAGGAGTTACAGTCTATTCTTGGGGTGCCTTGACCACTTTTTGTGGAGGAGTTACATGCTCTCTTATATGTATTCTTCACTTTGGCCATCTCATGTTAATCAGATATTAGATTTTCTCTTATTTGTCTTGTGCAATTTATCTTCTTATATAATTTCAAATTGCTTTAGCATCTATGTGATGTGCACTAGCTTCATCTCTTGTGATCACATCTCCATTGCATTCGCATTATCCAGATTCTGGAAACAACTCTGATATGGTATCAGAGCCACCCTGGTAATCGTGTGTTTGGTTATGCTATTAGTTTATTTTGATATTCTTACTTTCCTTTCTTAGTAGTTTTTTTGTTTAACTCCATTGCATTTGAGAGTTTTGGTAGAGTTTCTTGAAAACTCATGAAAATTCATATAGAAATTTGTTAAAAAAATTTACATCTGTTGAGAGATACCCCAATCTACCCTTTAGATATCTATGTTGGACTGGTTTTTTCTCCATTTCAAATCTAAAGGCATTTTCTTCTACATTGAATTTGTACAGATTGGTCATCGGCCTTAAACTCGGGTCGCCCAATGAGGAAGCTGATGAGAATGTTGAGCGACCACTGGCAGATAAAGCTATTTAGAAATAAAGATCTATAAGCTTGATCCACTCAGGCACCATTGTTGTGTGCATGGAGCAAGGAGAGGGAGGAACATCACTGCCATGCAGATAGTCCTTCCTGTGTCCTTCAACAATGCCATGCAGACAGTCCTTCCTATGTCCTTCAGCAACACCACATAGATAGTCATGGCCTGGGCTTCTAGTCACGGATTTGAATGTTGTAGCCACGTGGAGGGTGGAGAAAAGAATATATAAGTCCATGGTGACTTGAACTGGGGCCATGCTGGATGGTAATTATTATTTTTATATGTTTTCTAACCTTAATGGCTTTACAGTGTCATTTATTATGTTGGAAAATAAGTGAGTTGAAAATATTAAAAAAAAACAATTTAGAGGTTTTTATAAAAACTTGTATCTTCTACCTACGAAGACGAAGGGTGAGGTTCAGGTTGGTAAGAGGCCAATTCCCCCTCACAAAGACCTCCTTTGGATTCTTCACTCCATGCCAAATCCAATGAGTGGTTGGAAGGCCACTTTCTCTCTCAAAACAGATATTTTTTTAATGTTTTAGTGCTTTTTTTTGTAAAAATACTAGTTTACGAGAAATTAAATCTTTAAAATCTTGCAAATAGTAGCTCAAATTTGGGTGCCACTTTTTGTAAAAGTGTTTGTAATTCAATTATGCATAGTGTAGGCTTGTTATTTGCTAAAAATGTATTAGTTTATAAAGTGCCTAAAATTTGGGTCTCTCAGGGCGCATTTTTCACTGAATCCGACATCTTGTTTGCTTATAGTCTTGCACTGATTGCTCTAAGACACATTCTTAGTTGAGATCAATGTATTTTGATCATGTTATTACATATTTTTGGGGCTCGACATTTTAGGGGGGTGGGTTTGCTTTTCACAACTGGCAAATCTTTGCTTTCGTTCTCCTTTCTGCATAAATTTACAATTTGCAATCAACACAACTTCACCTAAATTTAGCTTAAAATATATTATTTTTAACTTAAACCCCTAACACCCTTCAACTATCATGAATGGAAGGTTAAAATGTCAATCATTCTTAGAAGCAAAGGGTTGTATAGGATCACCATGGGTATTGAAGTAGAACCTAGCACTGATGTTGAAAAGGTCAAGTGGTACAATTGTAGTGATGAAGCCTATAGACTATTGAGCTTGTCCGTGTCTCCAGAACTTCTCTTCTATTTAGAAACCTCCAAGACTCCCAAATATATGAGACACCTTAGAACTCTTATCTGGGAAGCTTGATGAGATGAGAGGTCATGAGCACAAAAATGAACTCATAAGTCTAAATCTTAACAACTTTGACACCTTATAGGACTTCTTCACTAAGTTTAAGGCCCTTAGATTACAATTGAAAGAATTCGGAATATAGATAAAGATGACCAACTCATTCTTTCTATTCTCACAAAGTTAGGTCCAAGCTATTCAGTCTTTGTCTCCACTTTCCATGCCACAAAAAGTGCCCTTGGCACTACATGGAAAATGCATTCTTTGGATTCATTCATTGCCGACTTGACTAGGGAGTAAGATAAGCTAATTCAAATGGGCACAATGAAGTCTACTCAACCCCAAGCTTTGATAGCTGGAAATGGTAAGGATAAGACGTCAATAAAAGAGAAGAAGAAAAAGAATAAGGACTAAGAGAAGAAATAAAATAAAAATCCTGCCAAAAACAACAATGAGTCTTCCTCTTCCAATGCTAAAACTAAGAAGGAGAAGGTTAAGTGTGCCTATTGTAAAAATATAAGGCATGATGAACACAAATGCATGAAAAAACAAATAGATCACCTAATGCATCTTCTAGAGAAGCACAACATAGGTGTTCTTGAGTCCATCAAACAGAATTCATCTACCCAAGATTTTATCAAGGCAAAAGGCAAGGGTAAGGAGAAATAAAAGGGCAAGGCCCTTGTAGTTACAATAGCTTCTACATCTTCATAGGTCATTGACTTGGGTGCTTCTCACCACATGGGCTCTTCCCTAGTTGAGTTTTCATCTTTAGAGCCTTGTAACATGACTTTAATTAGTTTGGGTGATGACACATCAGTTTCTGTTGCAGAGAGAGGGTCAGTTGAAATGAAAGGAAGAACATTCAATAATGTTCTAAGTGTTCTTTCTCTTTCATCCAATCTCTTATCAGTGTACCAAATCACTCACATTGGTCGGGGCATGAGAGTTGAGTTTTCACCAGATTTAGTGGCTATCATGGAATTGCATAGTGATACTACAGTGGCAATGGGTAGGGTAGATCACCAAGCTAAGTTATACACCTCACATTTTACACCTGATTCTTCTTCAATAGCATTACTGACTCATTCAGATGGAGTTAATAAATTATGGCATGAATGGTTTGGCCACCTTAACTATAGCTACCTTGAGTAACTTTGGAAATATGACTTGCCTCATGTCTAATTCTCAAAAGGACTCTACGAGGGGTGCTCCCTTGGGAAGCATCCTGAAGCAAAATGACAAAGGCAAAGCTTGGAGGGCTTAAGAACCTTTGGAGTTAGTCCACAGTGATGTATCGGGACCCTTTCCCAAACCATATTTCATAAGGGCCAAGTACATCATCACTTTCATTAATGATTTCTCTAGGTACACTTGGATATATTTTCTCAAACAAAAGTCTGAAGTGTTTGAAAATTTTCTAGACTTCAAGGCTCTTGTTGAGAAAAAGAGTGAGAAATCCATCAAGGTTCTTCAAATTGATAATGGAGGGGAGTATGTTAGCATCAAGTTTGAGCAGTTTTGTAGCACAGAGGGGATTGATTTGCAGCGCACAGTCACTTACAATCCTTCACAGAATGGGGTTGTAAAACACAAAAGTATGTTTTTGAAAGAGATGGGTAGTTGTATGATTCACTCCAAATCCTTAGCACCACAATACTTGGCCAAATCCATCAATTGTGCTTGATACATTCAAAATAGGGTTCTTCACAAAGTTTTGAAAGGGATAACACCATTTGAAGCTTGGCATAAAAGGAAACTTGATGTTGAGCACCTTAGGGTTTTTAGATCCCCAGCCATGGAACGCATATCAAAGAAGAAATGCAAAGCTATGGAATGTCAGTTCAAGCCTTACATCTTTGTAGGATATTCAAGTGGTATTAAGGGGTATCACCTTCTAGATCCAGTCACTCATGAGTTGTTCATCGAGAGAAGTGTCCACTTTTAGGAGAGTCCTAGAGACTCAACACTTGCTACTTCTTCTCCCTCATCAGATCTACTTCTTCATGATGATTCCTCATTAGATTCAGATCAGTCATAGTAGGTTCTTGAGCCAGAGACATCTTCTTCTTCTTTGAGTTCAGATAGTGAGGACAGTGATGTAGAGTCATCCACCTCTAGTTAGTTAGAGGATGAAGAGTTAGCACCTGACTCACCCATTTCTGGGCCACTTTGGGCTAGACAGACACTTGAGAGTGTTGGCACTTGGGTAGGAGATCCTACAGATGACAGACATACTAGAGGGGATTTTCATAGAGATCAATATGCCTTCTTTGCTTCAATTTCAGATCCATAGACTTTTTGAGAGGCATCAGGGGTACCTGAGTGGGATAATGTTATAGAGGAAGAATATTCTTCTTTAATCAAAAACTACACTTGAGATTTGACTTCACTTCTTAAGGGAAGAAAGATGGTTCGATGTAGGTGGATATATTGGACCAAGTTTGCAGTAGATCGGTTAGTTGATAAGTATAAGGCGCGATTGGTCACCAAGGGTTTCTCACAGGTGGCAGGCATTGACTACTCAGAGACCTTTGCACCCATTGCAAAGATGACTTCTATTTGACTCACCTTGGCTATTACCATAGCACATGGTTAGGATGTGCACCAGATGGATGTGAAGAGTGCCTTTCTTCATGGAGACCTTAAGGAGGAGATCTACATGGAGCAGCTCCTAGGATTTGTTCAGGATTTTTCCTTAGTATGTAGACTTAAGAAATCTATTTATGACTTCAAATAGGCCCTCGAGCATGGTACACCAGGATGGATTCCTTTCTTCTCACAACAGGTTTCACTAGGTGCCATTCTGACCCAAATGTCTACTTCTTATGGCAGGATGATACGCTCCTAATTTTGGTTCTATATGTTGATGACCTTTTGATCATCGGGAGTTCTTCATCAGCTATTGTAGTAGTGAAGGCATCTCTCTAGGATAGATTTGACATGACAGACTTGGGTTTGTTGCACTGCTTCCTTGTCATTGAGATCTCACAGTCAGATTTAAGGATTTCTCTTGCAAAGCCTAAGTATGCTCTTAATTTATTGGCTCAAATTTCACATGGCTAATTGCAAGTCATCTCCAACTCCCTTTCTATCAGGAGTCAAGCTTGACGCTGACTGTTCTTCACCATTGGTTGATGCCACTCGGTATCAACAACTTGTTGGTAGTCTCGTCTACTTGACTCACACCAGGCCTAACATATCATATACAGTGGGACTTGTCTCTAGATTTATGCAAGAACCTCATGAGTTGCATTGAAAAGCAGCTAAGAGGATCTTGCATTACATACAGGGTTCACAGAGATATGAGATTTATTACAAATTTGGCATAGAGGTTGACTTGGTTAGATATACAGGTTCAAACTAGGCTAGGGATTCATAGATTCACAAGTCCACTTCTGGTTACAATTTCTCTCTAGGTTCTGGTCCTATCAATTGGTTTAGCAAGAAGCAGAATGTTAATTCTATATCATCCACAGAGGTAGAGTACAAGAGAGCTGTTAATGCAGCTACTGAGGCTATTTGGCTTTAGGGGATACTTTCTAAGTTTGGCATTCCTATCAAGTAGCCCACCATCTTTTATTGCAATAAATAGAGTACCATTTAGATTCATAGGAATCCATTTTAGCACTAGCGGACCAAGCACATAGAGATTCACATGCATTTCATTTGGTAGCTTATTCATAGTCAGGTCATTGACTTGATATTTTAAATCTTTAGAGTAGGTTGTAGATATCTTCACCAAACATTTTACTGAGAGCAATTTCTTTCATCTACGAGCTCTTCTTCGGGTATGGTCCATATCTGCAGCAACATCATCTTTGGGGGGGCACTAGCCTCTTCCTTTATTTTGTCTCTCTTTTGGGGGGAGAGTTTTTTCCTACATGTTTTCTCCTTTTCTCTATCTTATGGGAGATTGCATTTGTACATGGATAACTCATCAGGCCTAGTTGCCAGGACCCATTTTATATTTCCACACTGCCCACTTAAGCTGCACTTATGGGGGGGTATTAGTGTAGGTTTTTATTTTTTCCTATTATTTAATTAGGAAAATTATTTTTGTGAATACTTGGAGTTTTTCTACATTTGTGGGATAGGCTAGCTTATGTGGAGATGTGTGTCATAGATGTGTCAAAGGTGACATAAGTAACTCCCTTGATGAAAGTAGAATCCTCCCTTGAGAAGAAGAAGAAGAAGAAGAATACCAAAATATTAGAATTATGAAATCCTTCCACATGGCCACATTCCTTATACCCATACCCCATAGCCCTATAGTAGTAATAAAGCCCCTCTAGGTACCTAATGACTAGTTCACTCTAGTATAAGTGGCATGAGGCACCCAAATCCATCCCTCTACGAGAGCCAACATAGATGAAGTATTACTTAGTGGATACCCATCATTTTACCTCTACCTCCCTCACTATATCCACATTTTCATTCACTATCTGGCCTTAAATTGTGGTACTCTTTACTACCCAACCAATTACTTCACTAGACCTAGTCTCCTCTTTATCCACTCAACCCATCACCAAAATCTCACCACTTTCTCATGTGGTTCTAATCTCTTCATGCATGGCCTTTTTGATCCCTTCACCTTCATCATTCACATTATCTTCCATCATGGCACAAACATCTTTCACCCTATCCCATGACCTCTCACCCTTATCTCCTTTCACACTCACTCTCCATTCACTCACTTCCATGTGGATAGGGTCCATCACTTCATAGCAAAAGATAGCCATCCCATTCACACTACCATAGGGAATCCCCTTCATAGAGGAGAGCATTCAAGCACTGGAGTAAAATCATCAATAGATGGACTCAAGAAGAAAGGCCCACGAGGATTGAATCAAGAATAGAAAGGGAAAGCAGGCCAAGGACCCTATATAGACTCACATGTGGTCATTATAGAACCCCACACAATAATCCCTTGTGATTGATCATCTGGACCCTTGAGTAGTCAAGACATAATGACATATACAACTAGTGGACTATGTCATTCCAGATAGTAACCTTAATCTTAGCCAATTTAGACCCACTAATAGGGTTGAGTTGATGGAGGAAATGTATAATTTTATAACCATGGAATACATCAAGATGACCTAAAAACTATAAAATACCAATCTAGAACTCATTAAGGTGAAGGATATGGTCAATCAACTCAATATTGAGAAGAAGGATAGGGATGTGGATATTTACAAGCAAGGTTTGACCTTTAAAACTGAGTCTCTAGTGAGATCTTCTAGGAAAAAGATAATGTATGAGTTGCTATAGAAACCAACATGTAAGAAAAAGAGACTGCGCTGGTGTAGACCCACCAATAACTCTTGGATTCTAATTAGGAATTTCAATAATTATAGTAGTAGGTATAATAAGAATCCTTGATCAAGGACCAAGAGATTGAAAATTTTATGAATGACCTTGCTGCCTATCCATAGGTCATGGGGATCCTCCTTATGGTCCAAAAGCTATATAAATATTATTGGGAGAGGATCAAGGTCATAGCTATAGACCTAAAATGGTCCATCACTTTCATCGTTAGTAGAATATAATCTCATAGGTGAGTACATCCATTGATTAGGTTATTGCCTTCATAGATCCCAAGGTTCCAGATTCATTTCTCCTCATCCAAAAGTTTTACAACACTTTGGATGAAACATTAGAAGTAGTTGTGGTGGATGATCAAAGATAGATAGTGTTAAAATTCCATAATTTTCTAGGCTAAAATAAGGAAACCAATATGTGTAAGGTATTATAAAATGCCTTAGAGTAGGTGGTCCAAAATAGGCTAGGGCACATTAGACAACTAGTCCAACTAGAACTCTTTTCCCCTTTCTTGGCATATAAGAGCATCCACCCTGAGGACCAAATCAAATAACTACAACAACACAATTAGAATTACTAAACCATTTTTTTTTTCACTTGATTAGTCACCTAATGTTTCCAATATACATAATATATTATAATCACTCACCTAGCTTAAATTCCAAATACTTGAATTTGTTTAGGGTTTGGAAAACATCTCATTCAAGGAGATTATTGATTTACATAGAGCCTTTGAGGATCTCAATAATAATACCCATCCTAATGAGGAAGAGTGGATGCATTTATTGGTGGTACTTCAAAAATTGTAGGTTGTCAATCCTTCCTCTTATTTTATTTTTTTTCTTTTTCTATGTACATACTAGAGTTTTTGTTCTCTCATTTACATGAGGATGACCCTATGAGTCATCAAAAATTATGGATTGAAATCCATGTTTTATTATTTTTTAGTAGTTTATTTTTTGTTTCAAACTGACTCGGCACAACTAGCAACTTGCCAGTACCTTCTAGTTGTTCTCCTTTTGGCCTCCCCTTTTTTTGGGGCCACTTTTTGAATGTTTACCTAAGTATCATCCTATGTCCAATTCTTCCACATGGAAGCCTAATGATCATCCAAGTTGAGTAAACTCTCTTTTCACTATGGTACCTCACCCACCTAACATGTGGTAGCCCCATGCTCATAAAAACCATTTTATTTTGGGTAAGACCTCTAAGCAGTGTTATTGGCCAGTCTATAAATAAATATATCTCACTGAGAATTTTAATTGGTGAATGTGGTTTCAACATATGATGCCCATATATTTATCCTTACTGAAATAAGTACATGTCTTCTTTGGGTAAGCACTTGCTTGACACATGTCACCCCAAACTTATCTACGAATAGGTTTGGTCTATCAAGATTCAAATCAGCACCACTAGTCAAAGAAGATTAAAGGAAACCCACCAATTGATTAGAGACAAGCCTATCTAGGTGTTATTACTACATTTCTAGGTGTCATCCTCCCAAGAGGATTCTCACCTATATATTCTAGGCACTTTCATTTTGGAAAGGGTTGATTACCATTTATTCTTATTTTATCTATTTTGTATACTACCATTTATAATAAAATAGGAGTAATAACAATTAGCATTTTCCCATCCTTCAACCTTAAAAGGTGCCACTCATAGGTGTGACTAGATGTTTTTTATGTGCTCTCAAGGACTTCTATAATCATTTCTCCATATAATAATGAAGAGAATATGATATTCTATATCAATTTGCAAGGGAAATTGTCTTTGTCTATCATCTCTTTTAATCTACTTCTATAGTATAAATATTTGCATTTATTTTAGATCTTAATTCTTGCTTTATGCTATTTTATGGTCTATAGGGGTTTGATATATTTTGTGCAATTATAGTTTAAGCATTTTATATCTATTGGTGCATCACCTTGGTTATTTTTATGTTGAATTAGTTCTATTTACATCTTTCTCTCCTCTTTAACCTTGAACTTAGAATGAAAAGATGACTTCTAAAATCTTTGATGTTGCTTTAAAAATCCTATAAAAGATTTTTAATTTAAGGGGTTGATCCATTTTGGCCTATGGTGAAAAATGGTCAACATGTTTGGAAATTTCCTAAGGGTGGCATGATTTAATGACATGACCAGTTGCCTAATCCTATTCATTAGTATATGGATTCACAAGTATATAGGCTTGACATAAAACCTTCCTTTGTAATGGACCAAAAAATAGAAAAGACAAAGAAGAATCAACACACAAGATATGAAACTAAGAAAATACACACTTATGATTCAAGAGAACCTATTCGAACATAACATGACAAGTAAGGAAACACATACCTAACTTACTATTTATAAAATATAACTTACTCTCAATAGTAGGGTTTAAAATCTATCACATTCATAGGAATAGATAGTTGTTCTCCATTCATCCTTGCTATCTGAAAGGAAATGCTTTGATTTCACTTGGTGATGACATATAGTCCGATCCATAGGGCATCAAATTGGGTATGCTTCCATAGTTTTATTCTATCTTCATACCATTTGACGACTATGTCACCTTATTAAAATTATCTTGGAGTTTCCTTCTTAAAAGACCTCTTCATTAGTACCTGGTGATGCTCCATACCCTAATGAGTCTACCTCTAATCTCATTTCTATTGGAGTGTTCTCAATTAAATATATTTGATGTGCTAAGGTAGGAAGCTCTTGAGAGATAGACAACCCATTTTCCCTTCCATAGACAAGCAAAAAATGATAATTCCTTGTTGACCTCTTGGGAGTTATTTTATCAACCCACAAGGTTGTCTTCAATTTGGTGTGTCAAGATCTTTGGTTATGCTACAAGGTTATCTTGATGATTTTGATCAAGTTATTATTAGTTGATTTAGCCAACCCATTACCTTGAGGGTGATATTTATATGAAGTGGTTAATAATATACCATTGTTATTTTCCTAATCAACCATCCCAACACCCATATAAGCAATAACATTATCTAAAATAATAGGAGTATCAAACCTTGTTATGATGCTCTCATAAAAATCAAAATGGAAGGTATTACAAGGACCTGTGAGGTATCTCCTAGGAGATACC
Source organism: Torreya grandis (assembly GCA_037957365.1). Lineage (NCBI taxonomy): Eukaryota > Viridiplantae > Streptophyta > Pinopsida > Cupressales > Taxaceae > Torreya > Torreya grandis. The sequence goes on from JARHVA010001801.1 coordinate 2,432,634, forward strand.
TTGAAATAAAATTCTAATTATTTGTATGTTCAAAGTATCTCCTAAGAGATATCTTGAAAGAAAATTTTAATAGTGTGCATCAAGGTTCTTGCCAAATAAAAAGTTATAATGGTTATATCAAATCCTTTACAAGGAAATTTTAATCAACATGGAATGTATTCCAAGGCCCTTTAAGGTATATCCTATGATATACCTTTAAATAAAATTCTGATCATGTGTATTTTCAAGGTATAAGAGATATCTCGAAATAAAATTTTAACAATAGCCATAAATGTTCTTAACAAATAAAAAATTGTCACAGTGTATCAAATCCTTTCTAATGGCATTTGAAATCAAAATGGAAGGTATTCCAAGGCACTTTATTGTATATCCTAGGTGATACATTGAAACGAAATTTCAATCATGTGCATGTTTAAGGTATCTCCTAAGAGATACATTAAAATAAAATTCCAATCGTGTGCATCAGGTTTCTTATCTAATTAGAAGGTGTCATGGTTATATCAAATATTTTGAAAGGAACTTTGAAATCAACATGGAAGGTATTCTAATTCCATTCAAGGTATCTCCTATGAAATAATTGTTAATGTGTATTTTATGCACACTATGGTCATAACAATATAGCCTCTAATATTTTAAGATCTCAATGGAGGTGAACACCACTCTAAGACATCAATTGCAAATATGTAGTTTATTTCAACCTATCGATGGAATAGTAGGTAAGGCATGTAGGTTATTGATACATTTTTTTGGATGGAGGTGTGGTTATGATAATGATAATGACTATGTATATAAATTGCCTAGGTGATTAGTTGTTAATCTAATGTGGGTAGATATTTAAAACAAACTCAAAAAGTAGGGTAGAGCAAGGCACAAAGGAAAGCTTATGTGGTTTTCAAGAACTACTCTCCTGGCTATTTTATAGAAAGATAAGTTCTTTCAAAACCTATGCCTATTTATAGTAGCAATTACACACACACACACACATATATATACATGAATAAGAATTCTAAGGAGATAGAGATGCAGGTAATTGAAAAACTTTAGACAAAGGTTGCTCCCTTTGGGTCAACTGCATGGCACATAGGATGAATACTACTTAAAAAATTATAAGAACATTGAGTAATGTCACAAAAGTGTAAGAACTTATTCATGACTTGCATATGTACATGAAAATAATCCTAAAAATATTCATGGAGTTTCAAAATTTTGCAATTGGGGTGATGGATGGTAAATAACTAGTAAAAGATGTGGAAACTAGATGGATTTCATGTATGAACCTACCTATAATTTTTTTTTGAAAATATCCATTTTTGACAGGGTTTATGTATAAATATCATAGGGAAGTTGAAAAATCAAAAGCTTTTTTTATGTCATTTAACATATTTAAAAACTTTATTCACATTATGCAGTATTTTGCCAATGTTAAAAGAAATCAATTATTTAATGAAACATGCCCAAGAGAGATCTATCTATATTGTGGAATTCATACATTTGAAAAAACATGTATATTTATGTTTAGATATACTGTACACATTAAATTAAATCTTTGACATACTTGTTTTTAGAACTTGGAAAATTTTGACCTATTTTTATAATATAAAAATTTAATTTAAAATCAATATACATGATCATCTTTGTGTCATGGTAAATGGCAATAAGATCTCAATACACACATGCTCTAGAAGACTCGAAGTTTTTGGAGCTTTGCCTAAAGATGTACCTATGACACATTTAATATACGATACTATTTTATCTAAAACATGAGTTAAATTAAGCAAAATATCATATATTTTAGCCGTTGAGATCAGAAAATGTTTTCAAAGGCATGAGTTGTTGGAGGGCATGAGAGTATTGAATCATATTTTTTAGTATAGTGTTAATAGTCAATAATATATTAGCACATTATTTCACAAATACATGGGTATAATTTTTATGCATTTATTTAGATCTTGATATGTGAATAGAGTTTAGATTAATGGTATTTAAAAAAATTAATTACTTACATCTCAGTCAACATAGTTTGGGATTATAATAATGGATGTGTTTAAGTGAAATCAATTTTAGTGTTTAAGTAACCCAATAGAAAATGGTTCCATTACTCATATATGGAATTTTTTTTTATCCAAGCAGTGTTTTACAAGAAATATAAGTGACTATTTTAGATTATATAAACTTGTTCAAATAATCATTTTGGGTTCTATGAAAGATGAAGTCAAAACTCAAAAATAGATTAGATAAAAATCTATAAACTTACTTGAGACTAAATGTTTCAAGTTATTTTGTAGACAATTTCCATATGATAGAGTAGTGGCAACATGGAATTCTCTAGTGGAAAGAAGGGAACTAACTAATAAATCTACCAATACAAAGGAAGAGAATAGAAAGATTGAATATGGCACTAGTATGATAAATGCAAATCACACTTACAATGAGCAAGTTTCTTGAAGATTATTTCAGTTTCTAAAATTTTAGTTTGATAAGTATGGCAATTAATTTATTTTGAAATATTTCTTATTTTTCCATCTTCAAATATTCTAAATTTTGTATTCTATTTCTTGGATGTTACATTCATGAAAATTATTCAATACATTGGAATTAATATTTTTTACCTTATTAAAATTATCTATTTTAAATAGTACTTTAACTTTGTAATGCATGCCATTCATTAACAAACATAATTTTCATTAACATTCTACAGAGCATGACATTATTGAGACCGAATAGGGCACTATCATGGTAGCCTCAAATCAATCTTACAATGAGCAAGCTTCTCAAGGATTATTTCTGCTACCTAGCTTGTAGTTTGATAAGTATAGAAATTACTATTTTTAAAATATTTCTTATTGAATATTAATTAAATACATTAAATTTTTTAATCTATTACCTTGATGTTATAATCCTAAATCTTATTCAATACATCATATTTAATATTTTTTGTCCTATTAAAATTATATGTTTTTCAAGTAGTATTGTATATTTGATATTCATATCATTGATCGAGTAAAAATCATAATTCTCATTAACATTGTACACAATATTTCAATTTTCTTTATAGCATTCATTGAAGTATATGAGTCATATGTCTAGACATGCATGATATACCATTATTCTATTGCATGTTTACATTAGTACCATTACACAAATATATATCTAAAATAAATCACTTAAATACTATAGCTACTAGAAAACTAATAGTGTAACATCACATTCCAATCTACATCTACTAGAAAAAAATAACACTAATGATGCATTCAATAGTAAAAAAACTAAAACAATATAATTCTATAGAATATTTACTGTATAATTACAATATTCAAATACTAAAACTAATAGAAATATTTTACCTATAGTTCACATATTTAATAATCAATCAATCAATCAATGCTTTTCACACTACAATAATGCATTTAATGCAATAACTATTACAACACTATAACACTAACAATGCATTCAATGCTATAACTACTTGAATAGTTTAACAATTTATTAAAAGCTAGAATAATTAGAAAATTTTATCCATACATTCAAATACTAAAAATAGTATATATCAACTACTATAAAATTAAATCCATCTATAAAATATTTACTCCACTTTTTCTCCTACCAAAGCATTCAATATTATAACTAGTAGAACAATATAAATCCATAAAATACTTATTGTATCATAGGTTATTTTTCCTGCTACTAATACTATAAAATTTTTGCCTATGGTTGGATTCACATATTTTCAAATTACACCACAATCAGTGCATTCAATGCTACAACTACTAGATGAATTTATCAATACATTCAAGTCTACAACTACTAGAACATTATAGCCATTCATTCAAACCATAAAACCATAACATCCATAGAACATTAAACTTCACAACTAGTATATTTCAATTACTAAAACATTAAAATTATCCATAGAATATTTACTCCATTTTTTCTTCATATAATATAGACACAATTCATTCAAACAATAAAATCATAACATCTATAGAACGTTAAACTTGACCACTAGTATATTCCAAATACAAGAACATTAAAACCATCCATAGAATATTTACTCCGCTTTTTCTTCATAGAATATAGAAATAATGCATTCAAGACTATAGCTACTAGAACATTATAGCCATTCATTCAAACCATAAAAACATAACATCCATGGAACATTAAACTTGACCACTAGTATATTTCAACAACTAGAACATTAAAAACATCCATAAAAAAATTACCCCACTTTTTCTTCATAGAATATAGAAACTTGACCAAATAAAATATTAAAATTATATAGCTAAGAGTTTAGAACAACTTTAAAATATCATTTAATAATTGAAGTGATTTTTAGATAAATATGATATAAGTATTTTAAATGATATAAACTATCATTATCAATAATATAAACTTAGACAAATCATCATTTTTGTGGTTGAGACTCTACTCCCCCTAGTTTCTTGACATCCCCACCCATGGAAATCCCTTTGTCTAGACTTTCCTAGGAATTCTCCATTATCACTCCCTCCTTTTGAAGATCCTATGTATTAAAATTTATTTGTGCAAGAATCACCCTTTCCTCATTCACTACATCTCTTGTTGAAAGAATTATATGATCCAAATCTTTTGTTTTACTTCAATAAAATGTTGGGATCAATACCATGCTCTTTAATTATCTTCTTTAATGTGTTTTTCTATTATTTAATAGAACTAGATTTTCTTTCAATGCAATTGCTGAGGAGATACTTTTGCAGGCATTTTTCAAATGCAAATTAAGAAGACATGACTCTTGCTTCAAATTTTCATATTTTGCCTCCAAATAAAAATAATAGATGTTTCAATCATATACAAAGGTATTATAATAACCAAAATGCATGTTATAGATAAAGAAAACTTACCACCACTTTATCCTTTTCTACTTGGGTGATGGTAACAAGGTTGATATATTTAGCTCATTTATTGAAATATGCTTAGGCTTCCACATTTAAATTTTCTATCCTATTTATCATAATATCTAAAATCATATAATTATAACCATTGTCCACATACATCAATATATATTTCACTTTCTAGAATAAAGTGTCAATCTTTGAGGATTCAGTTTGAACAAGAGAAAAAAAATCACTCTTTGAGAGTGGTTATGATAATGGTTGTTTATTTATTTGATAATGGATTTTTCCCTTATCTCCTATTTTTTTAAATCATTAAATTTTCTAATAACACCATCCTTCAAATTAGTAAGCACTTTGTTTGAAACTAGATTTTCCAATGAAAAACTAGTAAGGGAATCCTCATAAACATTTACATTATCTATGTGGGGTGGGGAAGAGCTAGCTAGGGAAGATGGATCCACAAGATGATCTTGTGAAGGAACGTTAGGAACATGAATAAATTGATTTGGATTAAATCCACCAATAGATGGGGGTTCACTTTTAATGATAAGAAACTCCTCATCCAAATCAATTTGCTACAAACACATAAAACCATCTGCATTCAAAATGCCACCAATAGAGAAATTTGAGAAATAAAAAATATACAACATGCCTTGACTTTGTGTAGGGAGGGAGATTTTCTTCCCTCTTCTCTAGATTTGGATGGGTGGTGGGGGTGGTAGCATACTCTAAGGTCTCCTAAAAGATGTTGGGTGGACTGCAAAAAAATATTTATTCAAAAATGTTAAATTCAAAAACATAAAATCAGAGTAAATTTAAATTGTATTTGTTAATTCTATTACCTATAAAGGTGACTACACCATCTATTATTATTATCTTGCTAGAGTTATCTCTTCGCCTCTTAGCATATTTATGGGAGTTGGCTATTGACGTCTCAATTTTATTATGGGAGAGACATTAGTGGTTATAGAAGTGGCTATAAAATGAGTAATTTATGTAGCTAATTAACTGGAAAATACTAACAAACTTCAAATCAAAAATAAAGTTGTAATGGTAAATATTTAAGGTGTTGTGTGGAGGAATCATCAACAAAAATGATATGAGAATCAATTAAAAATAAAACCAAACCAATATAAATATTATTTTTTTCCATTTAACAAAATAAGAAAAAGACATTAAATAAAATTTGGGGTAACCTTGAAGCAGAGATGAAATATAATCAAGTCTTGGGCATTTTATAATTTAAAAAGAATTAAAGGAAGAATTTATAGACTGGGTATCCTTGGATCCCTCTATAGCATGTTGACCTCTACTTGTATCTTTTTTTATTGTGTCATAGACACACACTCTCACTTATAATAAAAAATGGGATAAAAAAAGTTAAAAGTCAAAATTTATATATAAAATAAAAAAGTTAGACTTAGAAAAACAAAACTTACCTCCTGTTCCTCAAGAGACAAAGCATTAGCTTTAATTTTTTGATGAAGGGTAGTGGGAATCATAGTATTTTAGATTTCATATAATTCCTTGAAGTACAAGTCAAAAATATAGTTAGAAGAGGAAATTGTGCAAGTGTCCTTCAAGAAAGTAAAACATAATTTTACCTTAATCTTACCAAAAATAATGGTGCACTAGTCACAAATAATACCCAAGAGAGAAAGAAGAATATAGTAAACATCCTAGAATGGAATATGTGATGGTCTTTCCTACAACACAATTATTTCTTGAAAAAAATGGATAATATATTTTATAAATGGATTGGTGATATTTTCTATGGTGATGCCCCTTTAATTTCAACTAGCTGTAATGAAAACCAAAGTAAACCATGCAATTGAATTAGGATACCAAGCTATTTATAATAAATGATTCAAGTATAATTAATAAAATTTAATTCCATTAATAAATTTAACACTTACTAGAAGGGTCAATGGACACTTTGTATATTGACTCTAAATAATTTTTATCATCATCAGATAACAAAACCTTGGTGTTGATAGGACTTGCATTATAATGTGGAAGACATGTTAAATTGTCTATATCCAATAGAGAGGCGCCAAAGGATATGGTTTTATTGTTAAACTAGACATAGAAATGGGTTTCACTATGGTTAAAACACACAATAGAGATCATAGTAGGTTGTTTTTGATAGCCATATTGTATTTTGGAATTTACACCAAGCCTCTAAGTTGGTATTAATTGATCCACTCAACAAAGGATCCATACTGATCCAACATTCTTAGGAAATTTGAAAATAAAATATTCTTAAAAACATAGTTATGGATCTCTCTTGGTTGACTCTGAGTTTATGTGGATATGAAACCCATTGGAAGTAGGTAAGTGGAAGTAGTTAGGTTGAGTTGGAAGTAGGAATGTTAAGGTGGAAGCTAGGAGGATGAGAAAAAGTTTAATCAATGTGTTAAATGAGGTTGTTATAGCATTATTTATAAGTAAGGTGAGGAATTAGGGACATTGGTTGGCATCACTAGGGATTGATAATAATATGATGCCACATGATACCATACCACTAGGTAGTAACACTATTGACACATTAGAAAATGGTGTTGTGCAATAGCATAATGCCACATGAGACCATTTTATCATGTGATAAAAATATCATGCAATGTGATAGAATGGTATCACATGACAACAAAGTGTCATATGATATAATTATATCACATGATAGAATGGTGTCATATGATAACATAGTGTTACATGATAGTACTTATGTCACATTGTATAATTCTATCACATGACACCTTGCTATCACATGGAATCATATTATTATGTGACACCATGATGTCACATGGTACCATGCTATCACATGGAACCGTGATGTTGTGTGACACCATACTATCATGCGACATGATTATATGATGTGATACCATGATATTTCATTTTACCATGTTATTTGGTGGAAATAATGTTGCTACTCGACACCATAATGATACATGTTAGTATAGTGACACCCAGGAGTGGATTCTAGAATGCCATCCTAGTTGTTTCAACGTTATGACACCACTAAAAAATAAATGGTAATTTTCCATATGCTATGTGCACTTTGATTCACCAATGGAGTGAATTCAATTCGCTTAAACAAACCTAAGGGGTTTCATTCAAGGCTTCTTAAACTGAACCCTGATAAAAATACATATCAAGTAGGTTCATTACACTATATGGCCACATATAATAAAACTATCCCAAGATAGTAACATTAGACATATATCATTTGAGTCATATGAAATTTCACTATGCATGATGTTAGTGACCCTATGTGCATAGAGACATAGTAAGAAAAATATAAATAATAATATATCCTTGTATAGTCCATTCTTATTATCAAAACAAAGTCACAATCAACTAGTCAAACATTGAAGTTAAGTATCTTGAACTCTTTAGTGCTTATTGAATAAAATAACTTGTATTATTAACTCAATATAAATCATTTATATTTAGATTTATAAATAAATAGTTATATATTACAATTTGAAGTGATTATTCAATTTTATCATATTGTGATTCACATTAATATATAAATAGGGTAAATCTATTTATGAACCAGTATATTGTTAGAACATTTATAAACCCTAGTTTTCCCTTAGGGTTTCATTATCCCTTCTATCATAACAACCGCACTAGGGTCAAACTAGAAATACGTGAAGGCTTTTATTTAACACATATTAAAAAAATAAATTACTCCATGAGAATCTAAAAAGATCATATGAAATACTCAAAGCATGATAAAATCAAGCACACATATGACATCACATATTACTGATCTCTAATATCACGAGAACACACCATAAAGTAAACATAAAAATTAATTATATTAACTCATCCATGATTGATACAAGTCTATAGCCACAAATATCAATGTACAATAATAAGTAATTAGAACTCTTCATGATAATATTCAATAATAAGTACAATTCAATACAATATACATATAAGATACATGTCTCCCCTAGAGCATAGTTCCCAAACTCAAGTATCTATGGTAATATAAAGTAAATAGTACTACTATGTGGAGGGAGAGCATCATTCGAGCAATTTTCCAAACCAACCATAGATCAAAGGTCCCCCACACTAATTTCATTAGGACAATACCCTCACTTCATGTATGAAGAGATAGTGATGACACTGGAATCCAAACAAATAAGAAAGTACCCTTGTGATATATGATTTGTAAGTTAAAAACATAATGTATCATAGAAAAACACAATATTATAAGATATTACACAAATATTTAAATCATACTCATGAAATGTTATTATCTCTCTAACCATACTTTTTCCCAAAATTTTACAAATAATAAATAATAATGATCTATAGATCAATCAAATTCATATACACCAGTTGAAAAGACTACATTCATATGTCATTGTGATACTAGTAATCTAGTGAAGTCTATATCATTTTGTACTCTATATCAGCAATGCATATTGGTCAAATAAAATTCAACTACAAGATTCATTTAATTTACATCCTACTATAAAACACATTTTGTAACATTTTAAACATAGGAATAACTAAAGAATACATTTATTTAATCAAACATATGAATGAATCTTACATTAATTTTTATTTCATACTATAAAAATAACTATATTTTATACCATATAGGTATATACATATTCAACTACATATTTTCACTACCACAATTATTTTCCAAACATACTACATCTTATGATAACTCATATTACTATAGTCTAATATTTTTAGATATAACTACTAATTTTCCACAATCAATCATACTAAAGTAGTCATAACTACATGAAAACATAAAACTATATTCAAGCAAATAAATATAATGAATCAAAACATAGTTCCCATAAAACATAATACTACACTATCATAACATTCATTAAACTCTCAAGATTGTATGCACATATACATAAAGTGATACCAACTATCTCACAAAATTCTATACATAGTAATAACCATCATGCCTACATTAAATAAATAAAATTTATGTGAGTCTAAACATCTTAATTTCAATACATACCATCTAGATATAACACACATCTATACTATAGTTCTCTATGACATCCCATACAATCATAGTTCACAATTATGTAAAATCACATAATCAAATTTATAATTTCAAAAAATAAATTACCCACATACATAATAAAAATCAAATAAATATGGGATTATATCACCTAACAATATCATAAGTTTAAATTGCATATTAACATTTAAAGAAACATAACTTATAAACACACATCATGATGCACCATTATATCCTAAATATAACCAATCATTTATACATGTTAACACTCTTATAATATGTACTGCACGCAATTGTTCAATACTAAATACACATATAACTAATATTTATTATTATTATTATTTGTAGAGAGTCATATAACTCATAAACCTGTTATGATATTTCATTCCAAAAACTCATTTCAGTTTTAGGAGACCATTCTAAAAATTTATAGTTCTTTATTCCTAAGAAACTTAATGATTTACTCCAACCATTTATTAAACTATGGGTACAATATCTATGTAAGAGCACTTGTAAATCATATTATGAACCACATTTAAGTAATCCAATGCTATACAAATACTAAACCATTGCTCATTTTTAATTTTAACCAAGAGATCAATATAGTCACTTATAATTATAATTGAGGTTCTTAAATCACATAAATTATCACGAGATAATGAAGACCCATGTTGAGTTATAAATATGCATCTGTCATTAAATTCTACATTAGGATCCTAAAACCTTATATGACATAGATTCCCAACTCTTAGTTTGAATGACCAAATTATTATATGCTATATTCTTGCAACACTCATGGGTTCTTTAAATAGAAACATTACCTATAAAAATAATTGTAATCAACAATCTACATTCAATTATGGTTCAAAGGTGTCAATTTTTTCATAATTAATTTACATGATTCCTCTTTACAATTCATGTTAAACATATGAATAAGATCCTCCTAATTAACATTTGAACAAATGAAATACATAAATTTTTATTAAATCAAATTCTATAGTGTATAATCACCTGTGAAACTATAGTTAGAGGATCACACCCCTTCACTCAAGTATCATAAAAAGTGATCTAAAAATAAAATGTATCTCAAGATAATAAAAGACTACGTTGAATTAGTTATATCCTTAACCATAGTAAACCATATGTTTAGGGTTCCAATATATTATTTTTACAGTTTTTAAATCCTAAAAAATATTTTTTCAACATTTTGTTGTTATAGTAAACCAACTAACAATTTAAATAAAAGAACATTAACACCAACTATCTACTCTAGTTGAGGATATGAATGTGTTTCCCTCAATAAATTCATTATTTTAGCTATGTTTGCTAAATTTGATATTCTTAATCAAATTAAACCTATTAATCTACTTTTGGCCATAAGATCAATCCTATTGATCATTATTCATAATCCTCATTCGTATTATAATAAATAATCACATCTTAGTCCATACACATCCCAAATTGAATTTATGAACTTAATTCAATACATTGATTTATTATTATCTAAATAATGACTTAGAACAATTAACTAGCTAAGATATTAAAAATATACAAATCATATTAAAATATGACTTGTTAAAACTTAAATTTCATTTAATAAATTAGACTTTCCATAATTTATAAAACACTACAACATATAATATTTATCCTTAAATCCATAAATTGATTGATTAACATATATTTTCCTTTTGACCACTATATATTTCTATACATAAGTTGACTTACTAAAAAAGTGATTTTTTTTGCATGTATGGGATGCTAGGCATATTCACACAACTATATATATATATATATATATATATATATATATATATATATATATATATATATATATATATATATATATATATATATATATATATATATATATAAGACAAATATTAAATACACATGCATGTATTATGCCATTAACAAATAGTGTTTTGGACTAAGTTTTTTCTATAAAAATTAGTTATAATTTTCTATTTGAAGTACCAAATAAATGTTTTTAGTTCCAAATTATTCCAGTTCCTTATTGAATGAAACTAAGACACTTTTAGTACCCAGCCAATTCTTTTAAATAGAACTTTGTATGGCTTTGAACAAGAGAATTTTATAGCAAAAAATAAATATGAATATCATGTTAATTGACATATTATAATGGGAAATTTAACTGGAGTAAGGCATTGCCTACAATAATATGGTACCTAAATTGTAAAGTTGGTTAAAGTTTTTGCAAAAAATAAATTAAATCGTTTCTTTTTTTTTACCAAGTCGCTAATTCTACATAAGCATGTTTTTTTTCATTTTGAAAAGAATTTATACATCAGCATACAACCATGGATTTAATGAAATCATATCCACCTATATCCATTTATAAATGATTATCCTAAAAAATCTTTTTAGGTTATATATATAATATTTTTATATGATTTTTGGATATTAACCAAGTCATTGTCTACAAGAGGAATATGTTTTTTGGATAAGCCTCCAATGTTTTTTTATGTTG